>CM019716.1:34305080-34655080 GCA_009760885.1 Achatina immaculata | reverse complement strand
TAATATAGCTGTGACAATGAGAAGATAATGTGTGGCTGCCATGATATAGCTGTTGAGGAGTCTACAAGTAAATTTGTTTACCGGTAATGTTCATCATCATCATTATCTTCATCGTCTTTCTTTCACGACGCACACTCTTATCTGTCATTGATGTCATCAATACGTCCGTGCTTTTTTTTCTTCTAGTGCAGCGGTTCTTAACATTTTATGACTTCGAACGCCTCATGAATCGACCAATATTTCCCCAAATTTCCTTCATCAGACGGTCCAGCATCCACCTAACATGGGATTTAATGGAGAAACTAAATCAGCTCTCCGAGAAACAAGCTAGTGTTGTAGTGAATCCCTGCACGACGTGGCATTGCAGGAAATGGAACAGCCAACAGACTAGCAAAGGAAAATACAAAGAAAGAACAGTTTGGGCCCAGAATATCGCAAAGGGAAATGAAAACACTAGTAAAAAGGAAATACAAAAAACACCTGGAGGTAGAGGACAAACAGCAGATACTCATCAGGGCCCCATACTAAGATTAAACAAACAACAACAAACCACAATCTTCAAGTTGATAACTGGACACTGCAGTCTCAACGCCCGTCTCCACAAGATAAAAGTTGCACCAGCAGCCCAGTGCGTGTGGAAAAACGGCCCCCCCGACCCCCCGAACACATACAACAGACCTACACCACATACAGAGACCTCAGGGCCCCAGGTATGTGTGACGCACGGAGGAGAAACTCTGAGGTTCCTACGAAGACCTCCTTGCTGACAGCAGGATTCACGGAGGCAACCCGACTTCCCGTTTAGAAAGCTGAGCATACGAAACTGAATGCAGAAGAAGAGAAGGAAGATGAAGGACTGTGTCAAAGTCAGCAACCATTACCAGCTAAGTACCAGATATTACTTAAAATATGTAGATGTTTTGGTTCTACTTTACACATGGACAGCTAGAAAACGGATCAACTAGGAGGGAAAAAATCATCAAATACATTCGGGTTACATATAAATACATATATATATATATATATATATATATAATTCCTGTTTCTATGTCCTTAAGGCATACTGGGGATATGATGTTAGGCCCGTATTTGTCATGACCTTCGGCACATGAAAGTACGATGTGGTTAGTATCACGCCTGGCCGCTTTACCTTCCCAGATTCCTCTGGTACCAATTTTTAGAGGCTGGGTGAACCCCAGGGGCCTTTTTGGTGTGTACCAGAAAAAAATCCCGAACCCGGTACGGCCGGAGTAGTAAACAGAGCGCCTAACCACTCAGCTAACCAGACCACCATATATTACAATATATATATATATATATAAGTATCAGAGATCCTACCCAATAATCCTTTCATCTGCTTCCTAAATATCCATGCGATATGGACTGAACACGGTACCGCCGGATTAGTAAACAGAGCGCCTAACCACTCAGCTAACCAGACCACCATATATATATATATATATATATATATATATATATATGTGCAGAAAACTCTCTACCGTAGAGAGCGGAACAACAACACAACTCCTTCAGATCATCAGAGGAAGTACCCCCCCCTCAGACAAGTGTTTCGGCCCTTTAAACTCCTGACACTCTAAGGGGGGTGGGCCCCTCTGGGTCATGACTCTTGTGAGTTGTTGCTTTTTTTTTCGGTCCTGGGATCGAACCCATGATCTTCCAGTTGCCACGCGTCTTTAGCGATTTAGCTATGGAGGACTGGTATTGGTTGTGGCAAATGAAATTACTTATGCTCCCAATGCTTGTTTCGCATACTCCACAGCCAGCATGAGGCCTTTTCTGCTGTTTCTGAAAGGCTTATCAATGCCATTGCTCTTGCTTGTCCCTTTATGCCCAGTTGCTTACATAGGTCATATGCTGATGTTGCTATGAATACTCTTGCTCCCACTTCTACAGCTATCACTTTTGCCCTGATTCCTGCCCCCTGCCTCAGTTGCTTGACCAGATCATTGTACTTCTCCAATTTGAATAAATGCTGTTCCTCTATTCTAGTTTCGTATGGGACCGTAAACTCGATCATTATTAATTCCTGTTTTTCTGTGGAGTACACTACAATGTCCGGTCGCATTCCTGTGTTCTTAATGGCAGTCGGGTATTGTCGTCTTTCTGGAAGGTCCGCTGTCACTTCCCAATCATTTGTACCATCTAGCAGTGATGGTAAGGGAATGTCCCTGATTTCAATATTTGATGTCGTACCAGCACCTATGAAGTATTTAGGTGGGACCTCAACTCTTTTGCTGTTATTTGCTTTATCGTTTGCCCTGTCTACAATGGTTACTAGTTCCTGCAACACTCTGTTGTGCCGCCAGGTGTACCGTCCTTGCCCTAAAGACACTCTACATGCTGACAGCACATGTTCCAATGTTTGCCTTTCGTTGCAGAGAGGGCACTTTGTATCTTCTGATACACCCAATTTGTATAGGTTGGAGCCTGTAGGCAGAAGGTCATAAGTAGCTCTGATGATGAAGCTGAGCCTCAAGGGTGCCATTTTCCAGATGTCATTCCATGTTAGTGATCTCTGCAGGACTTCCTCCCATGTTGTCCATTGCCCTTGTTGTGATTGTTGGACTGCCTTCTGGACCCGCTTGTCATCCTCTGAATTCCTTACCTCGCTGATGATCATATCCCTTCTTTCCTTGCAGGAGGCCTTTGACCACCACTTGATTTCACCATGACCAAATCCCCTTCTGTTGGTCTGGGTGTACCCTATTACTTCTTTCAGCTCCTGCGTTTCCCTGGCTGTGGTCACTTCCTCACCTACTTTCCATTTTCGTCCAGTTCTAAGTGTTGGCTGCACTTCTCGTACCGCCGGATCTGTAGATTCTTGTAGCATCATTGCAAGTCTTGTTTTTCCTACCTTGTATTCTTCAACCATAGATTTGAAAGGCAGCTGCAGTTTGCTCTTCTTGCAGTACAGCGCTACATCAATTAATCCTGGTGGTACGCCCAACCACTTTCTTATGGCTTTATTTATCTTTCTTTCGACTGCCTCTACTGTGCTGGTACTTACTTCGTAAATGAGTAGTGGCCACATCAGTTTTGGAATCAGCATGAACTGGAGGCACCATATTTTGAACTTACCCAGTAGCCTGCTTTTGTCTATGATGCTCAGTCTATTCTGCGCCATTTCTATAACCTGCTTCACAGCGCTTGAGTCCTTCATGGATG
Source organism: Achatina immaculata (assembly GCA_009760885.1). Lineage (NCBI taxonomy): Eukaryota > Metazoa > Mollusca > Gastropoda > Stylommatophora > Achatinidae > Lissachatina > Lissachatina immaculata. Next base: position 34,651,894 of record CM019716.1, on the reverse strand, counting down.
CATCATATACTCTGCCAAGGCTCTTCACTGGCTCTTCCCCTACAGTTGGGATTATTTGATTTGCCACTGTGTACGATCTTTCTATCACTTTCCCTTTCATGAGTGACAGGCTTCTTGACTTCTTTGGCTTGAAGCTCATGCGGCACCATATGATAAGGTTGTCCAAACGCTCCAACATCTTTCGTGCCTGTGCTTCACTGGTTGTTATTACTGTTGTGTCATCCATGAATGCTTTTAGTGGTGGCATTTGACATCCATCTCTGAATCTTGGGCCTTCTGCTGCTCCTTCTGCTGCTCTTAGGATTACTTGCATGGCTAGTACGAACAGTATGGGAGATATTGTACAGCCCATTGCAATTCCCACCTGGAGCTCGATCCATCTTGTAGTATATCCTGATGTTCCAAACCTCATGAGGAACCCTGTGAAGTACCTTTTCAGCATATTTGTGATTTCTTTTGGCACATGATACATGTCTAGTGCTAGCCATATCATCTGGTGCGGTACTGAGCCATACGCATTGGCTAGGTCAAGCCATATTACCTGTAGATCTTGCTTTCCAGATTTTTCAGCTTCCCAAATCATTGAAGCATGCTCGAGACATCCTGGGGAACCTGGAATTCCTCCCTTCTGCACGGATGTATCAATGTAACCATTGTCTAGGAGGTATGTTGTTAGTCTTTTTGCCATCACAGAGAAGAATATCCACATTCAGAAGTGAGATCGGCCTGAACTGGTTGATTTCAGTGGAATTCTGCTCCTTGGGGATGTATACTCCATTAGCCTTTTTCCATTCCTTACATATGACTCCTTTGGTCCATGCTGTTCGTAGGAGTTTATGAAGCTTCTTTAGTACTTCAGGGCATCTTTTGTATAGTATGTAAGGAATGCCATTTGGGCCTGGTGCTGACTTGCCTTTAGCTTTCCTTACAATGCTCTCTACTTCTTGTAAGGTTGGTGGGCTGCATTTGAATTTGCTGCCTGGTGCACAGGGCCACACTAGACCTTTCATCTGCTCGAGAGGTGTATGCTGATTTTTATCAGAGTATGTCTTGCTCAGATGTTCTTCGAGCACCTCCTTACCTGCTTTCAGCATACCTGATTTTGGCTGTTCAAATAACGGCTTGGCAAATCCGAAGGGATCTCTGTAGAACTTCTCTCTTGCGTGTCTGGTTTCCCTCTTACTTTTACATAGTCTTTCAGCTCTGCAAAGGGCATTGTGCTGGGATTTTAGATGCTGCCAAACCTGTCTTAGTCCTTCTTTTTCTGATTCATGTGCCTTCTTGAACATTTTCCGGGCATGGTTCTTCTGCTGTCTTATTGCTTCTATTTTCCTCTGTCTTCTGGACTTTCTTGGTGTCACTTTTTCTCTTTTTGGCTGTTTGGTTCCAAACTTTTTGTAGCAGTGAAGATATATGCTGTTACCAAATGCTTCCAGCTTTTGCTCCAGGTTTTTCCCTCTTAGCTGTTTGTCCAGTTCTTTGCATAATCCTGCGTCTAGGTTTTCCCATATGCTTTTTGCACTTGCTGGTGGAAAGTTAACCTTGTCTCTGGTCTCATCGGAGAGCTGCATTGCCTCCCCGCTGCCTGACTCAACCTGAATATTCTCTGTACTGTGGATTATATCCTGACAGAGGTCTTCTAATGTCTTATCTGAGACTGGCGTCACAGTGCACTGTTGAGTATTGGTCAGCAAGGAACCACCACATCCCTTCTTCGTTCTGTGTATCTTCATGCCACGTTGAGTGTTAAATTTCCTGCCACAGATGCATGGATACTCCATCCGCTGTTCTGAACTCGAATTAATTGGGGCGGTCATGGTCGTTTCCGTAAAGTCACCTGTGGATCCATCATTCTCCCCCCCCCCCCCCCTTTCGGTGGATCCTGGGGGCATTTCTTCTTTTTGGACTTTGTAGCAATAGTATGTCGGCTGACAGGGTTGCTGGCCCGGACAGCCCAGTTCAGGGACGCTTTCCCAGTGAGGATTCTGGTCTTTCCCAGTGTCTGTCGGTCTCTCCCGACTGTCCATCGGTCTTTCCCGATTGTCAATGGCATCACCATGCTCTATATGCAGGAAACTCTCTACCTTCAGATCATCAGAGGAAGTACCCCCCCTCAGACAAGTGTTTCGGCCCTTTAAACTCCTGACACTCTAAGGGGGGTGGGCACCTCTGGGTCATGACTCCCAGAGGTCTTGTGAGTTGTTGCTTTTTTTTTTTTCGGTCCCGGGATCGAACCCATGATCTTCCAGTTGCCACGCGTCTTTAGCGATTTAGCTATGGAGGACTGGTATTCTTTGTGGCAAATGAAATTACTTATGCTCCCAATGCTTGTTTCGCATACTCCACAGCCAGCATGAGGCCTTTTCTGCTGTTTCTGAAAGGCTTCTCAATATATATATATATATATATATATATATATATATATATATATATATATATCTGAACCTTAAGTGCCCAGGGCACATGGGGCTTCCGCAAGGGTTTTCCACAAATGCCTGTCTTTCGCCTTTTTTTCTGCTCTTGCCCAGGTGAGCCCTCTATTGCTCAACATCCTTTCTGTTGTTCTTCTCCACGTCTCTTTTGGTCTACCCTTACTTCTGCTCCCCTGTGGTGTCCATCTTAGTGCTATTTTTGGTAGTGAGTTGTCAGTCATTCGGAGCACATGTCCCAACCATCGCCAGCGTCTTTCCTCAATAATTGTTGTCAGTGGTTTCATCTGCATTTCTGCCAATAAAATGTTATTTCTTATGGTGTTTGGCCAAAATATTTTTTTAATTCTACGTAAACATTTAGTCTGGAAAGAATTCAACTTGTTTTCTATGGTTTTGGTGATTTTATATATATATATCCTACCCAGTAATTCCATCATCTGGTTCATAAATCCTCATGCGATATGGAAATTCCAGGTTAAAAATCCGTGACCTAACATCCTGACCTTGAGATTTATTTTTTAAGCTTCGTGTTAACATATTTTAATTATCAAGTTCTCATTTTTTTTTTCATTATTTTTCTTTGTTATTTCAGTTTGTGCGAGTACTTAAAACAAAATGTCTTTCCCTCTTTGCACAAAAACGCACCTGTACCTTTCTTAAGTCCGTGTTTCCATGGCCTCATGTTCCTTTTCCAGCCGTCAATAAAGTTCCTGTTTTTTGCACCTTAGAGTAATGTGACATTCACCAGACACCTGACCTTCCATGGTTTTAATTGATGTCGTTTTCTTCTTTTCGTTTCGCTTTGTTTTGTTTCGTTTTTTTTTTCAACCTTTTAGAATTTCGATTCCTGATTCACATTTTTCTCTAATTTCCATTTCACATTTTGCTTACTTTGTTATTATGGGCTGGAGATATGTGAAATATTCGGAGCCTCCCAAGCTTGTTCGTGTGTTCTCCATCGACATTAGCGTCAGCGCTGATCTGTGAGAGCACACAAGGGCGCCTGCAGACACACAGACTGGGAAATATACAAACACTTGGCAGTTTGGTTGTCGTTCCTCACTGGGTGGCAAGAAATATGAGTTGTCCCCCAGGATGTTAACGGTCAGGGGAGATTATCTCCCCTGTAAACTGATGATATTCTCAGGATACAAGAAAAGCGAAGATAGAAGATAGATGGGTATGAAGAGAAAAAAAAACGGAAGAGGGAGACAACGTGGAGAAGAAGGTTTGGGCCAGGAGAATGACATGTAAGTTTTGGAGGATATTAAACAGTGGACAGACAGCCGAAGGTAAGAGGCAGTTTCAGTTACGGTTTAACCAAGGCCCTACTCCAAACGTTGTTAGGCTCCATGGCCTCTCCGACCTAAACTCTCCCTCTTCTAATAGGAACAGAAATGATTGAACTTGATTATCCTCTAGTTCTGATCTGTCAGTCATTCAGTCAGTCAATCAGTCAGTCTTTTGCATGTCCCTTGCGGAACTTTGCCTCCCTAACAGCACTTCTGTAGGCCTCTCGGTTGTAAGCAAGATGCCCTGCTGCTGATGCATCCATTTGCAGATTATTTACGATGTCTTGCAGCCACCTTCGCCTTGGTCTCCCTCTCTTTCTTTTTTCCCCATTATGTACCCTTCCAAGACTGTCTTCTCTAAATGCTCATGACGTTTAATATCTGATATTTACTATCAATTAATGACCTTGTATTACGCATATCAAGAACACCTGATACATCACTGTCTTTTAAATAACATAAATTGCTGATACAACAAAAGTACTAATAAATGATTGTCATATAATCCATATCTAAAGAAATTCTTACCTTCAGAAACTGATTAAAATTTTTTCTTCTAAGAGAGTAGGTGAACCTCTTGGAACAATCACATGTGAGGGAATTAATGTGCATCTTAAGTCCATATCGTGCGGAAATAAGTTGACTGACAGGCTGAAGTACAGGACAGATTGAGAAGGACAGAGAGGACACTGCCAAGGCCGGATAGGATAGGCTGCAGCAGACTGAAGAGATGACGTGAATGGACAGCGTGTATGTACGGAGATTGATGAGGACGGGTGCTGGTAGAAAAAGTGAACTTCTTGGGAGACAGCGGATAATCAAGGACCCAACATTTGACAAGGACCATTAGTAGACAAACTCTTCAGTGGTTATAGAGGTGCGCTGCGAAGCATGTATGGGACTGTCATGAATCCAGATTCTGATTTCTGAATTCTGTATTGCCCTCCATGCCAAGTCTCTGAACCCATGCAAAGCCTTAGGTTTGAACTTGTTCAGCTTACAGACTAACCCACATTTGTACAAGATGTAAATAATAAGAGAAAATAGCACTTATCACCGTTCTTTGAACCAAAACAAACCAAAGAACTGGGTTCAAAATATTAGAAAAAAAAAAGTAGTGTCCCTCAAAATCGCTAAAGTATCCTAGGAGGAATCGATAAATCTTAACAGAAACCTAGAGAAAAGATGGTACATACGACCCTCGCTCCCACGATACGGCCTCTTTGAGAACGTATTTCCGGCCTAGTAGACACTCCCCTGGCTTTCCCTTTTTGTGAGTAGCTTCCCTTAGTCCGGTGTGGTACGTATTTTTCTGGTGCCTTTGTACCATACTGTTTGGATTGTATCAAAGATTAATGTTCAACTCGTTGAATTCAAGATCTCCTGTGTTGAAGACTTCATGACCTGGCATTTTAATCAATTCAAAGATTATTAAACAAGAAAAACTAATTTAAAATGGACTTGTTGTCCTGAGTTGATTAATTTATTTTTACTGGGTTTTTTTTCATGTGAAAGTGAATCTTGATTTGTAATTGTTTATTCTGCAGTCGTTTCAATCTCTTTCCTTTTTTTTTTAGTTTATTCAGACGTTAATTTATTTAAATTTTATATTTTGATCACTATGAGTATTTGAAATTTGTGTAAGACATTTCATTATCTTAACATAACCTATGATTCCTTTCTCTTGTTAACGGTTCTCCGATTCCTTGTAATTTTAATATACACTGGTGAGCTAGTTAAGGTGAATAGGTTAAAGTTCGCGGGTTCAACAGGTCATTGATTATTGAAGGTATTGTCTGTATACTTGAAACTCTAAAGAGGACATTGTTAAGAGAGGCCAGCACGGGAAGGATGTAAGATGTAAGATGAAAGATGTTTCTGTTAACTGATGTAGCGCTTTCTGCGTGTGTGAGTTTAATGTTCCCCTTTTGATCTCTGTCTTCGTTGGTTAAAGTGTAAGACTTTCATTCGTTACCCCCCCCCCCCAACTTAAAGTGTAAGGCTTTCACTGGTTACCTCCCTCCCAACTTAAAGTGTAAGGCTTTCACTGGTTACCCCACCCCCCCCCCAACTTAAAGTGTAATGCTTTCACTGGTTACCCCCCAACTTAAAGTGTAAGGCTTTGACTGGTTACCCCCCCCCCCCCAACTTAAAGTGTAAGGCTTTCACTTGTTACCCCCCCCCCCCCCCAGCTTAAAATGTAAGGCTTTCACTTGTTGCCTCCCCACCCCAGCTTAAAATGTAAGGCTTTCACTTGTTACCTCCCCACCCCAGCTTAAAATGTAAGGCTTTCACTTGTTACCTCCCCCCCCCCCAGCTTAAAATGTAAGGCTTTCGCTTGTTACCCGCCGCCCAGGTTAAAGTGCAAGGCTTTCACTAGTTACTCCAGAGCTTAAAGTGCAAGGCTTTCACTAGTTACTCCAGAGCTTAAAGTGCAAGGCTTTCACTAAATACTCCAGAGCTTAAAGTGCAAGGCTTTCACTAGTTACTCCAGAGCTTAAAGTGCAAGGCTTTCACTAGTTACTCCAGAGCTTAAAGTGCAAGGCTTTCACTAGTTACTCCAGAGCTTAAAGTGCAAGGCTTTCACTAGTTACTCCAGAGCTTAAAGTGCAAGACTTTCACTCGTTTCTCCAGAGCTTAAAGTGTAAGGTTTTCACTCGTTACTCCAGAGCTTAAAGTGCAAGGCTTTCACTCGTTACTCCAGAGCTTAAAGTGTAACGCTTTCACTAGTTACTCCAGAGCTTAAAGTGTAACGCTTTAACTAGTTACTCCAGAGCTTAAAGTGTAAGGCTTTCACTCGTCACTCCAGAGCTTAAAGTGTAACGCTTTCACTCGTTACTCCGGAGCTTAAAGTGTAAGGCTTTCACTCGTTACTCCAGAGCTTAAAGTGTAAGGCTTTCACTCGTTACTCCCAAGATTAAAGTGTAAGGCTTTCACTCGTTATTCCAGAGCTTAAAGTGTAAGGTTTATATTAATGACTTTCCAAGTTAAAGTGCAAGGTTTATGTTAATTACTCCCGATATTAAATATGTAAGCTTTACATTAATTACTCCCCAGGTTAAAGTGTAAGATTGATTCTACTCCCCGGGTTAAATTGCAAAGTTTACGTTAATTACTCTCCAGGTTAGAGTGTAAGGTTTACATTAATTACTCCCCAGGTTAAAGTGTAAAGTTTACATTAATTACTCCCCCATGTTAAAGTGTAATGCTTTTATTTATTTATCCCTTACACAGGGCCTGCAAGAGAAAATGTTTTAAGCCGGTGAAAAGCTATTTTCCCCCCACTTATCGCCCTTACCTGATTTTAGCCACTATTCACCACCCCGCCTTCTAAAAGACTCTCGCCCCACCATTACAACAGGGAAGACCCGAGGACCTCCTTCTCATAGAGCCCATTCCCTAACAGAGTGTAAGACTTTCATTTGTTCATCCATGGTTAGAACGTAAGAATTTCTTTTATTCATCCATGGGCAGGGTGTAAGACTTTCATTTGTTCATCCATGGTTAGAACGTAAGAATTTCTTTTATTCATCCATGGGCAGGGTGTAAGACTTTCATTTATTCCTGCATGGTACACATTTTATGAGTATCTCTTGAATAAAGTTCGTGATGCGTTATCCCTGGTTACAGTGTAAAGTTAGTAATGTGTGAACCTTGGTTGTTACAGTGTAAAGTTAGTAATGTATGAACCTTGGTTGTTACAGTGTAAAGTTAATGATGTGTGAACCTTGGTTGTTACAGTGTAAAGTTAGTAATGTGTGAACCTTGGTTGTTACAGTGTAAAGTTAGTGATGTGTCAACCTTGGTTGTTACAGTGTAAAGTTAGTAATGTGTCAACCTTGGTTGTTACAGTGTAAAGTTAGTGATGTGTCATCCCTGGTTGTTACAGTGTAAAGTTAGTAATGAGTCATCCCTGGTTGCTGCAGTGTAAAGTTCGTTATGTGACTTCTTTGTTTACAGTGTAAAGTTAGTGATGTGTCATCTCTGGTTGTTACAGTGTAAAGTTAGTAATGAGTCATCCCTGGTTGCTACAGTGTAAAGTTCGTTATGTGACTTCTTTGGTTACAGTGTAAAGTTCGTGATGTGTAAGGTTTACAGTGTAAACTTTTTTATTTGTTTTCCCTGGTTACAGTGTAAAACTTCTTGATGTGTCTCCCTTGGTTACAGTGTAAAACGTCCTGATGCTTCTCCCCTGGTTACAGTGTAAACTTCCTGATGTGTCCTCCCTGGTTACGGTGTAAAATTTCTTGATGTATCTCCCTTGGTTACATTCTAAACTTCTTGATGTATCTCCCTTGGTTACATTCTAAAACCTCTTGATGTGTCTCCCCTGGTTACAGCGTAAAACTTCCTGATGTGTCTCCCCTAGTTACAGCGTAAAACTTCCTGCTTTGTCTTCCCTGGTTACAGTGTAAAACCTCTTGATGTGCCTCCCCTGGTTACAGTGTAAAGCTACATCACCAGTACATATCATCGTAAGTTTGTGATAATTGACAAAAGATGGTGCCAAACACAGAAACACTGGGCATGGGGCTCTGCATTGTTTGGTATAAACACGGCTGTTCTTTTTCTTCTTCTTATTCATCTAGTACCGCAAGGTGTAGATCCCTACAGCCAGCTCCAGGAAAGATGCTGAAGTCTAGACATCATGGCCAACAGACAGTAACTCCTGGTGGCTTGAATGAAAACCTGGAGTAGACTTAGGAAGACGGACTTCTCGAGAGACTGCACCACCCTAGACCCATATTTACTGCTTTAGTTTGACTTAATACCCTGTTTGTTATTAGGAGAACTACTGAAAGTTTGGAACCTATTCTTGACAAACTCTCTAGCATGTTCTTCCTCGTATACGACACGGCAGGGAAAACTGGAAGCCAGAAAACGCAGGCCAAGTCTGTGCCTTACATTTCAAACGAGGTTTGATCTAATTGTTGCCTATAATCAAATGTCGAATGAAACAACAATAAAAGACATTTTGCTAACCAAAACAGTATCCTTCTACTCTATAATATTCTATTCAATTTCAAAGGTAGATTCATTGCAGTCAGGACATTCCCATATCTGCTCCGCTGCTATTTCCAACAGTCAACGTAAGCTGTGCATACGAACCGAGCTGTGTTTGTGGGTTTGGCAATTCCGTCCACATATGCAGCTTGTTCTTCCCTCATCTTGCCTCAACCCCAGTTCCTTCATTCTGCAGATTATTCATCCCAGTCCATCTCTACATCCACACACAATTTGTCTCTAACAGTCTGCGAGATATCCGAGATGTTCAGTCTCAGGGCACTTTGCGTGGGAGGGATCCAGCCAGTCTGTCGGCCGGCTCGTTACCTTAGTTCCCTGCCCGAGACAACGGGTCCATGTGAGCCCTGCAACCTGAGACCTACGAGTACCCTGACCATTTTATAGCCGATATCCACCTCTTTAAAACTTTCTAAGACACAAATAAGCGTTATCTGATCCCGTCCACATAATAGACAGAATCAGACAGACGGATTAAGAGAGAGAGAGAGAGATGAGGAGGAGGAGGAGGAAGGAAAGGGGGAGGGAGAGAGAGGAAGGAAGAAAATGATAATATAATTTTTTGGCGATAAGTGTCTTACACGTTTGCCCCTTATACGGGTATCTATACGGCACTGGTGAATGAGTGTCATGATTCATGCTGTGACAGCTCAATATGCAGCAATAACCAAAAAAAGACGAGCACTTCGCGCTGACTTTGACTGCGACTCAAGAACGATCTTTACACTAAAGAACAGGCCCAAGCATAAGTCCAGCCCGCAAGATCTCACATGGATACTCCATGTTTATTCGCTTTCTTAGCACTCATGTAGACAGATAAAGACCTCGCACACTTCCACATATCCATCTTCTAACCTCCGCACAGCTCTTCTCTGCTAAAAAAAATCCACCACATTACCAGCTGATCAACTTTCACATTGTTATTTGCTTAAACATGTATTTTAGTTAAGCCTGGGCAGCCACTATACACAAAGTACTCATTTACTTCTATACACATATGTCATAGTCCTGTAATCGAACTTTTATTGTTTTGTAAATGATGTTCTTTTTTTTCTTCGAATATAAGCAAAAAAGAAAGAAAAAGAGCCAAGCAAGTTCTCACTGTGCTGTACATGAGCACCTCCATATCAGTGTAACTTACTCTGTCTTTCCTTGGCTCTGCGCCTAATTCATCAACAAAAAAGAAAGAAAAAGAGCCAAGCAAGTTCTCACTGTGCTGTACTTGAGTACCTCCATATCAGTGTAACTTACTCTGTCTTTCCTTGGCTCTGCGCCTAATTCATCGACAAAAAGACATTCACCATTAGCTGTAAGAATATTCAAAGAGCCGCCTCACATTAAATTTCAACACACTCAGAGCCACATATCAAAATGTGGCAGAAATGACATCGGGAACTTAAGACACCACTTAACGGGGTCTGAGGATGGCAATACAGGCACCGGAGATTCCCAGTGCAAACCCGCCTCCCCATTGAAAGGCTGAATAAAACGACTTTTCTTGTCCGTCATATTTAAACTTGGAGAAGTCTGAACAAATAAAGGGGACATAACTGTTCATATAATGATGTGCTACATTACATTGATTTAGTTGTAAAGACAAAGATTACTCTCCCTTTACTACAAGGAGGTTATCGATAGAACATCAAAAGAAGTGAATTCATTGCGTGTTAGTTTTGTGAGATACTTCAGTTCAATCAGTTTAAAGAAAACCATTAGAGGAATAACTTAATGATATAGTGAATGTAATTCCCTCGTTTTGAATTTTATAAGAGTATGTCATGATATGGACCAATTAAGAAGCTGCTGGTAGTGTATGCACATTATTACAATTTACTTAGAAGGTCCAGTTTATTTACACTTTACTTACTTTCTTTACTACATTCTTCCTCTTGTACCTGGAGGTGTCCAGGGGAGATGTAGTTTGCCTTTATGGGCCATATGAGTGGCCTCAGTGATGTTCATGCCGTAATCTGCGAGTGTTTCAGTAACTCCATCTATCCATCTTTTCCGAGGTCTTCCTCTTGATCTGTGTCCTGTAGTTCTTAGTTTGAAGACCCTCGTGGCTGGCTGTATATGCTTCTTTCTCATCAAGTGTCCAAAGCACTTAATTCTTTGTTTCTCTGTGTATTGTAGGTATGGTGGAGTTCCTACCAGATGTCTTATGTTGTCATTTGTTAGCTTATTCTTCCTAGTGACGTTTTCTGCTTTTCTTCTGCATCTCATTTCATTACAGATCACACATAATAGTAGGTTCTTAAGAGACAAGCACTATATTTTGTTATAAACCGTGTTTTGCTTTAGATCCTCTTCCTTTCTGTTATTTAAGGCCATTTTTCTATTTCTTTTGAGCGCATTTTCACCAGCTCCACCACCAGCTTTCAGAGTCCACTGACCTGACGTTCATGAAGCTGTAAACAATACGGGATGTGGCAAAAGGGCAGAAATGTGGGAATGAAACGATCTGAGATATCGCGTGTTCAAACCTCTGTCACGTGACTGTTCTGATCTTGTTTCTGATGTGTTTCCTGGCGTTGAGAAGTGGACAATCAAAGCAGCTAACGCCGTGAAGATGTTGAGGAACAGGGATGGCTTTGGAGTGAAAATAAACTACAGTGGCCGTACTGAAGGCACCAAACAAAACCAGCTTCTCTTCAGAGTCCAACACCATGTGAACCACGGCGAGCTGTACCCTGTTAGCCAGACTTAATCTGTTTGCTAGGAGTAGCAACAGAGAGGCGGGACAGGGTCTTAGCCAGCTTTGGTTCATGGACTCTGATACACGTGCTGTCACTATTGCCCAGTCTTATACCCAATGGAAAAAAAAAGTTCATAGGACACGTCATGAGAGTAGGTGGACTGGAATATTTGATAAAAACAGCGATGATGGAGGACAAAAGACACTGAGGCAGGCAAAGAGAAAAGATGATAGATGGACTGAAGAAGTGGCATGGAGAAAGAACACCAGTCCAGCTCATAATTAACACGCGGTATAGAGAACTGTGAGAAAGCTAGATCACCAACGCCTGTCTGTACGTCAGTTGGCTAAATCATCACTGCCTTCTTTCATATTATAAGAAGCAGGTAAATAAAAACTTTCCTTTATGCCAGCAACATTAGCTTTAAATTTAAAAAAAAACAGTTACATTTCTACAGAAAAACATATATAAAACAGGCTGTTGGAGTTCACGTATGTAATTACGCTTGTTATTAAATTTCTACAGAAAAACATATATAAAACAGGCTGTTGGAGTTCACGTATGTAATTACACTTGTTTACGTGGCAAAAAGTAGAAAAGCGTTACCCGTATATACGACCAAGAATAGGAACACTCATGATACGGACGCCATGGTGGTTTACACCAGGAAACTCTAAAACTAGTCCAGATGGTACCTTCCGAAAATAGTTCAAAATTTAAAGTGATTATTACCAAAAATTTCTTCTGAAAAAAGAAATGTAAACTGTTTCCGTAAAAAAGAAATAACTTGCCATGTAAAAATAGTTGGTCCCTGTACAGTATTATAAAGTCAAGCAGGTTAAGGTATTACACCCTTCCCCCCCCACCCCCCCCACCCCCCACCCCCGAATTAAAAAAAAGACATAACCAAGAACTAATACGTAAATTTCATAATATTTTCCTTGTCTCAGTGTTTACAGATAAGACTTGCTATGCGAGGGAACAGAAACAACGCTTTCTTACATTTTCAGGCATTAGTGGATCTTGCACAACGCTTGATCTTTACTATACAAGACTATCAATCTGCATTAATGATGAGATTGTTAGCTTCACGTAACTGCTTTTAAGAGTTAAAAATGATGGGGGTAAAAAGAGCTTTATTTTGCTAACAAAAGACATTATTATGATGCTTCAAACGTCATTTTCTTCAGATATATTACATTTCTTAACCCTTTGAAAAGATCCAAGGAAAGCAAGAGAAAAACAGAAAGTATCTAACCAAGACAGCCATCCTCGATCAAAGGTTCTCAGCCTGTGCTTACCGGACCATTATATGGGATCCATGAGAGAAATCTAAATTAGTATAGTTGAAAAGTATGAATATTTTAACATTTTATAACAAGTGAGGAGGAAATGTGTGTGTGTGTGTGTGGGGGGGGGCGGGGCGGAGGGAGGGTAAGAGGGGAAGTGTGATATTATAATTGACTTCAGGGGGTCTGCGACCCGTACGTTTTGGAAACATGGTCCTGGATATGAAACAATGCAGTAATAACAAATAATTATCTTACAACACATGTAGCCTAGTCGATGATGACAGAGGAAAGATGACTGGTGTTTTGATGCTTTTTAAGTCGATGATGACAGAGGAAAGATGACTGGTGTTTTGATGCTTTTTAAGATAAAAGTAAAGACACCCGACATCGTGACTGAAAACCTCCCTCCTAGCCCCTTCTCATGGAACCCTTGGGTTTAGCTACATGCTTTTGTCCTAGCCCCTTCTCAAGGAACCCCTGGGTTTAGCTACACGCTTTTGTCCTAGCCCCTTCTCAAGGAACCCCTGGGTTTAGCTACATGCTTTTGTCCTAGCCCTTTCTCATGGAACCCCTGGGTTTAGCTACATGCTTTTGTCCTAGCCCCTTCTCAAGGAACCCCTGGGTTTAGCTACATGTTTTTGTCCTAGCCCCTTCTCAAGGAACCCCTGGGTTTAGCTGCATGCTTTTGTCCTAGCCCCTTCTCAAGGAACCCCTGGGTTTAGCTACATGCTTTTATCCTAGCCCCTTCTCAAGGAACCTCTGGGTTTAGCTGCATGCTGTTGTCCTAGCCCCTTCTCAAGGAACCCCTGAGTTTAGCTGCATGCTGTTGTCCTAGCCCCTTCTCAAGGAACCCCTGGGTTTAGCTACATGCTTTTATCCTAGCCCCTTCTCAAGGAACCTCTGGGTTTAGCTGCATGCTGTTGTCCTAGCCCCTTCTCAAGGAACCCCTGAGTTTAGCTGCATGCTGTTGTCCTAGCCCCTTCTCAAGGAACCCCTGGGTTTAGCTACATGCTTTTGTCCTAGCCCCTTCTCAAGGAACCCCTGAGTTTAGCTACATGGTTTGTGTCGAGGACAGAGTGGTTAAAAAAGTAATTTGTATTTCCACAGGTATCACACTCCGCAAGTCATACTTGATTTACAGTTTGCACACTGTACATTTGTTCAAGAAACAAAGAAAATTATAATAAAGATCAGAAAGCGACAGTCCGTTGTTGTAGGGGCATGTTTGGAGGACAGGCGGGCTAGATCACCTAATGGCAACAGGGAAGAACGAAGGTAAAAGAGGCAGAGGTAGACAGAGAGAAAAGATGTTTGATGGTTTGGCGTCCTGGTACGGGGACATGCTCAGGTGACAGGCCTATTGAGATGCACAAGGGATCGAGGGTTATGGAAGGACATGATATCCTACGCTTGTAAGCAAGGACTTTGAAAGAGAGAGAGAGAGAGAGAGGTACTTTACTATTCTTATTGATAGGGGCGACTACCTACAGGATAAACTAAAAAGAACAAAAAACTTTTTTGTTGGTGCCCCACTAAGGGCATCTTTCTCTGGCCTCCTTGTAACTGCGAACTGACTGGTGGTCTTTGCAGCCGATGCTGTGAAGGTGTTGAGGCACACCATCGTATCGGTTTGGGAGTGGGTTATGGCAGCTATTTTTTTCAGTCTCAGAGTGCAGTTAAAAAAACAAAAGGGTGTGCAGTGTTTCTTTACCAGGCTCCACCACCATGAAGACTATGGCGATCCCTGCCCCGTTAGCTAGGCTAGGCCTGTTACTGGGGGGTAACAACGCTGAGCTGGGGCAGGGTCTTGGTCAGCTTTGGTTCGCTAACCCTTACGCTGGTATATAAGCTGTGGGTCTCTAACCCCTACGCTGGTATATAAGCTGTGGGTAGCTAACCCTTACGCTGGTATATAAGCTTTGGTTCGCTAACCCTTACACTGGTATATAAGCTGTGGGTAGCTAACCCTTACGCTGGTATATAAGCTGTGGGTCTCTAACCCCTACGCTGGTATATAAGCTGTGGGTAGCTAACCCTTACGCTGGTATATAAGCTGTGGGTCTCTAACCCCTACGCTGGTATATAAGCTGTGGGTAGCTAACCCTTACGCTGGTATATAAGCTTTGGTTCGCTAACCCTTACACTGGTATATAAGCTGTGGGTAGCTAACCCTTACGCTGGTATATAAGCTGTGGGTAGCTAACCCTTACGCTGGTATATAAGCTGTGGGTAGCTAACCCTTACGCTGGTATATAAGCTGTGGGTAGCTAACCCTTACGCTGGTATATAAGCTGTGGGTCGCTAACCCTTACGCTGGTATATAAGCTGTGGGTCGCTAACCCTTACGCTGGTATATAAGCTGTGGGTCTCTAACCCTTACGCTGGTATATAAGCTGTGGGTCGCTGATTAGCCAAAGCGGACAGGGTCTTCGCCCTGCACCCCCTAAACGTTATCAGGGTTAGGGGTGGGGTGGGAGTGGGGGTGGGGTGGGAGTGGGGGTGGGGGTGGGGTTGTGGTGGCGGTGGGGGTGGGGTGGGTGTGGGAAGAAAGCATATGAAGAGAAAAATGAGCAGCGGTAAATATTTTAATACGGGGGTGCCGTGGAGATAAAAACACAAAATATTCCAAGGGTTCCACGGAGGCATAAAAAGTTGGGAAACGTTGCCTTAAAGCATGTACTCTGTGATTCGGGAACCTTCAGCCAGACTTGGCTGTGAGACGTTAATCCATTAACAGATCTTGCACACAACAGCTATACACCATAGACTGCGTGTATTCATACAAAACCTAATGTACTGTCTAAATGTATGCCTGTAAAATATATAGAAGATTTTAAAGATACGGCTTTTCTTACTGACAAGAAAAGAAAGTAATCCCTAGCCTTTGTGTCCTGGAAAATAAATATCGAACTATACTGGCAAGTTTCTATAGGAATAACGAGAAGCGTATTGTAAGGAGCAAAATATAAATGTGATTCTTTCTTTCATTTTCCTCTTTTCTTGTGGCTGTTTGTGAGGATTTGTCTTCGAGTTTTAGAAAGGCAAGTTAGTGCGGAATCTTCAGTCATTCATCTTCTCATTATGTTGCATCATTTCAATATTTTTTTTTCCATTCACTCATTCTCTTAATTATTACCTGTTTGTCTAGCTATCTGTCTGTCTGCCTGTCTGTCTGTTTGTCTGTCAGTCTGTCTGTCCGTCTGTTTGTCAGTGTGCTTGTCAGTCTGTCTGTCTGTCCGTCTGAAAAAAGCCCAATAAACACTCAACTCCCTGTAATACAAACATCTCGAAGCTAACAACATTTTGGTAGAAAAACTTCCTGAATCTAGAACTTTCTCACAACTAGACTCGCCACGGAAGAGCCAGAAAAAAAAACAAAAACAAAAACTCGCCGGAAATCAAATGCCGAAACGCGAATATCAAACTCGAACGACAAACACCACCGACAAGTTGTCCATATTTGATGTATAGATTTTGCTCAGCGATATGAACTTCAACCCCGAGGGTAAGAAATTAGTAAATAATGTTTGACTAGATGAGAAAATCGAATGTCCTGGATGAATTTGTGTAGCGGTTTTATAAGGTGAAACAGCGGATCGGGGAAGTTATAACTTCGTGTGGAGCGGACATGACAGCTAGACACCAGCTCGTGGCTGTCTAAGAGGAGGTTATCAGAAATGGTCAAGATCTTGTCTTGTCTGTGCATAAACCGGGTGTTATTTCGACTGTTCTCACATGACATGAGTAGAATAAATGTTTTTTTGTCTGTCAGTCAGTCATGTGCATGTGACTTGGGGAACTTTGACTCCCTAACAGTTCTCCTGTAGGCCTCTCGGTTATAAGAAAGATGTCCTGCTGCTGATGCATCCATTTGCAGATTATCAACGATGTCTTGAAGCCATATTGGCCTTGGACTTCCTCTCTTTCTTTTTCCCGTTATGTAACCTTCCAAGACGGTTTTCTCTAAATTGTCATGATGTTTAATGTGTCCAAAATATTTACGTTTTCTCTGGTTAATTTTCTTTACTAGTCAACCTTCTTCAATATTAAGTTCTTGTAGTATGGATATATTTGCTCTTTTTTGTATCAATGCCATTTTTTTGCTTACTCCTTGAAATAAAGACAACCGGTGAAGCTTACTTCTTATCCGACTCCACGTGTGCTGTCAAATATTTTCGTCACAACGAAGGCTGCAAAATAACTGGAGATCGAAATCACTGGCAAATACAATTTTTAAAAATTTCTTAGTAGATTTAAACTTTTACGATGGTATGGCCGATGGACGTAGGCGATCATACTTCTCAGCTTTGTGCTGTCACTAGCATACATCTTGTGCCACTTGGACAACTCTTTCAGATACAGACTTCCTGCAAGAACTGCTTCTGAATGTGCGGAACCTACAAACTGATTCCGATGCAAAACATAATTGTCAGTATTGTAAGGGAAACATATATTCACGTGAAAATAAAACAAGTTCATATGTATATATATATATATATATCTTCTTCAACTTTCCGTGCCATTAAAGCTCACTGCTGCAGATAAAGTTCGCCTCCATTCCTCTCTACCTCTAATCTTCTCTCTGCAGCTGGTGACACGAACTTCTTTTATATCCTCTTTTATGTTGCCTTTCCATCTCTGTCCTGGTCTCCTTTTGGTGTTATTTCCGTCGTCTCTCTCTCTATATATATATATATAAGCGGCATGGTCAGCTGAGTAGTTAGACGCTCGATTTATTAATCCGATGGTACCAGGTTCAAGTCCCAGCAGTGGGGACTTTTGTATGGTACCTCCACACCAAAACGGACCCCCTCCCCCCTCTCTTCCCCCAGGGTTCACTCAGCCTCTATAAATGAGTACCAGAGAAATGTGTGGAGGGAAGTGCGGCCGGGCCTAATACTGACCACATCACACTTTCATATGCCGAAGGTCTTGGAAAATACGGGCCTGAAACCGTATCCCCAATATGCTTTAACGGCATGGAAACGGGGATTTTATATGTGTGTATACATATATATATATACACACAGAGTTTATATTACATATATAGTTGTATAGTGAGCTAGAATTGTATGGAGGCGTTTAGTGCAGTTGTACACGAACATGAAAAAGAAAAAGGGAATAAGAGAAATGGCGACAAAAAAAAACGATAAGAGAAATAAGATCATGACAAACAACAAGAATAAACTGCCATATATAAAGGACAAGCTTTCAGCTAAAGCTTGAAGCTAGACAAGGGGGAAAAAGGTGCCTTGGCTAAATGGAATATTAAACATTGATCTGTTGTTTGATATCCTGGTGTTACATTGTTTGTCAATTCTTTATGTCTCCGTCATTTGTTTTATCGTCTTTTCATCTTTGTTTATGCATTCAATAAGACCTTTTTTAGCTTTTTTCCCCTGTTGGAGACGCTAAGGGATTTAAATATTTATATTGTTATCATTATGTTGTCGGTCTTATTCTGTTGTTACGGGACTTTAACTGTTTATAATCAGTTCATGGTTTGCATGCATTTGTTGTCATAATCATCATCATCATCATCATCATCACGTGTGATAGAGATAGGCATACGAACTGACATTCTTTCGATCTGTGCAGTAATTCATTTCTTTCTAGTCAGACTTGTTGCTTTTGTTTGACAGTTTTGATTTGTCAGTTTCTCGAGACCGTTCTCTACATATTTTTTTCTCATGTTCTCTCTCTCTCTCTCTCCTCTCTCTCTCCCCCCCCCCTCTCTCTCTCTCTCTCTTTCTGAACTTTGTGCCCAGAGCACATGGGGCTTCCGCACGGGTTTTCCACAAACGCCTGGCCTGTGCCTTTTTTTCCACACTTGCCCAAGTGAGCCCTCTATCGCTCAACATCCTCGCTGTTGTTCTTCTCCATATCTCCTTTGGTCTACTCTTACTTCTTGTTCCCGTGTGGTGTCCATCTTAGTGCTATTTTTTGGTGGTGAGTAGTCAGTCATTAGGATCTCATGTTCAGTTTTCATGATTTTTTGTGTTCCTACCTAAAATTTCACATATTCCAGTTGTTTCTATTGATTTGTGTGCGCTTTTTTCTACAACTCTTTATAGAATTCCATCACTAAATTTCAAATTCGATTACCGTGGAGAGATATTTATGGACAATGTCGTTTCGAGCCCCATTATTTCTTTTAAAAAAAGACAGGCAAAAGTAGCTCTGTCATGTCATTAAGGCATTCTGGGATTATTCCTGAGTGTCCGTATTTTCCTTGAGCAGTTCAAACATTAGAGGTTGTTGTGGTCAGTACCACGCCCGGCCATCTTCACATACCTGACTCATCCAACGGGAGCTAGATGTATAAAGTTTTCAGTGGTTACATGGCTGCTGGTTCAAATGATGGATCTATATAAGAACCAGTTTGATCACGTGATATATGTCCAGATTTAAAATTTGCAGAAGGAAATTCTCAAAGAAGTTCATTATCATCAGCATCATCATGTGCCATGCCAGTAGTCGTTGGCGGTGATGCTTCTCTATAGATCTCGTTTCTTGATATTTTCCATTATCTCAACTGATGAATTTTTTGATGTGCCATTGCGTTAGACTGTCCTTGGTTTGTTTTTTCTCTTGACCTTCCCTTACATTTCTTCCCATTTATTTTCCCTGTTGTTGTAATGTTTGCAAGCCTCATTTTCTCATTAAATGTCCAATAAATGATACATGTCGTTTTCTTATGGATTCAGTTACGTTGCTATCTACATTTGCTTTTGTTGGACATTCACTGTGTGTCATCTTAGCTGCTCATAGCATTCTTAACATTCTTCTAATGAACCACATCTCTGTCGCCTCTAGTGATCTTTCCATCGATCTGTTGATTGTCTATGAAAAGAAAATGGCCAGCGTTATCTGTCTGTCAGTGCGTTTTTATTGAGGTAAAATCCCTGGACTCGGTGTAGCATTTTAGAACTCTCTTTCTGATGTTCATTGATAGAGACGCATTGCACAAGATGTTTCTTCTTTGTTGGAAAGCTGCTTTGGCTTGGCATATTCTTTTCTTGATTTCAGAGATGCATTTCCCATGTGATGTTTTTCGTGTGTCCAGACATTTAACAAAGAAGTTGCAGAAAATAAAAAAAAAACCCCTCTAACAAATAACTGAATCATTAATGTAATGTAAAGAGTCATTTCTATGGCTGAATGAATGGGGCCTCTTTAGCTGGGCTTGAACCACCTACCACCACGTGAAGAGCCGGTACACTATCAAGCTATTTCATGTGTTGTCATTTTAATTATCATACATGTTCTTTGAGTTCTATGTAACACTGGCTCATTTAACAACCCATGGCTGTTCTTCTCTATGATAAGTCGTCTCGCATTTGTAAGGAACTCTGTTGTGGTAGAAAAAAAAAAAGAAAAAAAATACTGTGATGTATCATTTCTAATCGTTTATTTCGCATGCCCATTTGCTTTGTGACATACCGAAAATCCGATTTTCATTTATGTAGGGATGCATTCAATGTACATTTACAGCTGGCGTAGCCTTATACTCCCTCAGGCTATTTGGGACCGTGTATCAGCTTTCACATCAAATTTATGCTGCGATTTTTTTTTCTTCTGCTGCAAACATCATATTTCCCCCAGTCAGAATATCAACTCCGTTTATGGACAATAAGTCCCACGGCTGCTTATCAGATACAAATTAGCTTGCTGTGTCTGTTTGATTTTAGGCATAAATGTCGTTTATCTCTTTATCACCTGTGAATATTGTATGTGTTTATGGCTACCAACTGTTATTTGTTTGCCGTGATGGTTACAAGAGCAACATTTTTTCTGGTCTGGGAGTTTGTTTTCTGTTTGTTTATGTCTATCGCTGTCCAAGGATAGTGTACTGTGTCTCACTTGCAGAAGTCACCTATATATTTCTTATGCAGATGTATGCCAGACAAAACAGCTAGATAATAATACCAGAGAAGAGTCCACATATGGAGTTCGCCTACATACATCACACAGCGGGGCAGCACAGAGTAATTAACGGTGGAGGGAGGTAGCACATAATTACTACATATACGAACATGACAAATGTAGTAATGCACAGATACCACATACACAGAGCTAATGGTTTAAACTAATTTTGGACCCACTGGCTCTTATGTTTATAAGCGACTGTGGGCCCAAAAAATTAGACTAAAGCAGTGGCTCTAGAACTTTATTCGGTTGCCTTCCCTCGGTCTATCATGCCGCTTTACTACAGCCCCCGATACATGCAGTTGGTTTATGATGCTCTCTGCCTACCAAGCCACTACCAAGCCCCAATACAATGCAGTTGGTTTATGATGCTCTCTGCCTACCAAGCCACTACCAAGCCCCAATACAATGCAGTTGGTATATGATGCTCTCTGCTTACCAAGCCACTACCAAGCCCCAATACAATGCAGTTGGTATATGATGCTCTCTGCTTACCAAGCAACTACCAAGCCCCAATACAATGCAGTTGGTTTATGAAACTCTCTGCCTACCAAGCCACTACCAAGGCCCAATACAATGCAGTTGGTTTATGTTGCTCTCTGCCCGCTCTGTTTTCCCTCATTGTTCTTTGGATCTTTTCAACATTCGTTTTGAGAATCTGCAATGTAAACCAGAAAGATCAGAAAATGAAGACCAAAATAAAAATCTTTGGGGCTAGATTTATATATTAAATTATGCACTGGTGTTATAAGCAGATTGAAACACCTGGACCACAATTAAGAATTTGGAAGTTGAGTCAGATGTAGAAGTCAAACATGACCAGATATTTGAGAATAGGCGCCCTGGTTTTTTGTTCTTGTTCTTCTCGTTTCTGTTCTTATACACTTGAACTGCGACCTGGATGATCTCTTGCAGCTGATGCAGTGGTGATGTTGAAGTCCTGTCGAATAGGGGAGTGGGGTACGAATAGTTAGCTTGCAGACATGGAGAGAAAAAGCAGGAGAAGAAGGTGCAGTTTTTCTGAGAAGGCTCCATCACCATGGGGACCACAGCGGTCTCTGACCAATTAGCCAGGATGAGCTCCATTTTGGGAGTACGAGTGAAGATGTGGGGCAGAGTTTCAGTCCTAGCACCTTCCATCTTGATAACACCGCTGATTCATGGTTGTCAGTGAAGTCCTTTATTCGACCAGCTTCTCCTGTAGCACTGATGATGTCGGCTCGATTAATTACATGACGTTCATCCATGACAGCTGAGTGACCCAGCTGATCAGCTCCTTCATTTCCTCGTAAATCAGCATGGCCTGTCAGTCGAACGATCTGTGATATCTGCAGAGGTTCGAACCACTGTTGCCTTAGAGAGTAGAGCTGAATTTTCCTCGGTGCGTTCACTGAGTCGCTGAAGAAGATGATTGCTTGCGTGCAGGTCTTGTGATCTGATCCAGCTTAGGGCTTTTCTGATAGCCATGGTTTCCATTGTGAGGCTACTGCACCCACCTTTTGTCAAGCCATGGTTTCCATTGTGAGGCTACTGCACCCACCTTTTGTCAAGCCATAGTTTCCATTGTGAGGCTACTGCACCCACCTTTTGTCAAGTCATGGTTTCCATTGTGAGGCTTCTGCTCACAGCTTTTGTCAACCCATGGTTTCCATTGTAAGGCTGCTGCAGCCACCTTTTTTCAAGCCATGGTTTCCATTGTGAGGCTACTGCACCCACCTTTTGTCAAGCCATAGTTTCCATTGTGAGGCTACTGCACCCACCTTTTGTCAAGTCATGGTTTCCATTGTGAGGCTTCTGCTCACAGCTTTTGTCAAGCCATGGTTTCCATTGTGAGGCTTCTGCTCACAGCTTTTGTCACAGCCATGGTTTCCATTGTAAGGCTGCTGCACCCACCTTTTGTCACAGCCATGGTTTCCATTGCGAGGCTGCTTGTTGCTGCAGCAGTAACACCCAGATCTTCTTTCCCTGTTCCGCCATTTTGAGTTGATTGTGGAGACCCAGACCCACCTCCTGCCCCGAACCACGGATCTACATAAATAAGCGGGCAGTCATCTCCGGTGCTTTGATCTCAGCATCTGCTGTAGCGGGAATATGATCTCTACATCTTCTGTTCCGTGTAATATGAACAGATATAGCCACCCTGAAATTTAGTGGTGTGGGTACCCATTTTTGTCCAGGATCTACATTCTCTCTCTCTTCTCTCTCTCTCTTTCTCTCTCTCTCTCTTCTCTCTCTCTCTTCTCTATCTCTCTCTCTTTCTCTCTCTCTCTTTCTCTCTCTCTCTTGTCTTTCTCTCTCTCTCTCTTTCTCTCTCTCAGTCTCTCTCTCTTATCTCTCTCTCTCTCTCATCTACTATTCTGAATAGTAAAGAAATTTTTGTTTGGTAGATAGCCATTTATATGTGTATGTAGTTAATTGTTTATATGTGTATGTAGTTAATCATTTATATGTGTATGTAGGTACTTTATTGTTAATTATGTTTGTTATATGAGCAGCATATTTGTAGAATGCCTGAAACTGACTGAAAGTTGTATGATAAATGGCAGAATGTCAGACCGGCCTGAAATAAAGATCAATTAATCAATTAAACAATCAGTCAAAAGATCAGTCAATCAATCAATCTCTCTCCCTTTCTCTCTCTCTCCCTTCTCTCTCTCTCTCTCGTTCACTCTGAATGTGAATGTGCAAGTATAGGAATAATTTTATTTCATTCACTTGAAGTAACAGGGAAAAAAACAAAATACTTCACTAACAGAATACCTAAATCAAAAATTATTCTTACAAATCTTCACTTTTCTTTTACCAAAACCGCACCGCCTTTACAACAATTCTGTAAATTCCCCGGCAAAATTCCATTTCCTTTTTTTTCTGTAAAATCCTTTTTTTTCCAATTTCTGTTTTCCTATTTCCATAGTAAGAGTTAATTTATCTCCAGGCCAGGAATATTCATAAGGCAGAATTTGTTTTGTGGCTCAGACAACTAGTAAAAAAACAGACACCAGGGGGGAATAATTATGGGAACAGTGTCCAGAGTTGCGGCCCTTTAGTGAAAATATATACGTGGCTGTTAAAGAGAGAATTAGGAGAGAAGATATATCATGTTTATTATATCTTTACAAGTCGTGGCTCATTAAAAATGACTGGGAAAGAAATGAAATAAGGTTTTTGTTTTGTTTTTTTTTCTGGCGTTTTTTTTTTATTGAACTCCATTTTCCCAGTTAAATTTTACCATCAGATGAGAACACCATAAATAATCTAAGAATAATTTGCTTGACGGAGAAAAAAAAGAAGTAAAATGAATGATTGTGAATACTATAAGAGATGTTACATTGCTGGCAGAGATGCAGATGAAGCCTTTGACTTCGATTATTGAGGAAAGACGCATGTGGTTGGGGCATGTGCTCCGGATGACTGGTGATTCATTGCCAAAAAAAAAATAGCACTGATATGGACACCTCATGGAACAGGAGTAGGAGTAGACCAAAGGAGATGAAGAAGAGCAACAGAGAGGATGCTGAGCAAAAGAGTGGTCAGAGGGACAAGAAGGGGGGAAAAAAAGGGCGGAAAGAGGGGGCGCTTGTGGAAAACGGTTGCTGAAGCTGCATGTGCTTTTGTCACCGAAAGGTTGAGAGAGAGCGGGAGAGAGAGAGAGAGAGGGAGAGAGAGAGAGAGGAGGGAGAGAGAAGGAGGGGAGAGAGAGGAAGGGAGGGAGAGAGAGAGGAGGGAGAGAGATAGGGAGAGAGAAGAGGGAGAGAGAGAGGAGAGAGAGAGGGATGAATGAATGAATCTTTATTTTTAAAGGGTAAAGAATTGGGCACGCAGGCCCGTCTTACATTCTGCCCTTCATCACTCCATCTTTCATTCTTCCCACACACTTGATTTAGTAAATACAAATTAAATTAGGAAAAACATATCAAAAGAGTGTAAGATTTAACTATTACACTCAAGGTAAAAGAGAAGAAGTAATTAACCTAATAAAATAGCACTCACGCACACATACACACGCAGACATATACATAAATAAAAATACATTCTAAATACAGATCTTCTAACACATGTTTTTTTAACAAACATTAAGATAATTTCTAACAATATCTAACAAGTTGCTTTTCTAACTATGTCATTGAAGTACTTGATGGTTGGCGAGTCACGTGTTGAGAGAGTGCTGGTTATTTTATGGAGGCATATAGTTACAAGCAAGTAAATAATGAAACAGGTTTGAGTTAAAGAATGAAGTATTTTAATAATTAAAAGTTGGAAATATTTCCTAGACAACACGATAGTCTTTTCATTTTCTGGACTCATCATCATCAGGAGGAGGAGGGAGAGAGAGAGAGAGAGAGAGAGAGAATGATTTGACATAGAACTGATCTCTACTGCTAGAAGTTTACACAGTTCTCAGTGAACTCATAACTTTGCAATGGAAAGGAAGAATGCGCAGAATGCGCATGCGTACATCGCTCCACTCTCACTTAAGTGATTCAAACTAACAGATGTATAAAATTTAGGTATTAAATATTAAAAGTTGGAAATATTTCCTAGACAACACGATAGTCTTTTCATTTTCTGGACTCATCATCATCAGTCCTCTGTACTCCCAGTGGAACACAAGGCATGAACAAAGGTTCTCCAACCAATCCTGTCTTGAGCAAGTGTGTGTGTGTTGGGGGGGGGAGGGTGGGGGTATCTCAGACTATGGTTCTCCCCTCTTCCCTTAGTTCTTCCTGTATCGTGCGTCCCCGAGGGCCTGCCCCTATTTCCTTTCCCTTGAGTTGTCTAAATCAATGTGACATAGGGAGGTCTTGTTGTTTTTTCTTTCCATTTGTAGAATGGGCCCAGCCCAGCCATGTCCATTTTTGTCTTATGACCTCTTTAGTAATGTTCTCAACGTCCGTTCTTCTAGTTATTTCCTCGTTTGTCACATGCTCTTTCCAGTATATTCTTAAAAGTATCCTTCGGCATCTTCCTTCAAATCCTCTCAGTCTTCCATCGATTCTCTGGCTGGTTCTCTACTTTCCGGCTGCACATTAAAAAAAAAATGAAATTGATATATAGTAGAAAGTGATATTCGAAACCAAGATGAGTCCGGCGCAACTGTCGTGATTACTATTCTGTAACATTTATTTTTTGTTCCGTCTTGCTTAGCTCTGTTAAAAAGTGTGACATCATTATCCCTTGTGGCATACGGCAGGTCTACATGTCATCATTCATAAAACAACGTAAGAGGAAAAAAAAAACAAAAATCGAAGAAACGTGGACTCAGTTTTTCATGTATATATTAGCCAATATTATCATGCGCGTCACAAATGATAAACCCGTTATATCCTGTTGTTAAAAACAGGAAACCGAAATATCGTTTACATATTTTGTTATGGTTTGTTAACTGTTTTTTTTTCTCCCGGAGACTGTCAGCATTGCTAATAACATAATTATCATATCCATCTTAACGAGATTACCCTTATTGTTATTAGATCATCATTTCAGCATTACAGACAACATTTTTGATGCATCACGCATTGTAGATCCATTGTTCAAAACATTCTTCTGGGATTGGGCAAGCTCATATTATCATTTTATCGCTGGTACTACTACTACTACTACTACTACTACTACTACTACTACTACCACTACTACTACTACTATTGCTACTGCTACCTCTATTACTACTACTACTATTGCTACTACTACTACTATTACTATTGCTACTACTACTACTATTACTACTACTACTACTACTACTACTACTAATATTACTACCATTGTTATTACTACAACTATATTACTGTTGCTACTACTATTACTACTACTACTACTACTACTACTAATACTGGTATTTCTGCAGCATAGTGCCTTGTATATTAGGATATTTTATAGTTATAATTATAATAATAATAATTATTATTATCAACATTAATATTATTAGTATTACTGTTAGAATTGTCATTAAGCAGAAAGTAGGTAAGAAACGATGGAAAAAATTTGAGAACAGGTAGGAGAGGAACATTCCCACGGTATTAGTATTATTACAATACAAATAAGTTGATACTTAGAAATACTAGACACCAGGACTTAGAAATACTAGACACTAGGACGCTGAATACGGTCTAGAAGGACTTACTCGGATAACAATAGCACATCTGGAGACAGATAGACAGAGTAAGAGTAATCCCCTACAGGCATCGCAAAGACCTGATGCTAGATAAAAAGTGTTTATCCATGCGAGAAAATTGAATCGACGGATTCGACGCAACAGATTTACTGACAGGTGAGGCATATTTACTAATCTTAGGACGCAGTTTGCACACATAAATATTCCAGCTGGGCCAATAACATGACCAAAGGGAGTGAACCAGCTTATTCCGAAGTCCAGTCAGTATGGAATCAACCAGGACCAATAGAAAGATCTAGGGGTGTGTCCTATTGGATTTAAAGTATATAAGCCAGGCATGCAGTTTTGAAATGAGAAAACAGAGAAGACAGAGGGGAGAGGAAAGAATAGTAGATAGACAGGAGAGTACCGACAGATAGAATAGACATGAGAGTAACGACAGATAGAACAGATAGGAGAGTAATGACAGATAGAACATACAGGAGAGTAACGACAGATAGAACAGACAGGAGAGTAACGACGGATAGAACAGACATGAGAGTAACGACGGATAGAACAGATGGACAAGTAAAGCAAATATATATTCAGGAAATAGAGTTTAGAACCAGAAGGAGTTTAGGACAGACAGAAGATGTGTTTCAAGTTAGAAGACAACTTAACGATCTTATAAAAGAACCATTAAAAACTATATTAAATTCAACGGAGAACACTTCGTCATCAGTGTTATAATAATTCAGAACCAAAAAATATTATGCTACTACTGCCGATGCAGAACTCTCGCCCTGATTAGTCATGCCAGTAAAATTCTGTTAAAAATCATAATGGATAGACTTCGTAAGAAAATAGAAGAAAAAGTCAATATGGTCCAAGCTGGTTTTAGGCAAGGAAAAGGATCAATAGATCTTATTCAATATAAGATTAATAATAGAGAAATGCAGAGAATTTAACGTGAATCTATATTTTTCTTTTATATACTATTCAAAGGCATTTGATTGTGTACAAAACCAGAAACTTTGGGAAATAATGGGAAAAATGCAATTTTCAACACATTTGATACAATTAATGTCACTGCTATATTTAGACCAACCGGCAGCAGTGAGGTGGTAAAACAACAACTTGGTTTGACATAAAACAAGGGGTCCGTCAGGGGTGCATATTGTCGCCTTACTTATTTAACTTGTATACTGAAAATATAATGAAGAATGTTAGAGAAGATGGAAACAAAGAATATTACTATGCCGTAACAATACGAGGTTATGAAATACCAGAGATTAGATATGCTGATGACACAGTATTTCTTTCCACAGCACAAAAAGGAATGGAAAAACTAATTACGTTAGTCCGTAAGAATAGTGAAGAGCAAAACCTCTATCTTAATGCGAAGAGAACTAAATCGATGACAACTGACAAAACAAATAAGGCAGCTGAAATATGTATCAACGAGGAACAACTGGAAGAAGTGGAGAGTTTTGAATATCTTGGATCACTACTAACTAATAATGGATATACAATCAGGGAAATTAAAAGGAGGACATATATCATCATCATCATCATGTGCCGTGCCGACTGGCGTTGGCTATTATGCTTCTCCAGAGTACACGATCCTTCATGCAGGCCATCAGCTCAGTTGGTGATCTCCTCTCACACCATCCTGTCAGACTGTTCAGTATCATTTCTCTTGGTCTTCCTCTTGCTCTTCTTCCTTCTATTTTTCCTGTTGTTATAATATTTTCAATGCCCCCTCTTCTCATTGCATGTCCTATGAAAGTACATTGTCTCTCTCTTATCTTTTTGACAAGGTTTTTTTGTCTCTCCAGCTCTTCTCCTACATTCTTCATTAGTTATTTTTGCTGTCCAGGGGATTCGCAACATTCTTCTAATAAACCACATTTCTGCTGCTTCCAATGATTTTTGTGCAGACTTGCCTATTGTCCATGATTCACTTCCATATAACAAGATAGGTTCAATATAGCATTTTAGGACTCGTTTTCTAACATTCATTGATAAGGATGTGTTGGTTAATATGTTTCTCATTCTCTGAAATGCAATATATCGCTCTTCAAAAATTAAAACAACTAAAGAAGCTGTGGAGAGGAACAGGCAGAACTACAAAAATAAGACTTTTAAGGACTCGTATCTTTCCCATCGCAACATATGCCTGTGAGACCTGGACACTTAACAAAACAGCTGAGAAACACATAAATGCCTTTGAACGTAAATGCTACAGAAGAGTTCTCCAAATATCATCGGCAAAAAAAAAGAACAAATATGTCCATACTACAAGAATATAATATGAAGGCTGACTAGTAAAGAGGATTAAACGGAAAAAAACTTAAATATTTTGGACACATTAAACGTCATGATAATCTAGAGAAGATCGTCTTGGAAGGGTACATAATGGGAGAAAGAGAGGCAGACTAAGGCGAAAATGGCTGCAAAACATCGTTGATAATCTGCAAATGGATGCATCAGCAGCAGGGCATCTTGTTTACAACCGAGAGGCCTACAGGAGAGCTGTTAGGGAGGCAAAGTTCCGCATGGGACATGCAAATGACTGGCTGACTGCTACTGCTGCTTCTGCTGTTGCCACTACTACTACTACTACTACTACTACTACTACTACTATTACTACTACTACTACTACTTCTATTACTAGTACTATTATTACTGCTACTACTACTACTGCGGCTACTGTTACTACTACTACACCAGCTGCTACTACTACTACTACTACTACTACTACTACTACTACTACTACTACTACTTCTGAAACTACTATACTATTGCTAATATTACTACTTCTACCATAACTACTCCTACCACTACTACTACCACTACTACACCTACTGCTACCACTACTACTACTACTACTACTGCTACTACTACTACTACTACTACATCTGAAACTACTATACTATTGCTAGTATTACTACTTCTACTACAACTACTTTTGGTACTGCTACCACTGCTACACCTACTGCTACCACTACTACCACTACAACTATTATTACTCCTACTATTACGGCCTCTGTTCCTGCCTCTGTGTGAGTCATTTGAATTACATAAGTCTTTCAATCTGACTTCTGTTTGACGGTATCAGTTTTACGTTATCAATGATGAAGTTTATAAAATATCCGTTTATGTATTTTTAAATAACTTTCCACAGAGGAATTAGATTTCAGTGCATGCTTTATTCATATAATCTTATCGTTACTTTTCTTATTTTATGTTAGAACGTCATCTTTCTATTTCTTTCTCTCATACATACATATATATATATATATATATATATATATATATATATATATAAAGGTAAAATCCTCGTTTCCATAACAATTAAGGAAATATTGGGAATACGGTGTTAGGCCAGTATTTTCCATGACCTTCGGCACATGAAAGTGTGATGTGGTCAGTATCACGCCTGGCCGCTTTACCTTCCCAGATTTCTCTGGTACCCGTTTTTAGAAGCTGGGTGAACTCCAGGGGTGGGGGGAGGGCTTTTGGTGTGGAGGTACCAGAAAAAAATCCCACTGCTGGGACTCAACTCAGTACCGCCGGATTAGTTTCCACTGGAAACGATTAAGACGTCCAAGATCAGGTTGTAAATCACAACAGCCTTTTACAGAACACACTGACAAGTGCCTGCATACATTATTCACCATAATAAGTTGTAGACTAATACATTACTTGTATAGAACGCTGCAGATCAGAACTTCAAGACAAGAAATTGGTCCCTGAATGGCCATACTAAGGCGACATCCTAACTGAGCGTGGATTTTATTAGCTCCTATTGAAATGACTTGACCACCTCTGTAAAACTGACCCACTGGGCTCTTGAGCGGCTGCCTATCTTGTCTGTAGTTGACCAACCAAATTAGTTAGTTTTTTTTTTTTAAATACTGATTGTCACACATGAGGTAATACTAGGCAGTTGTACACTACACTAGCTGTGGACGTCAAGGTCTGACTGAAGCTCAAAAGATTCTTCCAAGCTCCGGCCTCCCCGCCCATTACGCCTTCCCCGCCCCTTCAAGTGAACCGCAAGAATGTTACAAAAGAGCACGCCCACTATTTAGAGTTATAACCGAGAGTGCTTAGAAAACCACAAGCAGATACGTTTGGAAAAACGATTCCTATTTCTTTCAACACATAAGTCTCATCGAAACGAAGTTATATTGTATTCTGAAGCTCCTTGTCTTCAAAGCAAGCAGTCTCAGTTTTCACAGGCGGTTTTCCATAACACAAAAGGTTAAGTGCACAGTAAGGTCGGCGGAGTTGTTACAGTAGTGGGTCATCAAACTCATTGACTTGGCATACGCTGAACATCCATTATCGATTAGGCTGCCTCCGAGGTTAGGATAAATGTTAACTGACAGAACGATGTCATGTCAAAGATGTAAATAATATATCTATCGGTAAACAGAAAATCCAGAGATCTTTGGGTAAGATTTTGTCGCCGCTGAAAGTCTTAGCAGATTGTGTTGATCATGCATGGGGGAGAGAGAGAGCAGCAAAATGGCAAGTGCAGTTTTACGAAGATTCAAAGCAGAAAGTCTCTGAAAATCGTTGGAATGTTTACTTTAGAAAAAATCTCTGTTCGGATTAATGATGGAGGATTGGAGTGAAGGGACACGTTCAACGGTATAGCGGCCCCTTGCAATGCTCTGAAATGTGCGTGGTCAGATATCTAAACAGATCGCAGACTGTGGAGCATACGAAACAAGCATTGAGAACGTAAATAGTTTCGTTTGTTACAACTAACACCGGTCCTGCTTAGCTGAATCGCTAAGACACACTTCGAAGTGCGGTGTCGGTTCAAAGATCACGGGTTCAATTACGGGACGGGACAAAACGCAACAACTCACTAGGCCTCTGGGAGTCATGACCCAGAGGGACCTTAGTGTGTCAGGAGTTTAATAGGGTCGACGCGTTTGGGGGGTGTACTTCCTCTGATGATCTGAAGGAGTTGTGTAGTTGTTCCGCTCTCTAAACTATTGAGTTTCTTGCATATTAAACTCAGATCCCTGGCTGACTTTCCCCATACTCCTCATTGTTAGAAGAGTTTCTTTGACTGTAATGCCATGTATTTATTTATATTTGTATCTATTTATTTGCTTTTGTAACAGAATGTGGGTTCTTCAGAGCTTGCTTCCCAGCATTACTAGTTTCAGTTTACGCCCTTCTTTGTTATTGTTGGCTTTTTTTTGGGGGGGGGGGGTGGGGTGGGGGTGATCTCCCTTGAGTCAACCATGCATAATTTGATACATGTGATTGTTTCTAAATGCACGGGAATTGGGAAATTATGTGACAGTGGGGTGGGGGGGGGGGGGGTTCTTGTCTGTGAGAGATTAGTTAGTCCTTGTCTGACAGTCGGACAGAGAGGACACTATGTGCTGAGAGTTGTGTTTTCCTTCGTGTATGGAATGTCTTGAGTCTGAGAAGCGACAAGATGACTTCTAATTTTGTAATGTTTTGTGGTAACCTGTTAGTACTCGGGTCAAGTGTCTTAACGTCAGCCATTTCGTCACCTGCAGTTTTAAATTATCTTTAGCTGATATTTTTCATCATCTACCATTCAGAGTCATCATCATCCTATTTCGTCATAAAACTGGATTTGTTACTGAACTCGACGACGATGTTTCTGATTCACGGAGTGTACTTCAACCACGTGACTCATCAGAACTTAGGGTTTCTGTCAAGTGTTTACCATACAAGAGATCTTTATTGTTGGCCCAACATATGAGTCCTGTTATAAATGTCGTATGGCACCAGCGGCCTACTGTATCATCCTGGAAATTTCATAAGTAACAAAACGAGCTGACATACTTTTAGTATAAAACACATCCGCAGATTTGTAAAATGTATTTGTGTTCTCTTTCTGTGTACGGAGGAAGGTGAGTTAAATTTTAATGGGATATTCTTTGAAATAAGAGCAACGAACAAGCAAACCCAGGTATAAAGAAGAGACGGAATAAGCAAAATAACGAGGCGAACAAGAAAATAAAAGAAGAAAAATAAATAGTAAAAATAATAATATGAAAAATAGTAGTTATGATTTTGAATGCAAATGCTACAGAACTGTTCTTCA
The DNA here is from genome assembly GCA_009760885.1 of Achatina immaculata. Classification (NCBI taxonomy): domain Eukaryota; kingdom Metazoa; phylum Mollusca; class Gastropoda; order Stylommatophora; family Achatinidae; genus Lissachatina; species Lissachatina immaculata. Next base: position 34,619,034 of record CM019716.1, on the reverse strand, counting down.
AATATCATGGGCACAAAAAAGAAAACATATAACCATACTACAAGAACTTAATATTGAAGAAGGCTGGCTAGTAAACAGGATTAAACAAAGAAAAGAGGATTAAACAGAGAAAACTTAAATATTTTTGACACATTAAACTTCAGGAGAATTTAGAGAAGACCGTCTTGGAAGGGTACATAAATGGGAAAATGAAAGAGAGGAAAGCCGAGGCGAAGATGGTTGCAAGACATCGTTGACAATCTGCAAATGGATGCATCAGCAGCAGGCCATCTTGCTTACAACCGAGAGGCCTACAGGAGTGCTGTTAAGGAGACAAAGTTGGCAAGGGACATGTAAATGACTGACTGACTGAGTAGTTATGATAGTAGTGGTATTTGTAGTACTAGTAGCAATAGTAAAAAGACGAAAAAGTAACAATAGCATAGTAGTAGTATTAGTAGTAGTAGTAGTAGTAGTAGTAGTAGTAGTAGTAGTAGTAGTAGTAGTAGTAGTAGTAGTAGTAGTTGTTGTTGTTGTTGTTGTTGTAGTCGTGGTAATAGTGTAGTAGTTTTAGCAGTGGCAGTAGTAGTTGTTGTAGCAGTAGCAGCAGCAGTAGTTGTAGTAATAGTGTTGTAGTAATAGTAGTAATAGTCGTAGTAGTAGCAGCAGTAGTAGTAGTAATAGTAGTAGACAATGAAACAGAAAAATGGCAACAGCAGCAACAAAAACAACAACAACAGCAACAAACACAAAGGGCAAAAATATTGTGGTGAGAAAGAAGACACACAATTATAAATCAAACTTCACAACGAAACATACGGATAAATATCATTGTAAGACATAGACTATTAGACTATAACCCTTCTCTGTCCTACGTCAAAAACATAGTAGACAAGCTAGTGATCTAGCTTCGTCGTATTAACTAACTGGCTCAGTGAAATGTTTACTTACATATGCCGGAAAACAATAATTTACCTAAAATGCGTGCATTAAATTGTCTTTCTCAAATTTCACGTAAATTTGAAATGCTTAGAAGTGTGTCCAAGTAACGTCTAAATAAAGGAAACAGAACTGAACAAAGCTGTAAATACAATGAATTTCACGGGAGTTCATCATACTAAAATACAAAAGGAAGGCATAAACATCACTAACAATTTTATATGCAGCTTCTAAGCGCCGAACCCCATGTAACAGGCACAAAGAAAAAAAAACAAATATCCGCTCAAATGATGCATTTCTGTTTCACTGCCGCTAAAAAACTTACGGGTTTTTTTTTAAAAAACATATTGACATTCTGGTCAGTTTAAGGCAATCAGAAATATGGTACATTTCCCTCCTGCGCATAAACACTGCGCGGGAGATCATTTTATAAAGTTTCATATGCAGATTTAACTCGTTCATTCATTATTAACATCCAGGCTGCGCTGACAATGCAAACATAACATGCTGCACCGAACGTTAATTCAAGTATTATTTAAATGATCGCGCCCGGTTCTGTGGGTGATATTACTCATCGTCAACATCATTAGTGCAATGGTAGTCTTGTTGAAAAGCGAAAGTTGAGGATATTTTGAAGATATTGTTTGCGTAAATTCTGTTCCTGAAAAACCAAAGGGATGAAAAAACAGGCAGAAGTTCAGTTGTTGTTGTTGTTGTTGGTTTCACTGAAATATTATCCTCAGTAGTGGGGAGTGATTGACATAATCATGGATTTGAAACTGATGGCTTTCAACGGATGCTGGAAAATATGTGATGACTCTGCATCTTGTAGTGTGACACAGACATTCGACATTCTAATGATTTTTTTAAAAATTTCATTAAAAGTAAAAAAAAAAAAAAACTATGTAACATTTCTTTCTAGGAAAATAATATGATGTCAATATTTAGGTTATATAGCATTTAAAATGTTCGTGTTCACGATAATACACATTCTGATTTAATTTATTTATAATTTTTTAAGAAACAAACATCTGGGCACCGATTGGCAAATTCTATATTGCAAGATCTACCTGAGTCAACACACAGACATGATGCAGAGTATGTCTCCGCTGCTCAATTGTCCCGTATAAAATGTGTTTGTAAGTGGGTGAAAAAGAACAGATACAGAGGATTATCTTTGCAAAACACGAGTCTGCCCATTGCCTTCTTTCAGACTTCACATAAATAAGATTACATCTGTCATGGTGATCTGTTGTATCTTTACAGATTTTATTTCATTTAAAAGCGTTCAGAAAGATAAAACTGGCCCTAGAGTTCGCATAAAGATAAAACTGGCCCTAGAGTTCGCATAAAGATAAAACTGGCCCTAGAGTTCGCATAAAGATAAAACTGGCCCTAGAGTTCACAGAAAGATAAAACTGGCCCTAGAGTTCGCATAAAAATAAAACTGGGAACTACCACACACAGAAAAAGAAATGGGATACAATGGACATTGTGGAACGAATTGGAAGATCTTGACTTTGCAGATGATGTAGCACTTTTGGCACACAGCCACACATAAGTGCAAGAGAAACTTCAGATCTTAAGCAAGAATTCAGTTCACAGAAAGATAAAACTGGCCCACGAGTTCACAGAAAGATGAAACTAACTTAGAATCTTAGGGTCATGTTTATCTGACTCAAGGATCCGTCTTTCTTTTAACCGTTTGTTGCACCGAAATACTGTTAAAGGAAAAACTCTAAAGACCCACAGTGCATACCCGAGGCTTGGCACCGAAATGTGATCTTTCTTCAAAGAAGATAGAAATCCGCTCTAGCATTGTTAACCTGCGTGAGACATGTTTGGGGAAGCAAGCAAAATAATGACTGCACGCATGCGCACGAAATTATCTCGTGTCTGCTTCCTGAATCCAAGGAGACAAATTCACGAAGAGATCTGGTTTCTTTCCGCTTCAGTTGGCAGCTGTGAAAGAGGCGCTCCGATGATGAAAGACCAAAGAACTTTTGATTTGTTTCCTGTTTGAAAATTTCGTAATAAACAAATAAGGCATGAAACATATTTCGAGCTTGAATTAGTTTCTTGAAAGAGGAATTATTCAACCCAATTCAACAATTCTAGAATGTGAATTTGAAGAAAAAAAAAACCAGGTCTGAATAAATCAGACGACACAGGAATGTGGAAAGGTATAGTTCTTGTTCTGAGTGGCAGGAAACCTTGACAGACGAAACTATTCTGTTCGGAGATGATAGAACATGTAAACCATGAGGAAACCAGTTTCAGCTTCCTTCATGCCACTGGTACCGCCCACCAGCGGGCTGCAGTTCGAGGCTTCTCTGTTAGCTCTTGAAGGGCAGAATGTAAGACGGGCCTGCGTGCCAAATTCTTTACCCTTTAAAAAATAGATCATTCACTCATTCATTCATTCATTCATTCATTCATTCATTCAACCACGACGGAGGTCAAGATGATCTCTGTTTCATTCATTAGATTTTACATCATAACCTTACCAAACAACTATCACGGTAGAAGATATGAAAGGCAAAAAATCAATCATTGAAGTAAGGAATTGGGCAGATTTATTGTCGCTGTAAAAGAAATAAAAGGTAAGGTAAAGGTAACCCTGTCATGCCTTAGAGGCACATAGAGGATATGGCGTTAGTGCCCATATTTTCCTTGACCTGTCGACACACTAGAGGCTGATGTGGTTAGCATTACGCCTTGCCACCTTTCCCCAGCTCCAGAAGATGTCGGGTACTCCCCTGGGTGACTGGGGCGCCTTCCGCCGGATTCGAACCTCCGACCTTGGCCATGAGAGACTAGTGCACTAATCACTTCGCACTCAGACCCCCTGTTATCGCTGTACAGTGAAAATATCATAACAGATATTTAAAAAAAAACACCAAGAATTCATGCTGAGGCTAAATATGAACAGCCTACAATGTGCAGAAAATATAGTACTAATGGTTAAAAATGAAAGGAATCTACAGAAATTGTCAGACATAGTTGTAGCAGAAAGTGAGAAGAAGAGATTCCCCCTAAACAGCCAGAAAACAGAAAAAGAAACTGAATTTCGAAAGAAAAAGGTAAAGTAAAGGTAGAGGTAATCCTGTCATGCCTTAGAGGCACATAGAGATATGGTGTTAGTGCCCATTTTGAAAGAAGAACACACCGAAATACAGTGTTAGAGCAGAAGAAACAACCCCGAGACTAATGTGTACTCGGACGTACGAGTAGCATCTGATGAGATCACAAAATAGAATATGGCAAGCCAAAGCAGCTTTCAAACAAATGAGAAACATCTTTTGAAACGCAGCTTTATCACTGAATATCAGTGTTCTAAAATGATACACTGAGCCCATCCTTCTCTTTTGGAAGCTAGTCGCGGACAATGAACAGATCGATGCAGAGATATCTAGAGCAACAGGTGCGTGATTTCTTTGATGAATAATAAGAGTACCTCGGACAGCTAAGATGACAAACAGGTAGTGTCTATAGAAAGCAAATATAGAAAAGAACATAATTAAATTTATAAATAAAACGGCGGTCGTCAGTCATTGGACATGCAATAAGAAAGGGAAAACTTGAAAACATCATAGCAACAATAAAGATAAATGGGAAAAGAATTAGAAGAAGACTCTCTCTCTTTGAACCTTAAGTGCCCAAAGCACATGGGGATTCCGCAAGGGTTTTCCACAAATGCCTGTCCTTCGCCTTTTTTTTTTTTTTGCTCTTGCCCAGATGAGCCCTCTATTGCTCAACATCCTTTCTGTTGTTCTTCTCCATGTCTCTTTTGGTCTACCCTTACTTCTGCTCCCCTGTGGTGTCCATCTTAGTGCTATTTTTGGTAGTGAGTTGTCAGTCATTCGGAGCACATGTCCCAACTAAGATGAAAAAAAAATGACAATCTAACTCGATGGCACAATCAACGGTCATCACCGGAGCTGATGGAACATGTCAGTGGCTGAGATCTTTGAAAAAGCAGGACCACCAAAGCCTACCGGCACGGCACATGATGATGACCACGTGAAACTCTTCCGGGAAGTGAGGCACGATTTTCCCCCCAAAGCACCACGTCAGAGATAATGTCTTTGGTCTCAGTCGAACTAAAACAGAATATAAACTTACAGTTTTTGTGTGTGGCTCATAATCAATACAGTATCTAACCGGTGGTCGCGTTAGAGCTTTTTAAAACCAGTAGACTCGTACCTGTCTTTCACCTTACATAAAGTACTTTCCGAAATACTGGTTTTCTCAGTACAAACATTCGGTACTTTATATAAATTTTACAACCATCAGTGGGAAGTAAATGTTGTTGTGAAATGTTTTTTTTTTCTTATCTTATTTACAGCGAGATTTAATCTTCATAATAATCCTTGCATGTTGGACCAGAGTCAAAACAAATTGATCATCATCATCATCATCATCATTATCATCATCATCAGGTGCCGTGCCGAGTGGCGTTGACTATTATGCTTCTCCGGAGTACCCGATCCTTCATGCAGGCCATTAGCTCAGTTGGTGATCTCCTCTCACACCATCTCGTAGGACTGTCAAGTATCATTTCTCTCGGTCTTCTCTTGGCTCTTCTTCCTTCAATTTTTCCTGTTGTTATAATATTTTCAATGCCCCATCTTCTCATTGCATTTCCTATGAAAGTACATTGTCTCTCTCTTACTTTTTGACAATATTTTTTTTTGGTCTCTCCAGCTCTTCTCACGCATTCTATATTAGTTATTTTTGTTGTCGGGGGAATTCGCAACATTATTCAAATAAACCACTTTCCTACTGATTCCACTGATTTCTGTGCAGACCCGCCTATTGTCCATGATTCACTTCCATATAACAAGATAGGTTCAGTTTAGCTACATACAGGTTCGAATTATTGTGAGCATTAAACCTAAGCTACAGAAGATGGATCACTGTGTTCAGGACGAGACGTCATAGAAGAGCCCCTCCCCCCGAATATGTTACATGGATAAAACTGAGCAAGAAGAAAATCTAAGAAACAGATGTGGCTGGAACAGGATGTTTAGCTCCACCAATGAAAGGTTTGTTTTTTTTGTAAAGAATGTGATGGCATGGAAGCAACAATAATAGAGGTTGTGGTTCTTGGATTTTAAAAAAAAAAGGAAAAGGGGGGAGGGGGGTCCTAGATGACAATGGGCCCAGGATATCACTGGCAGTTTAAACACCAGTCTCACTGAAGCATGCATGGTTGCTAAACAGTGAAACATTTTGAGTGTGACGAGATCTAGCGAGCAATGTTTCTACGAAGAGAAGGCCGTCCTAGAGAATAAATAACACCTATTGTGACTAGAGAAATTTATAGATGATTTGCCTAACAAAAAAGCCCAAGTAAACGTCAAACGTAAATACTTTATCCTCAACAAGTGACATATATCTGAAGCAGATTAAAAAAAAGCGCATCCTGTCTGTCTGATATCCATCCATCCATGTCCTTGGCCGGCTACAGGCTAAGCAATCAGCCCCCTGTACGCAGTGTGGCGTCTTGCAGTTACACACCAACTACAGAGACATCAGCAGACCATCCTCTTTTTGCCTACAGACAGGCCGCCGCAGCCTACTGAGCCACCTACCTCGACTCAAAATGTCTCACACAGTAGAGTGTCCATGCGGCAGCGGAGTCCAGACTCCAGAACATTTCCTCCAAAAGTGCCCAAACCATGCGGACCTGAGGCGTCAGATATGGCCAGAGGACACACAAGTTTGTGGCAAAAGCTATAGGGCTCCTATCAGGATCTGGAGCTTTGGCATGTCGACAGGGATCCAGGATCTGGTGTGGCCGACAACCTCGAACGTGGATGAAGAAGCAGGACAGCAACAAATTCTCACCAACTCTTACGGTCTGCGGCCAGCCTTTGTGTTGTGCCCCAGGTGAGCCGCATGCTACTGATTTCTGTTTCCAAAATTCTCCATCACGTATCCTTGGGTCGCCCTCCCCTTTTTTCCTCGGGTATCCATCGTATGGATGCTTCAGCAGCGTTGCTGGGGTCTCTTCGGAACACATGATCAATCCATTTCCAGCTCTTTATTTGTTGTTATGTGTATCTTCTATTTCACACTAGGTTAGTAGGCCCTTTATTTATTGTCTGTTTTCAGTAAATATTCAAGATCTTCCTGAGCCAGGTTCTGTGGAATGTGGATAAGTTGCCCGTATCGTTTTCACTTGTTCTCAAGCATTCTGCTCCATAGAAGTGTATGGACAACATGAAACTTCGGTACAGCTTTATTTTGGTTCTAGTACTGTACTGGGAGCACTTTCAGATGTTTCTAAGATTAATGAAATCTGTTCTTGCTTTATTTCTTCTGCTCTTTATGTTTTTATTTGTCCACTTAGCAGGTGTCAGTGTGCCGCCAAGGAATGTGAAGGTATCTGTTTCTGTTAGGTTTTGATTATTAATTTTAGTTGTTGGCTGGTTTTCTATGCTTACTTTCACTATTTCTGACTTGTGTATATTGATGTTCAGATCATTTGTCTACTGACTGCATCTAGAATGTTTGTTTTCTCCTGTATGTGTTGGTGAGTATTGTTTGGTATATCTTCCTCTCATTATTTTTATGGGGGTTTTATCCCGATCGTTGGGGAAGGAAAGGCAGCCAGGCGTGATACTGACCATGTCACCCTCTAGTGTGCTGACAGGTCAAGGAAAATATGGCCACTAACACCATATCCCTATGTGCCTCCAAGGCATGACAGGGTCACCTTTACCTTACCTACCTTTTTTTTCCCCGATCATTTCCCCCTTCTCATGGACCCCCTTCTCAAAACTTATCTTTCCATGATTGTCCAGTATTCCTCCCAGGATACATCGCCAAGTCTATCTATCCTAGCACGTTACATCATAATATCTGAAAGCAGTTAACCCTTGAGGGTCCTACAAGCCGATGTTACATCATAATATCTGAAAGCAGTTAACCCTTGAGGGTCCTACAAGCCGATGTTACATCATAATATCTGAAAGCAGTTAACCCTTGAGGGTCCTACAAGCCGATGTTACATCATAATATCTGAAAGCAGTTAACCCTTTGTAGGTCCTACAATCCGCGGATAATGGTACTCTTGGATCGTAACGTGATACGAAAAGCCAGTTCCACTGTAAGCAGCGTAGTCCTGTATGTTGATAATTTACATGACAGCCATACACCGTATTCTTCATGATTTCCTTGCTGAAGCTGGATATCTAATTTATTTTCAGGATTTCCAATTATTATATTTGCCGGAATATGACTTAATTATTAATACGTCAAATTTACGAACCTGCGGGTCGCTTTCTGCCAGGCGACAACCCAATCCCAGCATCCTTCAGTGGAAATTTCCACAAATAATGTATGAGGGAGAAACCGGTGTTTACAGATGAGGGTTAATGGGAGGGAGATAAGGAGGTATAGTTCTTGCTTATTTATTATTTAATGGCTCTCCCTGCAGGCTGATTTGATAACACAAAAAAAGGTTAGACTTTTTTTTTTCAATCCAGCGAAAAATATCAGGATTCAAACACAGATTATTTTATGTAGAAGTAAAGTTACAGATGAAGAAATTCAATAAGGTGAAAAAGTTTAGAAAAAAAAATATTTTCATTAGGAACAACGGCACAGTTTTATCATTTCCATTTTCACTTTAAAAACAAATAGGGTTATAGTTGATTTTCTAACATTCAGGAACATTCAGACTTCTTAATCAGCTCCACCCGTAACTGGAAAAACGTGTTTGACTCTTAAGCATCTGGCCAGTCTATGAAGAAAGCAATGATAACCTTCTAATTATGAAAACTACCTGGTTGTTGGACAGTGGTTTATTTTCGTTATGAATGCTAGCTGGTTGTTGGACAGTGGTTTATTTTCGTTATGAATGCTACCTGGTTGTTGGACAGTGGTTTATTTTCGTTATGAATGCTATCTGGTTGTTGGACAGTGGTTTATTTTCGTTTATGAAAGCTAGCTCGTTGTTGGACAGTGGTTTATTTTCGTTATGAATGCTATCTGGTTGTTGGACAGTGGTTTATTTTCGTTATGAATGCTACCTGGTTGTTGGACAGTGGTTTATTTTCGTTATGAATGCTACCTGGTTGTTGGACAGTGGTTTAATTTCGTTTATGAAAGCTAGCTGGTTGATGGGCAGTGGTTTATTTTCGTTATGAAAGCTAGCTGGTTGTTGGACAGTGGTTTACTTTCGTTATGAAAGCTAGCTGGTTGTTGGGCAATGGTTTATTTTCGTCAGGAATGCTACCTGGTTGATGAACAATGGTTTCATTTCATTTTTCACTACCCCATATTGCATTATACCTCTCCGGACTGTGATGGATACAGAGTGGGTGCAAGAAAATATTCACATTGACTTAGTTCAGTAATGAAGTAGTTAGTGAACTCGCCTGTCATGGCTAAGATCAGTGGTTCAGATCTGACTGGAGGAGCCCAAATCACCAAGCTGTAGAAATGGGTACCTGACTCATTCTGAAGATGGGAAAAGACCGGCTGGCAGTTGTGTTGCTGACCACATCCTTCTACTGCGCTGACAGGTCAGGGAGACAACAAGCTCTGACGACGCGTCGCCTGAATGGCTGAGTGACATGACAGGTTATTCTTGCATAGGGACATATCTTTCTCTCTCTCTCTTTCTCTCTCTCTCTATCTCTTTCTCTCTCTCTCTTTCTCTCTCTCTATCTCTTTCTCTCTCTCTATCTCTTTCTCTCTCTCTTTCTTTCTTTCTCTCTCTCTTTCTCTCTCTCCCTCTTTCTCTCTCTTTCTCTCTCTTTCTCTCTCTCTTTCTCTCTCTCTTTCTCTCTCTCTTTCTCTCTCTCTATCTCTTTCTCTCTCTATCTCTTTCTCTCTCTTTCTCTCTCTCTATCTCTTTCTCTCTCTATCTCATTCTCTTTCTCTCTCTCTATCTCTCTCTCTTTCTCCCTCTCTTTCTCTCTCTCTTTCTTTCTCTCTTTCTCTCTCTCTATCTCTCTCTCTTTCTTTCTCTCTTTCTCTCTCTATCTCTCTCTCTTTCTCTCTCTCTATCTCTTTCTCTCTTTCTCTCTCTCTTTCTTTCTCTCTCTTACTCTCTCTTTCTCTCTCTTTCTCTTTCTCTCACTCTTTCTCTTTCTCTCGCTCTTTCTCTCTCTCTCTCTCTTTCTCTCTCTCTTTTTCTCTCTCTTTCTCTCTTTCTCTTTCTCTCTCTCTTTATCTCTCTCTGTATCTCTCTCTTTCTCTCTCTCTTTCTCTCCTTCTCCCTCGCTCTCTTTCTCTCTCTCTCTCTTTCTCTCTCTCTTTCTCTCTCTCCCTCTTTCCCTCTCTCTCTCTTTCTCTCTCTCTTTCCCTCTCTCTCTCTTTCTCTCTCCCTCTCTCTCTTCCTCTCTCACCCTCTCTCCCTCTCTCCCCTCTCTCTCTCCCTCTCACTTTCCCTCTCTCTCTCCCTCCTCTCTCTCTCTCTCTGGTCCAAGCCAGTCAGGCGTTGGTCGTCACTGATTTCCACAACCATCTTTCCTTTGCTCTTTCTATGAGATATGTGTTGGGCAGTGCCCCATGTCACTCTTTTATTCCGTCGAGTGTCTTGTTTCGTTGTCTTCATCTGTCCCTTTGTCCCTCCATTTTTCCGCCTGTCAAAGGGTGTTCCAGTTTGCTTTTTGAAAAAAAAAGTCTTATAAATCTGGATTGTCCTGTTCTGAATTTTGCCATAATTCCTTCTTAGTACTTGTTCATTTTTTTTTCCCTGACTGCCCGTGGTCTTCCCATCATTCTTCTTAAGAACCACATTTCCGCTGCTTCCAGCAGATTTTGAGTGCTCTTGGTTACTATCCATGCTTCGCATCCATATAACAATGCTGGTTCCGTGTAACACTGAATTAACTCTCTTTTTCTGTTTGATATTCATGGACAGAACTGTATTGTATAATATGTTTTTCATTTTCATATATGCTAACTTGGCCTGGCCTATTCTGTTCATTATTTGGGTTTCGCGTCTTCTGTCTTGCATTATTAAAAAAGTAAAAAGTAAAGATAGTCCCATAGCATTTCAAATGCCGTAGGGGGTGAAGCGTTAGAGACCTCATTATGCTGGGTCATCAGCGTGTGAGGTAGGGTGACCAGTTCCTTTCCTCGCTGCCTTTACTTCAAAGATTTTCTCTGGTACCCATTTTACGAGGCTGGGTCGACCTCAGGGCCGTATTGGTCGGAAAAAAAAAAATCCCGCTCAGCTGGGGATTCGAACCCTCGACCATTTGGTTGCTAGACGAGTGCTCTAACCACTACGCTAGCCGGCCCCTCTTGCATTATTATTGTTCCTAAATACTTGAATTTGTCAAATGCGCTTTAATGGGGGTATAAGAAAGTGAGGAAAGCATTCGAATGTCTGGAATTACAGGACTACGCCCGTGTCTGCATACTAAGTGATTCAATGAAGGAAGGTCGAGGCAGGTTCTTTACGCTGGCAGTAGGTTTGAGTTCCTGCAGAAGTCAATGATTCGCAGAGTCACCTTCATCTATGTCACTGGGCACTTGGGCATCCAGGGAAATGAGAGAGCTGACAGGTTCACCGGCTCTGCCATTTCCGCAGATGGACAATCACTGGAAAATCACTGGATCAAACTGATATTGCTAACGTGCTCAGAGAGAAAGGCAGAGTGGAGGATTTCGAGAGACTGAGAGACTTGGGAGTACAGACTTGCACAGCCAAGAGCGAGAGGCATACTGGACACGCGAGGGGACCTGTCAATCAAAATTGGACGGCCACTGTCAGCCGCTGGACACTGGTGGAGTGGATATGTTGAGGTGCGGGGGGGGGGGGAATCTGAGTGCCTATGGACAGTGTCCGGAGTGCAATGATGATGACCCAGACCATAAACCATAAGACAGTATGAAGTATTTCAAAGACTATTCGTAACTATTCAAGATACAATTAACTCTTTGCTGACCAAGCAACATCCACTGCACATGAACATTTTATTTTCATAATAAACAATCGCTGCCCGTGATGTTTTACACGGAAAAGACGCCATATCTATTTTTAGTTGCTGGCAATTTAAAATTGTGACCTCCAGACTGCGGAACAAAACCATTTTTTTTTTTAATTTTACGTATTTATTTATTTATTTATTTATTTTGAAAATGGTTTAAGCAGCTAATGGCAGTTTCAGAGTTAAATCAGTCATTTTAACTATCAAGCAAATGAAAGAAAAATTCTAGAAGGATAAATCATTGCATTTGAATATCTCATATGCTGTGATGCAGACCAATGGAATAGATACAAATAGGGAAAAAAAGGCAGGAGAAATCGACATTAATTCGACAAGAAAAGGGAAAGAACTCAATAATGAACAGTGTACTGGAAATTCTCAAGGGACAGAGAAATAGATGTGTTTTCCTGTAAACTGTCTGGAAAGGGATTATTTCGGAAAACAGAGATTAATGTACATTTTTTTTTCCTATTTGCTTCTAAAATTAACAAATAATTCTTCTTTACTCTGCAGAAATAGAAGACGAAGAAGGTTGAGAGGGGGGGGGGGGAGAGATAGATAGATAGATAGATAGAGAGAGAGAGAGAGAGAGGAGAACTGTTGCGTAAACGCTTATGTCTTGTAGCTTTTAAGAGAATCTGCACTTTCTGACAAGGGAGATAATATACACCAGTGATGTAATTCCAACTGTACCTGAAAACATGAAAGTACATTGTACGCAACCCTGTAGCCTAGTGCTTTATGTATTCAGTGTAAATACTTACAGATATAGTCAACTATGCCAGGACACTGTCTTGGATTCACCCCAAAAAATATAGAGCGATTGAAGACTTTCAGATCGGAAAATTCACGTCCTTTATGAACTATTTGAGCCTAAAGAGGACATTGTTAAGAGAGGCCAAATTAGTAGGCATAAAATCCCTTGATGAGGTTGAAAATCTCGCCGAAAACAGGAAAACTTGACGAACTACCATGTGAGGCCTATGGTTTTAAACAACCATAGGCCTCACATGGTAGTTCGTCAAGGAAGGATGTAAGATAAGATGAACTATTTCTCACTCTATATGTTGAAGTGTATAAATTTGGCAGAAAGAAAATATCTTAGTATATTTCTTTTCAAAGACAAATGATGAATCTAGGATGTGGCTTGACATAGTCGTGCCACGGAGAGCGACATCCACCGGAGAGGTTTTTTTTTTTATCTCTCTCAAATTCCAAGCAGTATCGTCTTTGTCGTCAATATGAAGATGCAAGGGATGACATGTCGTTTCGGATGAGGATTAGGTTAAGGCGGCTGTGTTTTGTTTTGTTTTTTACGAACCCGGAGTGTAGCTAAACAGGTTGGGCGGTGTAATACTTCTGTCATACGACTGTACCGCCATTGGGACTTGCAGCAGTGTTAGCTAGGCTGAGCCTTGTATGGCGGGTGCCAATGGAGAGGTTGGGCAGGGTCTTTGTCAGACATGGTTCGTTAAGTGCAGAGAGTGGAGTTATGAGTCGCTGACTGCTACATCTGACTGTATCTTCAGCCCCTGTCATAGAAAAGAGTAAGGATTAAAGATATTAACATTTGAAACACGTCAGCCCCTTTGTGACCTTATCCCTGGTTAGCGAAGTCTTATCTATGGCAGATTTTATCACAAATTTTTTTTCTTCGTTGAATGCTTTTGATAATACTCTTTGTCTGAGGCAGCTCTTATGAGGTTCCCAGGTACACTGGCATTAGTTGCAAATATCACTAATCAAATAATACTTTTAAATTTTCGTTTGAGTAGAAAAATGTACTTTTTGAGTTTATGCTTTCGTTTTCTTTTAAGTTACAATCTTTGGACAACTCTTATGGGGCTTCTCCTTTATTCTTTGGGTTAGCTGGAAGTCTGAAACGTTTCAGAAATGTCGGTTTAGCTTGAGAGAGAGAGAGAGAGAGAGAGAGAGAGAGAGAGAGAGAGAAGCTCCAAACCAACAGTGGCACTGTTGCTAGACCTTCCACGCTTATGTATTATCATTGCTCAGAGCCATATTTAAGTAAGGTCTAAGTAAAATTAAAAGTAGTACATTTCTAACTAAACCCTTGGTTTTGGAATTGTAGAGGAACTTCCTTTCAGTTTATTTCTTCCCACGTTTCCCAAAAAAAAGTTACTCTGAAACATCATGAAGAATACTTCAGGAGTTAAAGAGTTCATTAGTCGTCTAGTTCCATGTACGTTCTTAGTTACAACGGGAGAAGTTACTCTGAAACATCCTGAAGAATACTTTAGGAGTTAAAGAGTTCATTAGTCGTCTGTTCCACGTATGTTCCTAGATACAACGGGAGAAGTTACTCTGAAACATCATGAAGAATACTTCAGGAGTACATTAGTCGTCTAGTTCCACGTACTTTCTTAGATACAACGGGAGAAGTTACTCTGAAACATCATGAAGAATACTTCAGGAGTACATTAGTCGTCTAGTTCCACGTACTTTCTTGGATACAACGGGAGAAGAAGTTACTCCGAAGACTCCGGATTATGCTCACTTCTGGCGGTCTATCACAATCTTTGAAGGTCTGTTTATTTTCGTGATTTATTTGATTCAGCTCCGCAGTGTTAAATTCGGACCTGCTTTAGAATTGTAAAGCCGTGAGCTTTTTTTCTCTTTTAAATAAAGTGTATTTACATTCAACAAGTAAAAATTTCAAAGTCAATTGAAATGATGTTAAATGGGGATGATTGTATATCAGATGAAATAATGAAGTGATGGGCTTTTATAAATCATGAGATGATAGTGATGAGTATGATAAAGGTAATAAATTTATAAATGAATTGAACATTTTTTATAACAAAGGGGGTTAAGTAATTTTCTGGTTCCACAAGGGCACAGATAGCTAATATTAAGATATTAAACATTTATGAGATAACTTTAACAGTACACCTGCAGCAGGTAAACGTTTCTGAGAATATTCTTCCTGGGGAAAAGAGAAATGGGTAAAGGCAATTAAGGCATCGTTGGTCGTTGTCGTCGGTCGTTGTCGTCATCGGTCGTTGTCGTCGGTCGTTGTTGTCGTTCGTTATCTTTATTGTTGTGTCGCTTTCTGTGTCCGAATTCTACGTGGTTTATCCTCAAATATAACGAAGATCAGGTTGCTCTATTTATGTCATTAGATGAATGTATTGCCAGCAGAGAGTTGTTGTAATTTGATGGTTTTGAACTGCTAAAGAAAATAGGAAGTCATTTTGCTATATCTTACAGCACAGCTTGACTCCAAGCAAAGGCTAGCTTACATCATCAACATCATCACTCCCCGTTAGTTCACTTGGGAGTACAGGTCAAAGTCTCTCCAGTCATCCCTGTCCTTGGATATGTTCTCTACTACCTTCCATGTGTATCCCTTGTCTCTGAGCACTTTCATAATTTCCCTTATCCAAGTAGTTATGGGCTTCTCTTTATTTCTATTTCCTTAGGTGCTGCATGCCAATGCCTGCTCTGCCAGTGCCGGTAAAACTCGTGTTTGTCACATTTCACATCACATTACAAACTAGATCATTTGATGAATGGTTAAGATCAGCATCGTAGTTTTACTCTGGGTAAATCCTCAAGTGCTTCGATCTTCTCCTCAAAGCATCAATCAGGGTGTTGACGGTAGCTTTAATTTCAGTTTCATTTTCCCCATGTACTTTCATCGTGTAGCTAGCGCAGAACGACACCAGATCGTACAGCCACTGAAGAATGAAGAGCGCTGCAGCACAAAATCAAGTCTCAGCAAACTCTAGTTATCAGCAGCTACAGAAACAAATCACAACTTGTTCCCTGATTTTCAGTCTCTAGCAAATTGAAGCAAATCTCAAAAAACGAAAAAAAAACGCATTGTTAGTGCTCACCCAGATAGCTGTAGGGGTTGCTATATAATCTTCTTGGATACTTTAAATACAGAAATTGATATAAAAATTTAGCGAAGCAGTAGGGCTAAAGAAAGAGCCTTGTTAAAAATGTATCTCTTATAAATAACTCTTTGTTTATTTGATTACTACTACTACTACTACTACTACTAATACTACTGCTACTACTACTACTACTACCACTAATACGACTGCTACTACTACTACTACTACTACTACTAAGACTGCTACTACTACTGCTACTACTACTACTAAGACTGCTACTACTACTGCTACTACTACGACTGCTCCTATTACTACTACTGCTACTACTACTACTACTACTGCTACAACTACTACTACTACCTACTACTACTACCTACTACTACTACTACTACTACCACTACTACTACTACTACTACTCTCTCTCTCTCTGAACCTTAAATGCCCAGGACACATGGGGCTTCATCAAGGGTTTTCCACAAATGCCTGTCCTTTGCCTTTTTTTCTGCTCTTGCCCAGGTGAGCCTTCTATTGCTCAACATCCTCTCTGTTGTTCTTCTTCATGTCTCTTTTCGCCTACCCTTACATCTGTTCCCCTGTGGTGTCCATCTTAGTGCTATTTTTGGTAGTGAGTTGTCAGTCATTCGGAGCACATGTCCCAACCATCGCCAGCGTCTTTCCTCAATAATTGTTGTCAGTGGTTTCATCTGCATTTCTGCCAACAAGATGCTATTTCTTATGGTGTTTGGCCAAAATATTTTTCTAATTCTTCGTGAACATTTAGTCTGGAAAGAATTCAACTTGTTTACTATGTTTACTACAAGTACTACTACTACTACTACTACTACTACTATTACTCCTACTACTACTACTACTACTACTACTATACTACTACTACTACTACTACTATTCTTCTTCGTCTAAAACTACTATTACTACTAATACTACTTCTACTACTTCTTCTTTGTCTTCTACGTCTAAAAGAGATAAAGACTGCGGTAAAACTGATTCTAAAAAAATTTTAAAAATAAAAATTTAAGGTAGATAGAGGTGTATGGTTCAGTTTTACAAAGCGACAAAGTGAGTGAGGAAAGTGAGAAAATGTGAGAAAAAACACAAATAGTAGAATGTGAGAACGACATCTTCTATATTTATTACTATATCTTCTTTGTCTTCTACAATTGCTACTTTTTCTTTTTCGTCCTATACTACTACTACTACTGCTGCTGTTGCTGCTGCTACTACTACTACTACTACTTCTTCTTCTTAGTCTTCGACTACTACTGCAATTATTCTAAAACCGCCGACTTTCCCATGAAAGACTAATGCGCTAATCACTTCGGCACTCACACGCCCAAAAACCTTCATGACAGTCTGTAAAGTGACCAGGTTTCTTTATCCTCGGGCCTTGGAATATTATTCATCAAGACAGATAGAAGGTTGTTACGTTACTTTCATAAAAGAAATCAAGAACATAGAAGGTTGTTACGTTACTTTCATAAAGAAAATCAAGAACATAGAAGGTTGTTACGTTACTTTCATAATGGAAATCAAGAACATAGAAGGTTGTTACGTTACTTTCATAAAGAAAATCAAGAACATAGAAGGTTGTTACGTTACTTTCATAAAGAAAATCAAGAACATAGAAGGTTGTTACGTTATTTCCATAACGGAAATCAAGAACATACAAGGTTGTTACGTTACTTTTATAGCGGAAATCAAGAACATAACATGGTGATCAACAACAACAAAAAATACTGAGGGAATATAATATGACAGAGAGACCAGGAAACTATGACAGATTCTTTCATTAATAACTTTTCATTTTTCCTGCTACAATTCTCACCTCACTGGCCGACGCAAACTAAAGTTATTACGGTACCTATCTATCTATCTATCTATCTATCTATCTATCTATCTATCTATCTATCTATCTATCTATCTATCTATCTATCTATCTATCTATCTATCTATCTATCTATCTATCTATCTATCTATCTATCTATCTACCTGTCTATCTATCTATCTATCTATCTATCTATCTATCTATCTATCTATCTATCTATCTATCTATCTATCTCAGATGAGGCTATCGAATACTGGATCGAGATATTTCGAAATACTTTTAACAAGCTTGTCCCAATCAAAGAAATGAGAGCAAAACACGTAACAAAATCCCCGTGGATAACTCCTGATATCTTGCAACTCATGAGGAAACGGGATGAAGCTCATAAAAGCAGAAATTTCAGTAGCTATCGTTCACTTAGGAATAAGGTGCAGTATTTAATTAAGCAGGAAAAGAAAAATTACTTCAGAAATTTAGTGAAAGACAAAAGTGATAGTAAATCAATTTTGGAAAGCAATTAATACTCTTTGAAATAAAAGGAAGCAATCTGACCCACAAACACTTAATGGTGAACATACTTGCACAAACTTCAGTGAACATTTTAGGGAAGAAATTAGTATTCTAAAATCTTCATTACCGACCCCTACTTGCGACCCGGGCGTGTGGAAAACTTACAGCGACAGTAAATGTGTAAAGCTACAGTAATTAGGTATTCTTTTCCTCACAGTCGGTGAGGTTTATAACTACATCAGGACTTTCAAGAACACTAACTCAGCAGGATGTGATGACATTAGTAACAAGATACTACGCTACGCTGCACCAGTTATCATAGACACACACATATACAGATACATATATAATGTGTGCATTGACAAACACTATTTCTCTAACGCTTTTAAACTCGCCAAAGTGTTTCCTCTTTTTTAAATCTGGACAGACTAGTGACCTCTCAAACTATAGACCCTTATCCATTCTGTTATTGTTATCTAAACCTCTTGAAAAAAAAAACGTATACAGAAGTTAACACTGCTCCACATGCAAGAAAACAATCTACTAATAGGCAGTCAGTCAGGTATTAGACCAAATCACTCCTGCCACACAGCATTAACTAAAATAACAGAAAGCTGTCTAATATAAATTAAGACAAATTGTATGGTGCTGTCTTTGTTCATTTCAAGAAAGCCTTCGATATTATTGATCATAAAATTCTTGCAAAAAAGCTGGAAGGTTATAGATTATACCTTGATCTAACGAAATTTATTACATCTTTTCTCTCAGGTAGAAAATAAGTAGTTTGCTTTAGAAACAAAATATCTGACTGGTTGATACTGGTATTCCTCAAGGTTCCATTCTTGGTCATCTTCTCTTTGCTATCTACATTAACGACTTACCACTACATTTAAAGCACTCTTCGTGTGATCTTTTTGCTGATGACTGTACTTTTTACAATAGTGACTATGATATCAATAAACTACAGACAACGCTCCAAAATGATATCAACAGTTTTATTAAATAAAAATGGTATGTTGATAAACACCAACAAAGCAAAATCCATGCTCATCACTACAAGACAGAAACTGCAGAATGCAAAAATATACTTCACGACAGCTTTATGCTGGGACTAAGGCAATAGAAAATGTTCATGAACATAAAACTCTAGGATGCATCATTGAGTAACACTAGACATAGCCATCGTTTAAAAACTGTCTTATTCCTAAACCCAGGATTGATCTGTACAATAAAAGCCTTGCATACTCTGCAGTACAGCTCTGGAACTCCCTCCCCTACCATTTAAAATCCATTAGTAGTATACTTCATCCTTAAACTCAAACCTGTTTCATTATTTACTTGCTTGTAATTATATGCCTCCATAGAATAACCAGCACTCTCTCAACACATGACTCGCCAACCATCAAGTACTAAAATGACATAGTTCGAAAAGTAACTTGTTAGATAGATATTGTTAGAAATTATTTTAATGTTTGTAAGAACATATGTTGGAAGATCTGTACTGACAATGTATTTTTGTTTATGTATATGTCTGTGTGTGTATGCGTGTGTAAGTGCTATTTTATAAGGTTAATTACTTCTTCTCTTTTACTTTGAATGTAATAGTTTAACCGTACGCTCTGTGGTATGCTCCCTAATGTAATGTGTATGCTTGTATTAAATCGAGTCTGGGGGAAAAATGAAAGATTGAGTGATGTAGGGCACAATGCCCATTTCTTTACCCTTTAAAATAAAAATCATTGATTCATTGATTCTATCTATCTATCTATCTATCTATCTATCTATCTATCTATCTATCTATCTATCTATCTATCTATCTATCTATCTGCCTGCCTGCTTGCCTGCCTGTCTGTCTGTCTATCTATCTGTTTGCCAACTGACTAAAAATCTAATCATGATCCATCGTGGTTCGTCCAAAGTATTTGGTTAATCCAAGATTTCTCAGCCCGGGATCCGCCACGTATCTGCAGGGACTCCACCCCCCCCCCCCCCGATCTCGTGACTGATAGAATCCCTCTTAGCTACTTCCCACTGAACTTTAGTATTCATGTACCTACTTTTTTTTTATCCAAGACAGTTTGGTTAAGAAAGTGACTTTTTAATTCTACATATGGAAAAAGGAAACGTGCAATGTTCCGCGGGATTAAAGATTAAAACATTATACGGGCTGCTCGGAGCCAAGACAGTTGGGCTAATCAGTCAGATACCTTCGGATACCTTCTTTATGTCATGCGATCTAACCAGACGTAACCAGGCAGGCTGCAGATAGATGGGGTTAGTCTCAGATCAAAAGGGCATCAAAGGACCTTTGTTTACATCAGTCGCAGCACTCTGCCTTATCGTTTCCTGCCAGAGTTACAGGATAGCAGATAAAGACATACGAGAAAAAAAAATTTTTTTACACCGCTGATGCATACAATTCTGAGAGAATCAGACTGGAAAAGTGAAGAAAAGAAAGAAAGATAGAAACACAAGAAAGATATAAACATAAGAAAAATATAAACACAAGGAAGATATAAACACAAGAAAGATAGAAACGCAAGGAAGATAGAAACACAAGGAAGATAGAAACACAAGGAAGATAGAAACACAAGGAAGATAGAAACACAAGACAGACAGAAACACAAGACAGATGGAAACACAAGGAAGATAGAAACAAGAAAGTTTCAAGAAGTTCCAGCCATATATTATTATTATTATTATTATTATTTAGATTATGACCTCCGGCTGAAATTTTGTTAGTCAGTGCAAATCTATTTCTCTTACAGTGCCCTGCTTAACCCTATAGATTTGTAGTCTGTTTTTCTCCACTTCGGACCCCCGCCCCCCACTCCCCGAAGCCCTCTGGGCCCAGCTTTAAAACAGGAAGAGACCCCTGAGCAATGCACCAGCTAACACCCCTCACCCCACCCCCCGGGCCTTTCCATTGCGTCTAGTTTAGACTCTGTAATGGAATCACTCACAAAACTTAATGTCGATTCACATCTAAGACAAGGGGCAGAACTCCCTATGTTCTTTTATACAATCTTCCATTCTCTCTGACTTCCTCCCTCGGTTAATTCCCCTCAACACGGTTCTCGTCTGATGTGGACAAATGCTAAATTGTTTATTTTTGAATATTTTTCTGTTACTCGCGCAGACATTGTGCCTTAGATTTTCCCCCCTCAAACCGGCGGGAAAATACAATTTAGCGGGAATTTTTCCCTTGAGGGGCATTAGAAACTTTATTCTGGTTTCATTTCCCTTATGGCTTCATTCCTCCCCATATCTTCTTTTCATTCAGTTGTTTTGTTCTATTCAATCTTCGCGTGTTAAAAGTATAAAAAGACAAAACAGATAAACGCTGAGAATATCTAACATATAACAAAATAACGAGAGCTATATTTCGCTATTATGAAGCTTTATGCGGGGTTTATAATCATTTTTTTTAAAGCTTCTGGTATTTTTCACAAGACAACTTTGTCTCTTTAAAGACGGATTTGAAGTTGGCAGATGTTATTTATGCGTTTTGTGGAGATTATCTTTGCTGAAGAGTTCCTCTCGTTACCGATTGTACCAAAACTGGATTTGCTGATCAGGCCGCAGTAGTAACAAACAGTGTTTGTGTTGCAACGACCAGCCTCCTTGAGCGTGCATCTTTTGTCTTCAGATTTCGCACTCGGTTCATCTTCAGATGATGCAGCAGCCTTAGGCAAAGTCAACCCTCCCTCCCTCCCCCCCCCCAAGGGGGTGATTCTGTTTCGCGTCAGTTCTTTTCTGTCCTCATGATAAATGTGACAGGGATATCCAAAAACACTTAATTCCAAATGTTTGTCACTGCCTTACCTTGCTGTTAGAAGATTCTCGGATCTTAAGTGAAGTATTCCCCGCTACAACATCCCAGAATTGTTACCTTTAACAGCAAGAAAGATTTGTTATACTGTCTGTAGAGCTTTATTACGTCTTTGTAGCATAGTGTCTGTGTTGCTTTAGTTGATCTTTGTGGTATAGTATCTGTAGTGCTTTATTATATCTTTCTCGTATAGTGTTTGTATAACTATAATTGATTTTTGTGGTATAGTTTCTGTATTGCTTTAGTTGACTTTTGTGGTATAGTGTCTATTTTGCTTTAACTGATCTCTGTTGTATATTGTCTGTACTGTTTTAGTTGATCTGTGTTGTATAGTGCCTGCACTGTTTTAGTTGATTTTGTGATATAGTGTGTCTTTATTGCTTTAGTTGATATTTGTGGTATAGTATTTGTGTTGCTTTAGTTGATATTTGTAGTATATTATTTGTATTGATTTAGTTGATATTTGTGGTATATTATTTGTGTTGCTTTAGGTAATATTTGTAGTATAGCATTTGTATTGCTTTAGTTGATATTTTTCGTATAGTGTGTGTACTGTTTTAGTTGATTTTGTGGTGTAGTGTGTCTGTATTGCTTTAATTGATCTTTGTGGTATAGTGTTTGTATTGCTTTAATTGATCTTTGTGGTATAGTGTTTGTATTGCTTTAATTGATCTTTATGGTATAGTGTTTGTATTGCTTTAATTGATCATTGTGGTATAATGTTTGTATTGCTTTAATTGATCTTTGTGGTATAGTGTTTGTATTGCTTTAATTGATCTTTGTGGTATAGTGTTTGTATTGCTTTAATTGATCTTTGTGGTATAGTGTTTGTATTGCTTAAATTGATCTGTGTGGTATAGTGTTTGTATTGCTTTAATTGATCTTTGTGGTATAGTGTTTGTATTGCTTTAATTGATCTTTGTGGTATAGTGTTTGTATTGCTTTAATTGATCTTTGTGGTATAGTGTTTGTATTGCTTTAGTTGATCATTGTGGTATAGTGCCTGTATTGCTTTCGGTGATCAATGTGCTATAGCATCTGCACTGTTTTAGTGATTTTGTGGTATAGCGTGTCTGTATTGTTTTAGTTGATCTTTGTGGTATAGTGTTTGTATTGTTTTAGTTGATGTTGTGGTATAGCGTGTCTGTATTTCTTTAGTTGATTTTTGTGGTATAGTGTGTATGCACTGCTTAATTGATTTTGCTGTATGGTGTCTCTATTACTTTAGCTGATCTTTGTGTTATGGTGTTCGTATTGCTTTAGCTGATTTTTTGGTATGGTGTGTCTGTAGTGCTTTAGTTGATTTTTTGGTATGGTGTGTCTGTAGTGCTTTAGCTGATTTTTTGGTATGGTGTGTCTGTAGTGCTTTAGCTGATTTTTTGGTATGGTGTGTCTGTAGTGCTTTAGTTGATTTTTGCGGTATAGTGTTTGTATTGCTTTAGTACATCTTTCTGTCACGGTGCCTTTACCGCTTTAATACATGCTGATCGTTTTCAAGTTATCATATGTAATTTAAAACATCTCTTCAAACGTGTTTGGTAGGAAAGATAACTATTCTACACAGATGGCACGCGTTCTGGAGGTTGGAGAGCCATAGTTGGCCAAGCCTCTATCCCACATCCTCTTTGTTGCTCAAAGTAGAGATCTTTCAATGTGTAGGGATCACACGTTGTCTTCATGCAGGTATAACATTCGCTGTAAACCTTTTACTTCAGTAGTGTTCCAGTACTGTTAACAGCGTACACCAGTTCGCATGAAGATTTAGACAAGACAAAGCAGCTTATCTATTATTTATTGTAAGTTAAATATGGATTAATGGTTTTAGTACATACATTTTGTACTCGTCTTCATTTTCTTTTCTCGTAATAATTTCTTTTTCTGCAGTCGCCTTCATAAGCACAATAGTTACGCTGTGTCTTGACTTTCGCCTATGCCTCTATATCTGCGCCTTTCGGCGAGGGTTATCCGTCTTCAACGTGGCTTATTTTTTCGTAAAGGCTTTTGCATGTTCAAAAGTTCATTTTAATACAACTAATCTGTAATATTCTTCATCTTCAAACAAGAGCACAAATTTATTTATTGTTTTTTTTTATATCTAAATTACGTTAAAACAACTTCTACCACCTAATTTACATATACCATTTAAAAGAATGTCCAAATACCATTCTTAAAGTGTTTTCTTATTTAATACTCGAGAGATAAATGAATAAAACTTTCCAACAGTTACATGGTTTGTTCATTTCAAAATGGCGTCTTCAAGACATTGTACATAAATATGTCTTTCCCCGGAGCTTAAATTTGGTTTATGCGAGCGACGCGGGCACCTACAGTAGCCAGCTCGGAGAAGAAGAAACGTCCCAGTGATAAATTTATGCATCTGAGTGTTTAGTTGTCCTTCCCTGGGGCAGGTAATGGGAAAGTTTTATCTAGTTATGTGGCTCCAACAATTGCAGAAATTTCCGAAAGTGTTGTATGTTGTAGGAAAGCTTTTCACTCGGCGGGTGGGAGTACAGTGGAAGTGTTATTAACGAGAGATGAAGTAGGAGGGGGGGGGAACTTGGACTTAGGGCAATGGAGTGGGGACTGTAGAAATTTCTTCTTCTTCTTCTTCTTCTTCAACTATTACTACTACTACTACTACTACTAATACTACTACTAATATTACTATTATTACTGTTGCTGCTGGTACTACTACTACTGTTACTGCTACTACTACTACTACTACTGCTGCTGCTGCTGCTGCTGCGACTACTACTGCTGCTGCTGCTACTATTACTACTACTACTACTACTGCTACTACTACTACTACTACTACTGCTGCTGCTGCTACTGCTACTACTACTGCTGCTGCTGCTGTTGCTGCTACTACTACTATTGTTACTGCTACTACTACTGCTACTACTACTTCTGCCGCTGCTGCTGCTGCTACTACTACTGCTGCTACTACTGCTATTACTGCTACTACTACTACTGCTGCTGC
The DNA here is from genome assembly GCA_009760885.1 of Achatina immaculata. NCBI lineage: Eukaryota > Metazoa > Mollusca > Gastropoda > Stylommatophora > Achatinidae > Lissachatina > Lissachatina immaculata. The sequence continues at coordinate 34,594,133 of CM019716.1, read as the reverse complement.
TAGTACTACTATTACTACTACTGCTACTACTGCTGCTACTACTACTGCTGCTATTACTACTACTACTATCTCCCTGAAGCTGTGAGCTTTTGTTCTTTGCAGACGATGCGGTACAAATATTTAGTCACAACATCGGGTAAGTTTCAGTATCTTAATTGAGCTGAAGTAGCAGAGGGTGTACAATGCTTCTTTAGCAGACCCCAACCCGATGGTGACTACGGCGATCCCTGCTCATGTAGCCAGGCCAGGCCTGTTACTGGGAGCACCGAAGGAGAGGTGGGACGAGTCTTGACCGACTCTGTTTAGCCAGTCCTGACGCTAGCATGTCATCTATGAGTCACTGACTGTCAGATCGGACGGCAGTGTATAATGTCTGGTTTACCTAACAGTTTATGTAGCATAGCCTTGTAAGTAATGATTATAATAATTATTATTATTATTGTTATTATTATTAGTGACATGATCAGGAATATAGTTCAGAATGTATTGGGGGGCAGGATAGTAGAGCAAACGGCGACAAAGAAGGTATAGTTAGAGGAGCGAGGAACGGATACTCGGTACTTCAAAGACCTGATCAAAGGTAAAACCGTATCGATAGATCTGATAGATCGTGAGAGTGGTCCGGTTCTAGAGGTGCGACTTCGCGCGCACATGCAGTAGCCCAGGGGGAACAATTGACCAGTAGATCAAAGACTGAACAGAGAACGGACTAGGTCCCGAAGCAGGTAACATGAAAGAGATGGTGGACTTGTTAATGGGAGGTAACAATTAGACGACGGAGAAGAAAGCGAAGACGCCAGTTGCGACCGGTTTTGGCGTGGTCAGAACTTACGAATATAAAGAAGGGAGGAGGATTCAGGAGGGCGGGCGGAGAGCAGAGAGGAGGAGAGAGAGAGACGCAGAGAGGAGGGGAAGAGGCATTCAGCAAGAGAAATGTAGAGATAGAGACATAGTGTTAGATTGAACTAGTGTAGCAAGAGATCGTACAGTAATTGTTACCAAGAGCTTTTGTATTACTGAATATTGTGAACGCTGCTTAAATACTGCTTGTAGAATTATGAGAATTATGAGAATTATGATATTGTGATTTTGTGAGATTTCGTGCTACTATGATGAAAATAATGAAATGTGTATAATCTTGCCTATGCCTATTATTACAAGTGAGTTATCAGCTATACGTATTGATCATATTGATATTAATTGTCAAATTAAAATGAATCAGTGAAATGTTTTATGAGGCCTCATCTATTGCCATTTATATGAAACTTCAATGTGAGATGTGAGGAGGAAAGATACTATGATGAAAATAATAGAAAATCAAAAAAACATTGTTAAACTGGTGCCCGTGCCTATTCCCGACATTTGGGAGGAGACGACCGGGCGTATAAGCGGCCACAATGCGAAGTGTTAGCTATTAACGATCACGTGCAAGACTGTTGAACTGATGTGATTTAGGCGAAGAACAATTGTTTATCATAGCTACAATAGATCGTATGCTAAATGATTTTGCTTATTCAGAGCTATGGCCACTTTAAGAAAAACGAGAAATGTACTGAGCAGATGAAATTTCAAAATAAGAAATATAACAGAAGAAGCGACAGAGTAAAATGATCATTAATATTCTTTTTACTGATGTGAGGAATCAAGAGGATGTGTGCTTTCTTTTTATTTACCATAAGGGTTTATTAACTTTACATCTTATAAATGCTGGTAGGTTGACGGGAGCACAATTACGAAGTTGCTACATTTTTTGGGGGATGCAAAGGTTTCAAACTGATGTACATACAGGTATACATATCTTGAGGATAATGTGACTTAATTTTTTTATGTTTATGAGACGAGACTAATATGGCTCGCATTGATGATGTACAATTTTTGCATTTGCTACTATGGTATTACTAATGTTGAAATGCTCAGAAATTGAGAGTGTTAGTAGTATAACACTCTATGTATCTTTTTTTATGGTGAATAATAATGTAATATTGCATATTTTTGTATGATGAATGAAGTGCCTACACATTTTTTTTGAGATATGGAAACAAACTTTTCATTTGTATTAAGAAGAGTAGGGTGAGATGTTTGGGTGTTGCCAGATTGTTTAGTGGAACCGAGAAGGTTGTGTTGTGATTATCAATACGAGGATACCCTCACCACTAAAAATGGTTGGCATAGAGGATGGAGACCCAAGAGTTATCATGATAGAGGAGTACTTGGGGGGTAAAATAATTGAAGTCAGTGGAACAAATTTCGTGAGAATACGATGGGAGTATTCTGGTCTTTCAGGAACCAGTACATCACATTTCACACTGAGTATGTATCAGGGAATGTGTATGAGATATCCGATGGTTGCCGCTGATGATGAGAAACGGGAGGTTTGTCGAATGAAAATTCATCATAAGGTCAATAAAGTGATTTGTTTTGAGGTTGGGCCTCAAATGTAATGACAGTATTTTTGGTCATTTGAAAGAATGTATGTTTTTATTTTTCTTGAGTATGTATGGGAATACACTTTGATGCAGAATATGTATAATCTAAAGAAGAAGAATGAATTTATGTTTTATGGGCATGTGTAACAAGATGTAACTATTATTTTACATATTTTTCTATGATGGTTCAGAGTTATTGAGAGAATGTAACTACCATGTAATTGCTTAAGGCAGTCGATATAGCTGACAGTTAACATTCTGACTTAAACAAGGGGAGGTGACCGCAAAGTGATTTTTGTTGGTACTGTGGTCCACATGGAAATATATTTTGGTAGCTCATTACTTACAAGGCACTTTGCTAGTTTTTTGTGTGTAGTCATAATGTTAACAATATGACTTAAACGAGGGGAGGTATGTAGCATAGCCTTGTAAGTAATGATTATAATAATAATTATTATTATTGTTATTATTATTAGTGACATGATCAGGAATATAGTTCAGAATGTATTGGGGGGCAGGATAGTAGAGCAAACGGCGACAAAGAAGGTATAGTTAGAGGAGCGAGGAACGGATACTCGGTACTTCAAAGACCTGATCAAAGGTAAAACCGTATCGATAGATCTGATAGATCGTGAGAGTGGTCCGGTTCTAGAGGTGCGACTTCGCGCGCACATGCAGTAGCCCAGGGGGAACAATTGACCAGTAGATCAAAGACTGAACAGAGAACGGACTAGGTCCCGAAGCAGGTAACATGAAAGAGATGGTGGACTTGTTAATGGGAGGTAACAATTAGACGACGGAGAAGAAAGCGAAGACGCTAGTTGCGACCGGTTTTGGCGTGGTCAGAACTTACGAATATAAAGAAGGGAGGAGGATTCAGGAGGGCGGGCGGAGAGCAGAGAGGAGGAGAGAGAGAGACGCAGAGAGGAGGGGAAGAGGCATTCAGCAAGAGAAATGTAGAGATAGAGACATAGTGTTAGATTGAACTAGTGTAGCAAGAGATCGTACAGTAATTGTTACCAAGAGCTTTTGTATTACTGAATATTGTGAACGCTGCTTAAATACTGCTTGTAGAATTATGAGAATTATGAGAATTATGATATTGTGATTTTGTGAGATTTCGTGCTACTATGATGAAAATAATGAAATGTGTATAATCTTGCCTATGCCTATTATTACAAGTGAGTTATCAGCTATACGTATTGATCATATTGATATTAATTGTCAAATTAAAATGAATCAGTGAAATGTTCATGAGAAATCTTCTATTGCCATGTATGTGAAACTTCGACGTGTGATGTACCAAGGTGAGATGTGATGATAATAGAACATTCAATAATAACAATAATAATGAACAATATAAATGAACTAGAACATTGTTAAATGTTTAGCCAGTCCTGACGCTAGCGCACAACAGCTCAAGAAATAGATTTTCAAAGAATTGTGATAAAGCCTTTTATCAGTATATGGTTTGTAGAAACTGACAACTTTTACATTTCTGGTACAAATATGGCCGGCTTGAAAAAGAAAAGCTAAAGAAAAAATCAATGAATAAGAAAGGGGTCAAATGAAAAAAGAAGTAATTCTAGAGCAGTGGCACTCAACCCATGGGCCGCGACTCGAAGGTGGGTTGTGACAAGGAGCATGTGGGCCGCGCGGAAGTCTCAAACAGCAAAAACTAGATAGAAAAAAGTAGATACAGTAAAAAAAAAATAATCCACATTTTTTCTCGCAATGCATAGGCCCTAGGGGCAGACTGCACGGATGCAAGCCGCAGAATTGTAGGTCGTTTTATTAGCATGTCCACAGTGCGGCTATTGGAGAAAGGATGGTCCAGGCGGCTTTTCTTCCAATATCAAACAGAAATGTGACGTACATAAAAAGATGGCATCGCTTTTGTAGTGCGACACCGGCGTCTTTCTGAACGTGTTGCTGAAACGTGCAGTTTTACAATGTAATTTTAGAGAACAGTCGGCGAAGATTCTGCGAGAGAGAAGAAGTGAAATATAATTCTCAGCAATTGTTTTATTCCAGCCAGAATAGACATACTATCCAACAGGAAACAGTGTCATCTTTAATGTAAATGAAAAGAACTTTGCAAAGAATATGTAATTAAACATGTGGAGAAAATATTGCATAATACTTTATAAAATTAGATTTATACCTTGCAAATATAAAGCACTTTATTAGTGGGCTTAAAAAATGTTTGACTTTTAAATGTGAGCCATACAGCAAAAGGGTCTGAGAACCGCTGTTCTAGAGTAAAAATCAAGGGAAGTAATGCAGGAAAAGAAGAGGAGTACAATTATAACAGGATCTAATATGAGAAATGTAGAGACCGTGAAGATAGGGCAGGAAGAGAAATGAGATATAAGAGATATGGATTTGGAGGATGGAAATGATTAGGAGAAAATTAACAGAAAAGAGAGAGGGGATATTAAAGTTACGAGAGACAGCAAAAGAAAACGGAACTGGAATGAGAGAATGAACGAAGGAAAGAGAAAAGTTTATTTTCAAAAGGGTGAATAACTTGGATCCGTCCGGTATTTTGCCGTTTATCTCTCAACTTTCATTCAGACTCATTCATTCAACTTCAGTTTAGTATCTGTGTTATAGAACTGTAAAGAGTGCCATGATATATCATAGAACATCATATATATATATATATACATACAATAATATATGTAAAAAAAGAACCTCATATCTTTACATCCAAAAATATATGTAAAAAAATAACCTCATATCTATACATACAAACAATATGTGTGATTACTTCAGGTTGTGACATATTGCTTACAGTCAGAGATAAAATGGACGAACGAACGAACGAACAAATTTTATGTGGGTTAAGAATTGGGCACGCAGGCCCGACTAACATTCTACCCTTCATCATACAACTTTCACTCAGTCCAAATCATTCAGCATTTGTTACTGAACATAGTGGCCATGAATAAGAGGGGACAATTGAAGCAATAAATAATTAAATCATCTTTTGTCCATACACTTCACACTCTGATTTACGTTACTGTAGGAAGTAAACTTATATTACATTCTCACATTTATTATAAAGTAACACATTTATAGAAAACTGTATAAGAAATACAACAATCAGTCCATTCAGATTAAGCTAATTTAGACTTTGACAACGCATATACCTATTTTGGGAGAACACATAAATACAGCCTCAAACAATCGGTACCAGAGACATCTGAGAAGGTAAAGGCGACCATGTGTGATACTGACCATGTCACACTTTCATGTGCCGAATGTCTTGAAAGTTCGGGCCTAACATCGTATACCCAATATGCCTTAATGGCATGGAAACGGGAATTTTACTTTTACCTTTACAAATATACGCCATATTGTTCATGCATTGTTCAAAAATGTTTAAGTGTTCACTGCGTTTTGGGTTGGATTTGAACAATGACCACAAACAGAGTGGAGCATTGAGCGACGGAATTCTATGAATTAACTTGCCTTTTGTTGAATGGAAATCTTTTTTTGAGGGGTATAATGTCGAAATGTCTGTCCTTCTTCGCCAGAAAGAGGGAGAGAGAGAGAGAGAGAGAGAGAGGGAGAGAGAGAGAGATCTTTTAAGGGGTATAATGTCGAAATGTCTGTCCTTCTTCGCCAGAGAGAGAGAGAGAGAGAGAGAGAGAGAGATCTCTTTTTAAGGGGTACATTTGCGAAATGTTTGCCCTTCTTCGCCAGAGAGAGAACGAGAAAGAGAGAGAATGAGAGAGAGAGAGTGAGAGAGAGAAAGAGCGAGAGAATGAGAGAATGGAGATACTACTGAGAATCCTATCTTTCTCCTATTCTATTTCTTCAGTGTTGAAGAAAGATGTCATTCCCAACAGAGTCACGAAGACCCATAGAATGAAAGACTGAAAGACTGCGAAAACAAGTACAGATCCTTGGGATCAAACTCTACTGCTGTAAATTACTATGAAGTGTCGGAGATAATGAAATTAGTTCACCCCGCGTCTCAAACGACATTATCAGCGTTGAAGTAAGCATTGATCTCTGAATTGATCGTTTCGGGAGGAGCCAGAACATATCTGATCAGCAGATGGTGAAACAGCGCCAAGTGTCGGACACGTCCAAATTTCCAGTCATAAGTATCCGACCATGACAATGATTTAGAATGTTCTGTCTGTACAGAAATAGATCCAAACATTCACTTTTCTGCGCTCATCAAATCGTTGAGGTCCTTCTCTCGAGCACTGTTTCTTAATTAAGATAGGTCTTTGGTAGGTTATTGTGTGGTCTCCATGCAACCCATGAATTTGGGTACCTGATATATTAATGAAGAATATGTTCAGGAATCATATAATAAATGAGGAATGTGTTGCCGTAGCTTTGCTTGTATCCCACACTTTAGAACAATGCTGGCTTTATTTGGAAATGGAGGATTATTTTTGTCACAGTTATGGATTTTCTCTTATTGTGCAGTTTTTTAATATATTATTAAACAATGTTACTTTGACGACAGAAGCCGCCTGACACTAAAAAACCGCTTTATACAGGATAATGGGATAATGAAACCGCACGGTTTGAACTGGAAATTCAGCTGTACTTAACGTTTACTTTCTCCAGAGTCATATTCCCTTCCTTCTTCAACTGATATCTTTTAGGCCCTTCGTCGCATTAAAATTACCAAAACACTATCCCAACCACCTTCATCTGTTCCACCCACTTATTTCACGGCTTGACAACTACTGTATACTCCTCTCACCTCTCCCATTTCCGCACTGCGTCTTTGTTCTACCCACCAGACAGAATGGCATCACAACTCACAAATCTTGATTTAAACATTCACCATACTTCACACGCACCACCACACGCAGTTTCTTGCACGTCTGAGCCAAGCGCTCCCATTTTCTATTTATTTCTTACTTAGAAAAAAAAAAAACGTTTTTTGTTGTATATCATTGATGTGAATTTATATTTTCTCTTATTTTCATATGTCTTTGTCCTCTACTTTTTTTTCTATCCTTAATGCATAAACCGAAACGTTACAGCTGTGTGCTCATTAATTAATAAACCAGTCTAATATTCTTTATTATTTGGTTCTTGTATCTGTATTATTAAAGAACAAATATATCCATACTAAAAGAAATTAATATTGAAGAAGGCTGGCTAGTAAGGAAGATTAAACAGAGAAAATTTAAATATTTTAGAGACATTAAACGTCATGAGAATTTAGAGAAGACAGTCTTGAAAGGGTTCATTCATTCAAATGAATGAGTGAGTCTTGAAAGGGTACATAATGGGGAAAAGAAAGAGAGGAAGACCAAGGCGAAGATGCCTGCAAGACATCAGTGATGATCTGCAAACGGATGCATCAGCAGCGGGGCATCTTGCTTACACCCGAGATGCCTACAGGAGATCTGTTAGGGAGGCAAAGATCCGCAAGGGACATGCAAATGACTGACTGATCTGTATTGTTAATATTGATACGCAGTCATGACTTCTCCAAGCCACGGAGCATACATAGAAAATGACTATATCCTATTTACTTTGCTGCAATGTCAAGCTGACCATTAGGCTTCGTCGGAGCTAGGATTAAGTCTACCCTGACTTTTTTTTTAAACAAAATAATACCCTTTGACATTAGATCAATGAGTAGAAATACTCCAAGTTCGACTATCCCTAAAAGTTTAGGAAAGTTGAATGCTGCTTTTTTACAGTGGATCTTTCTCTACCTAGAACCTCCATCGCCTACCTTTTTTTTTTTACGGCTGAAAGTGGGTGCAACACGGCACTGTTGCTGAAAACCTCAGAAAACATGTATTAGCAAAGTCGTTATTGACTTCCCAGTCGAACGTAAAACTTCATGGCGATTGCCAAACGGTGTGCCACGGAGGGTACGTGGTGTGCCCCGGAAGTTTTAGGGTAGATAGTAGATTTTTTTTTTAGTTATTTCTAATTATTAATTACTATTAATAGCTTTTTTTTCCTTTTAAGTGATGAGGCAGATAAATTTGCTGCAGGATTAATATTGTTTATACTTCCGAAGGGTTAATATTGTTTATACTTCTGCAGGATTAATATTGTTTATACTTCTGCAGGATTAATATTGTTTATACTTCTGCAGGGTTAATATTGTTTATACTTCTGCAGGGTTAATATTGTTTATACTTCTGCAGGGTTAATATTGTTTATACTTCTGCAGGGTTAATATTGTTTATACTTCTGCAGGGTTAATATTGTTTATACTTCTGCAGGGTTAATATTGTTTATACTTCTGCAGGGTTAATATTGTTTATACTTCCGAAGGGTTAATATTGTTTATACTTCTGCAGAGTTAATATTGTTTATACTTCCGAAGGGTTAATATTGTTTATACTTCCGAAGGGTTAATATTGTTTATACTTCTGCAGAGTTAATATTGTTTATACTTCTGCAGAGTTAATATTGTTTATACTTCCGAAGGGTTAATATTGTTTATACTTCCGAAGGGTTAATATTGTTTATACTTCTGCAGGGTTAATATTGTTTATACTTCTGCAGGGTTAATATTGTTTATACTTCCGAAGGGTTAATATTGTTTATACTTCCGAAGAGTTAATATTGTTTATACTTCTGCAGGGTTAATATTGTTCATACTTCTGCAGAGTTAATATTGTTTATACTTCTGCAGGGTTAATATTGTTTATACTTCTGCAGGGTTAATATTGTTTATACTTCTGCAGGGTTAATATTGTTTATACTTCCGAAGGGTTAATATTGTTTATACTTCCGAAGGGTTAATATTGTTTATACTTCTGCAGGGTTAATATTGTTTATACTTCTGCATGGTTAATATAGCTCATACTTCTGCAGAGTTAATATTGTTTATACTTCTGCAGGGTTAATATTGTTTATACTTCTGCATGGTTAATATAGCTCATACTTCTGCAGAGTTAATATTGTTTATACTTCTGCAGAGTTAATATTGTTTTACTTCTGCAGGGTTAATTGTTTATACTTCTGCAGAGTAATATTGTTTATACTTCTGCAGGGTTAATATTGTTTATACTTCTGCAGGGTTAATATTGTTTATACTTCTGCAGGGTTAATATTGTTTATACTTCCGAAGGGTTAATATTGTTTATACTTCCGAAGGGTTAATATTGTTTATACTTCTGCAGGGTTAATATTGTTTATACTTCTGCATGGTTAATATAGCTCATACTTCTGCAGAGTTAATATTGTTTATACTTCTGCAGGGTTAATATTGTTTATACTTCTGCATGGTTAATATAGCTCATACTTCTGCAGAGTTAATATTGTTTATACTTCTGCAGAGTTAATATTGTTTATACTTCTGCAGGGTTAATATTGTTTATACTTCTGCATGGTTAATATAGCTCATACTTCTGCAGAGTTAATATTGTTTATACTTCTGCAGGGTTAATATTGTTTATACTTCTGCAGAGTTAATATTGTTTATACTTCTGCAGAGTTAATATTGTTTATACTTCTGCAGAGTTAATATTGTTCATACTTCTGCAGAGTTAATATTGTTCATACTTCTGCAGAGTTAATATTGTTTATACTTCTGCAGAGTTAATATTGTTCATACTTCTGCAGAGTTAATATTGTTCATACTTCTGCAGAGTTAATATTGTTTATACTTCTGCAGAGTTAATATTGTTTATACTTCTGCAGAGTTAATATTGTTCATACTTCTGCAGAGTTAATATTGTTTATACTTCTGCAGGGTTAATGCTGTTTATACTTCTGCATGGTTAATATTGTTCATACTTCTGCAAGGTTAATATTGTTTATATTTCTGCAAGGTTAATATTATTTATAGTCTGCAGGGTTAATATTGTTTATACTTCCTGCAGGGTTATATTGTTTATACTTGTGCGTCACACGAGCCCAACAGTTTAGTAACCGATGGGTATATAAATGCACCGTCTGTTGCACGTTTTTTGTCCGCCCCTCTGTCACAGCGCCCGTCTCCTACATGGGTCCAGCCATCACGTCTCTGACGGCAGACATAAACGATGTTTTCTCGTAAATTCCCAGTTTCTACTTTACGGGCTTTTTTTTTTTTGTCCTCCTAAACCATCGTGGAGACTGCTAGCTGTTCTACTATACAATTTTTTTTTTCTATTTAAAGATGAGGAACAGTTTTTCCACTACTCACTCTCTACTCTCCGACTCATCGCTCCTCTTCTCCGCCTCGGAATGTCAAAAACTACGAGTGCTGCTAGACACATGGCGCGTGGCCCACAATACTTTATTGCAATCTATAAACGTAGTGGAAGATTGGGCCCGTTAGAAAATCGCTGCAATTTTTTTGCGAGGTGTTGGGGGGGGGGGATTGGGGGGAGGGGGGATTTGGGGGTCGAGGAGGGAAGGGGAAGGGGAGGAGAAGGAGCGGCGAGAGTGGGTGTGGAGGCGCTTAGCTAAAGGTAAAGGGGCGGGTGACGTGGAAACATCTGCATTTTGAAAAAGAAAAATACTGTTTTTCTTTAAGCAATAATGATGGAATCCATTTAAAATACACACAGATAATGTATTTAGCTGTATAATAGTACAAATATGTTTAACACAGTGGTTTTTTTCCCATAAAATTATTACAAAGCCACCTCCTCATGAGCTGATTAGATCACATCAGTTCTTCGAAGAGTTTTTAAAATGTCTTTTATATTAGTGAAAAATAATGAAGGCTCTCTTCTATGCTATGGCCTCGTTTCCATTTCGGGCGCAACGAGTTCAGGCATTGAGGAATATCCACATCGAAAATCTTCCAGGGAACCGTCGTGGCCCAGTTGATAACTCCCTATCCTCACGCGGCTTGGTGGTTGATAGTTTTTACTGGAGTTCGAGTCAGTCATTGCTCAAGTCTAAAGTTCATTGTCTACTGACAATCATTATCATCATCATCATCGTCATCATCAACATCATCATCATCATTATCATCATCGCTTTTCACTCCTTTGAGGGCATAGGCCACGGATAAAGGCTCTCTAGTCATCCCTACTCTTGGAATTATTCTCTACTTCCTTCCATGTGGATCCCTTGTCTCTGAGCACTGCCATAATTTCCCTTTTCCAAATAAGTCTAGGTCTTCCTGGTTTTCTATTTCCTTGAGGATTCCACGTCAGTGGCCGTCTTGCTATGCTGGTGTCGGGTTTCCTCAGTTTCTGGCCAATCCACCTCCACTTCCTAGACATGATTTGTAGGTTCATAGGCTCTTGTCCTGCCCTTTCCCAGACCTCCTCGTTCCCCGATCCTGCAAACTGTTCTCAAAAACGTTTCAAGATACAGAACAGGAAATGGGAACATCTATGTAAGTGCACAGATGACGGTACTTCCTAGGCATTTAACGGTTCAAGGACTATGGCACTGATAACTTATTTATCTTTCTGTTACAAGGTTCCCATGTATGACTTACTCATGAGTTTCTGGTTACTTTTAAAACAAAATTATATTTATATATATATTTCTTTTGCTATAAGATGGAATATATAAATAAATGGAATATATAAATAAATGGAATATATAAATAAATGGAATATATAAATAAGTCATGTGTATAAATTTCAAATAATCGGAGTTCAACATGGCAAGCTAGTTACATATTTCTTAGCGCAAGGAAATCTGATAAGGAGGATGGGACGAATTTTATCCGTGTAGAGTTGGACGCGCGGGGCCATTTGACCCTTCATCATATCTCAACTTCCATTCTGCGCAGATATATATATATGTGTATATATATATATATATATATATATATATATATATATATATATATATATATATGATAAACGTAAATGACAAAAATTACATTCAGTATTTCAGAACAAGTTCTTCCTGCGTACTGAGTTCTGATGTAGATCTTCCTGCATACCGAGTTTTGATACAGATCTTCCTGCGTAATGAGTTTTGATGTAGATCTTCCTGCGTACTGAGTTTTGATGTAGATCTTCCTGCGAAGTACCGAGTTTTGAAGCAAAGTCTGGCTTTATCTTAAGATGGTGATAGTTTTACTGATTTCACCTGTCCAGAGGCCTCGGAATGCCAGGCAAGACCACAATGATCAAGGCAGTATGTTGGAAGATAACATCTAAGGCAGTATGTTGGAAGATAACATCTAAGGCAGTATGTTGGAAGATAACATCTAAGGCAGTATGTTGGAAGATAACATCTAAGGCAGTATGTTGGAAGATAACATCTAAGGCAGTATGTTGGAAGATAACATCTAAGGCAGTATGTTGGAAGATAACATCTGGCACCGTCTCTGTGGGCGGAAAGATTGGCTCTTGTTTCAACTTCCCTCGGGGTGTGTCTTACAAGTCGTCAAGCGTGACCCGCTGGACAGGCAAGGGCGACAAACGGGAAACGCGGTCAAGGAGTTGGTCTCCGTAATTTAAGACAGCTTACCGGAAAATCAGTACTACAGGAGCTTAATATTGAATAAGGCTGGCTAGTGAAGAGGATTAAAGAGAGAAAATTTAAATATTTTGGACACATTAAACGTCATGATAATTTAGAGAAGACCGTATTGGAAGGGTACATAATTGGAAAAAGAAAGAGAGGAAGACCAAAACGAAGATGGCTGCAAGACATCGTTGACGATCTGCAAATGGATGCAGCAGTGGCAGGCCATCTTGCTCACAACCGAGAGGCCTACAGGAGTGCTGTTTTGGGAGGGGGGGGGGGCAAAGTTCCGCAAGAGACATGCAAATGAATGAATGAATGAACCGGAATCCACCGAATAAATAGCTAGGAACGCTGGGACGTTACAGACGTGAACATTCCAATAGTATCTTCAGCCTCGTGAAGCGGTTACAAACCAACAACTCACAGACCTCTAGGAGTCATAACTCAGAGGGGCCCACCCCCGCTTAGAGCGTCAGATGTTTAAGGGACCGAAATGCTTGCCCGAGAGAGAGAGAGAGAGACAGAGAGAGAGAGAGGTGGGGGAGAGGGTACTTCTCTGACAAATACAAATAACAAATGCTTTGTGTTGTGTTGTTGCTTTGCTTTCTACATCAGAGAGTTTCCTGCCAATTTGAACATTAGGAGGAGTAGAAGAAAGAAAAAAAGAAAGAAAAGAAAGAAAGAAAGAACGAAAGAAAGAAAGAAAGAAGATCTGCTAATTTAGTTAAAGAGAAATTTAACAAAGTCACCGTGTCGTAGCATGTAGCAAAGTCAAACACAAAAGATCCAGTTTCACTAGAAACAGTGGCGTTAATTCCTGCAACAGTTAGACACACATTACAGTTAGTTATCCAGTCAGCTCTGTAATCAATATTCCCTGCACATGGGAACTATTTCAGAGACTATGTGATGTCTTAACTTTATATTCAAATCTGACTGGCTGGCACAAAGGGACTTTCTAATTTCTCGCTGAGTTCACACCTCATTGTATGAGTATTCATCCGCGCTGTCAAGCTTGGACTACTTGTTCTCATTTATAAACCATTGCTTTCCTTGGCTGTTCAGTGTTGACTTTCGTTTTCCGTCCAAATTATTTCCCAAGTTTATTTATGTATAAACCAACAATCTTCCTTCTTATTTGTAGTCCTGTGAACTCTGAAATTCACTTTGTTCAAAGTCAACATTTTTTAATCATCCCGTTTTGTTATCTTGTTACTTCACCGAGTTCATTACACGGCGTAATGATCCGGTCCGAGATGCAAAGGGTAAATTATTCTCCAAACAACCTTTGATGTTTCACTTTTATCAGGGCACGTTCCCGGTCCCTTGGCAGAGTCCACAGAACAGCTTTAGCCGGACCTCAATCCTTATCAAAGGATATCTCAGAGGCTTCGATCATAGCCAGGCTAAAGGCTAAAACACGGGTCTTCTAACAAAAAAATATCTCCCATGTGACCATGGTGTTTTTCTTTATTTCGGCCTTCACAGTTTTGCTCTGTTCTCTCTTTTCTCTCTCATGTTTTTATGCCCTGTGAGACTCTCTCTCTCTCTCTCCTCTCTCTCTCTCTCTCTCTCTCTGCTTCTCAAGGGAGCTCATTTAAATCAAACATGTCCCTAAAACAAGTTCTACCTCTGCAGTTCCGGCACGATGATGTCCCTTACATGTCACATGAAGTTAGAATATTATTTGTTTTATGAAACGATTTATGGCAAGGGCGGAATGAAGTTTTGAACTGAAACATTCTGAAGATTTTGCATCCTATTTTTGTGGCGAGCACGGAAGATTTTATGATTAATATTTCAAAATTTTTGCGTAATTATAGTTCAACCGAAGTGGTTAGTGCACTGGTCTCTCATGGCGAAGGTCGGGGGTTCGAATCCGGCCGGCGGCACCCCAGTCACCCAGCTGTAGAAATGGGTACCCGACTTCTTCTGGAGTTGGGGAAGTAAAAGGCAGCCAGGTGTGATACTGACCATATCACCCTCTAGTGTGCTGACAGATCAAGGAAAATATGGGCACTAACACCATATCCCTATGTGCCTCTAAGGCATGACAGGGATACCTTTACATTTTTTTACATTAAGAAGGACTGTAAAATTTTAAAAAAAATTTAGCACGAGCGAAATACAAAGGAGAACATAAATGGATTAATATTGCAGTCGAAACATTTGAAATGTTTGCCACAGTATTTACCTGCGAAGGAATTTAACTGATTCTTTTTCTTTCTTCAGTAGGTTAGGGAACAATTAAAACTCCGGGTACTTCATTCGTCCCTAGACATGACTCTTTTAGCTTAGACTATTATTATTGGTCAATTTGCACTGCTCTTAGTATTTCGTGGTTTAAATAAAATTTGTTTACAAGTTTGATTGTTCATTTTTTTGTACAGTCTTGTACATTATTACTGCTGCCAGTTAATGTATTTTTGACACAAACTACTTTTGGCTTTACAATCCATTGTGAGAGTTCCGCATACAATAATTAGCTTATCTCAGAGAAAAGATTTTCAGTATTTTGAATTCGACACTTGATAATATAATTTATTCATGTAAATCACAACAGTTAGTTACTGTCTGTGGATGAGAAAGAAAATATATTGAATCTGTTTTGATATACAGAAGTGAATCATGGAATACTGGCAGACAATTGAGGCAATAGAGATGCGGTTCCTGAGAAGAATGTTGAAGACGCTACGGACAGTCAAGATAACAAAGAGCAGTGGTTGATACAGTTAATGAAAAATATAGTATAATAACAAAGATAAAGAAAAAGGTTAACCGATATTCTTGGGGCATGTGATGAGAAGAGAGAAACTGGCAAACATCATAACAATGGGCAAAACTGAAAGCAGGAGAAGCAGAGGACCGCAGAGGGAACAGATGTTAGAGGGCCTGACACTACCGCAGAAGAAGAAGCGGAGAACCATCGAGGGAACAGATGTTAGAAGGCCTGACACTGTGGCAGGAGAAGAAGCGGAGAACCATCGAGGGAACAGATGTTAGAAGGCCTGACACTGTGGCAGGAGAAGAAGCGGAGAACCATCGAGGGAACAGATGTTAGAAGGCCTGACACTGTGGCAGGAGAAGAAGCGGAGAACCATCGAGGGAACAGATGTTAGACGGCCTGACACTGTGGCAGGAGAAGAAGCGGAGAACCATCGAGGGAACAGATGTTAGACGGCCTGACACTGTGGCAGGAGAAGAAGCGGAGAACCATCGAGGGAACAGATGTTAGAAGGCCTGACATTTTGGCAGAAGAAGAAGCAGAGGACCACAGAGGGAACAGATGTTAGAAGGCCTGACATTGTGGCAGGAGAAGCAGAGGAACACCGAGGAGCCAGATGTTAGAAGGCCTGACATTGTGGCAGGAGAAGGAAATCAGCAGCAGAGTTACTCAGAAATGCCAATGACCGAGAATCGACGAGAAAAATGATCGTCCACGCAGCTGGGACTGGCACATGATGATGATGATGTTAATTATCAGTTTATTTTTTTTAAATTACTGTCTCTTGGAAATCTAGAATAATATAAAAAGATATCAGCAGAATGTAAAATATCCCAAAATGATGCTCTAGAAAAAAAAAGTTAATATCTAACCATGGCTTCAGTGTTTATTTTTATAATAAATGGATTATTTACGGTATATGTATATAAGGCGATATTTTTCTACAGTATACAGATGAAAATATTTTAATAGGATAGTACACTAGCTTTGCTTGAATAAAGAGGCTTTCACAGAAGATTCAGAGCAACGAACACTAGTTAAAAGTATAAGAAAAAAAAAGACAAGTCAAAATTTCTTGGACATGCCATGAAAAGAACAAAGAGAACTTGATACTAACCCCAAAAGTTAAGGGGAAAAAGAAGGAAAAGAAAGTCAGGAAAAAGAATATTTTAGCACACTCATTTGGCGTGGAAAAGAAAAGAAAAGCATCTGAAATGAATGGAAACACCAAGGATCGCACAAGATGGAGAAACATTATCGTCAACGCTGTCAATCATGATCACGTAATGAATGAATGAATCTTGCGTTGTTTGGAACTAGTAGAAAAAAAAGGAAGTTAGATGTCTCGTTTTATCAATCCTGGCTGTTAGACGTCTAGTTTTATCAATTCTGGCAGTTAGATGTCTAGTTTTATCAGTCCTGGCTGTTAGACGTCTAGTTTTATCAATCCTGGCTGTTAGACGTCTAGTTTTATCAATCCTGGAATGATAAAAAGACGTAAAGATGTAAAGATTTTATATTTGGTGAACAGACAGAATGAGCCAATGACAAGTCTTGTTTAATCAGTCTTGAACGTCTAAAGAGTTTCTGTCAGGTGAAATGGCAGAAAGAAGCAAAGGGAGACAGTATTTTATCCTTCTCAGAAGTCTAAAGACTCTATGTTTGGCCAACTGATCTGAAGTTCCTGCTACGACCGGTGAGGATACCTATTGCCATGAAATGAATCTGAGGACTTCACGAAGTTCTTGAGAACATTTTCTCAGTGAACTGAAATTATGTTCATAACTATACTGAGCGGAATGGCTGAAAATAAGATATATTTAGAGTTAATATTATAGAAGTATAATATGAATAATAGAAACATGAAATGTCTAACACTGAAAAAAAAAATCCTGAACAGAAACAGAAGCAGGCTGTCATTGAATATACAAGCCGCCATATATCAGTGACATCTGCAAAAGTGATATATTATTCCCAGCAAAAAATTGCCAATATAGTCTAGCCAGGCGATACATTCATAGATTGTGATAAGGGATTCGCATTCATCAGTGATGCTCTCGTTTTTTTTTTTTTTTCGCCCTTAATTTCAAACCTTGCCATGCCTTTTAGCACCGGAGATTATTCCAAGACATTTTGTGTGGTCTTTTGCTATTTCTAGTCAGATCTTTTGCAGTTTCTTTTCTGCTGCCATTCCTGGTTTTCTATTTCCTTGAGGATTTCATGTCAGTGCCTGTCTTGCTATGCTGATGTCGAGTTTTCTCAGAGTTTGGCTAATCCACCTCCTTTTCCTAGACATCCTAACATTTCAACATGCAATGGTAAAAGGTGTCCTGGTACTCATTTGGGATGTCGGTTATGCAGCTCCGTTTCGGCTTTGGCTGCATAACGTCATGCGTTATGTTATCAGAGTTCTTTCCTTTTCCAAAACAGTTTCCTGGCTTTCCTCTCTGTGTTTCTGTAACACTACAGTTTTGTACAGCTAACAGGTCGTTGGCCTATTCCCCAACCTCCTTAGTCGCCTTTTATGACATACGTTGAAGGTGGCAGTGGTTCAATTCTTTTCTCCCCAGATCTGTCCAAGGTAACCAGACGAGCGAAATTTCGTTTTACTTTTCAGAAAATTCTGCTGATTTGTTTCAAGCTCTCTTCTTCTTCTTCTTCTTTTTCTTCTTCGTCCTTGAGCATGGGCTGAATTCACCAGCTTTCAGAGCCACTGAGGCTCATTTCTGCAGGAAGGCACGTCTCTATGAAACTGACAGGTGGCCGATGTCGGGCGAGCTCTGTAGCCCTGGAGCTAACCCGGTCAACAAAAGGGTTCCACAAATTCTGTCTGCTTAGAATACGGGTTTGCTAGGGCTTAAGATTCTAGTAACGAGCACCTACGAGGAGGTGAAACATGGTCACAGCTGA
The DNA here is from genome assembly GCA_009760885.1 of Achatina immaculata. Lineage (NCBI taxonomy): Eukaryota > Metazoa > Mollusca > Gastropoda > Stylommatophora > Achatinidae > Lissachatina > Lissachatina immaculata. The sequence continues at coordinate 34,575,689 of CM019716.1, read as the reverse complement.
TTCTTATTAAGTCGACCTAGTTAGGTCGACATTTACTTTAGCACGGACATATTGTCAATGAATGTGGCAGATACACGGTCGACTTTCGAGGAAACGAGCGACGTTAATAAAGAGACTTTGAACTGTTTGGTTTTCAGTTCAAAATGTGAGCTACTCTTAACATGCTGCGACCTACCATAATTTTGAATTAAAACAGTTTCAAGAAATTTCTCCACCCCAATACATCGAGTCAGTCAGTCAGTCATTTGCATGTCCCTGGCTGAACTTTGCCTCCTGTAGGGTCTCTCGGTTGTAAGCAAGATGGGCCCGCTGCTGATGCATCCATTTGCAGACTATCAACGATGTCTTGAAGCCATCTTCACCTTGGTCTTCCTCTCTTTCTTTTTTCCCATTATGTATTCTTCCAAGATGGTCTTCTGTAGATTATCATGACGTTTAATATGTCCAAAATATTTAAGTTTTTTCTGTTTAATCCTCTTTACTAGCCAACTTTCTTCAATATTAAGTTCTTGTAGTGTGGATATATTTGTTCTTTTTTGTTTCCATGATATTTGACAAACTATTCTGTAGCATTTACATTTAAAGGGCATTTATGTGTTTCTCAGCTGTTTTGTTAAGTGTCCAGGTCTCACAGGCATATGTTGCATGCCCTTAAAAATCTTATTTTTGTAGTTCTGTCGTTTCCTATCCACAGATTCTTGAGTTGTTTTACTTTCTGAAGAGCGATAGATGTCCTCCTTTTAATATCCCTCATTGTATCTCCATTATTAGTTAGTAATGATCCAATATATTAAAAACTCTCCACCTCTTCCAGTTTTTCCTCATTGATACATATATCCGATGCCTTGGTTGGTCAGTAGCTAAGATAAAAGCAATTTATGAACAGCGTTCAAGTGAAAATAAAACTGTTTCAGATCTACAACAAAATCACAGGAAAGGGAAATTGATACTAAAAGTGGAAATGACAGTGACAAATTACATATAACGGATTAAGACAGAAAGAAAGAAAAAAAAAGAGTCGTAGGAAATAAAGAAAGTGGGGGAAAAGGAAAGAAGAAAGAAAGACAGAAAGGAAGAAAGAAAACAGAAAGAACGAAGGAAAGTGGGAGAAAAGGAAGAAAGAAAAGAAAAAAAGAACAAGTGGGGAAAGAAGGAAAGAAAGAAAGAATAGAAAGAAAAGAAACAAAGAAAGAAAGAAAGAATTAAGGAAGAAAAGAAAAGAAAGGAAAAAAAAGAAAAAGTGGAGAAAGAAAAACAAAGAAGAGTGGAAGGAAAGAGAGAATGAAAGAAAGAAGGAAGAGAAGAAAAGAAAGAAAGAAAGAAGAAAGTGGGAAAAAGTAAAGAAGAAAGGGAAAAGGAAGAAAAGAAAAGAAACAGAAGGAAAGACAGAAGAAAGAAAGACGAAAGAAAAAAGAGAGAATAGTAGGAAAAGAAAGAAAGAAAGAAAATGGGAAAAAAGAAAGAAGTAAAGGAAGAAAGAAAAAAAAAGTGAGAGAAAAAGAAGAAAGAAAGAAAGAGTAGACGAAAGACAAAAAGGACAGAAAGAAAAAGTGGGACAGAAAGAAAGAATAGAATGAAAAGAAAGAAGAAAAGAAACGAAAGATAGAAAGAAAGAAAGTGGAGAAAAGAAAGAAAGAGGGAAGGAAGGAAGGAAGGAAGGAAAGAAGGAAGGAAGGAAATTGCGTGCACAATTGTCCCTGTAAACACATCGCCTGGCCTCAATAAGGGAGGCAACTGACAGAGCGGTAATAAACACTCTGTGAGTAATGCACTTAGGTGACTTCCCTTGACAAGAAGCAATGAACGTTGTAATGTATTTGTTCAACCGTTTGAAATGCGGACCCTTCTATAATACAAATACAAGTTTTTTTGTGTGTGTGCCTGTTTTGTTTTCTCAACTCCAGAGACTCTGCTTTGAGAAGATGTATTAAGATTAACCACAATCCTGATGAGATATCCAAAAAAGATGTCCCATGAAGCTGTTTATCATTATCAATTCTATTTTTGCCTTTAATCATTTTTTGCTTAATAGTGCATTTCATGATGCCTCATCTGAGATTCCGCTTAGAAAGTATGGCGTAATACAGACAACAGCCTGGTGTCAATAGGTAGGACGAAACACGACAGCGGTCTGACCAAGTGAATAGGGAAATGGAAAAGAGAGGCAACTCTGACTGTAAAAATAAGCCGGGCCGAGGTCAGTTGTGCTTGGTCGAAAGGAGGTAACTTCGCAGCCTGACTAATAACTGTGACATAATGCTACATACGACCTTCTGAGGGCGATCAATGAGGAGGAAGAAGAAGAAGAGGAAGAGGAAGGAGAAAAAGAAGAAGAGGAGGAAAAAGATGAGGAAGAGGAAGGAGGCAAAGAAGAAGAAGGAGAGGAAAACAAAGAAGAAGAGGAAGGATAAAATGAAGAAGACGACGAGGAAAAAGAAAAGGAAGGAGAAAAAGACGAAGAATAAGAGGAAGTAGAAGGAGAAAAAGAAGAAGAAGAGGAAGAAAATGAAGGAGAGAAAGAAGAAGAAGACGAAAAATAAAAGGAAAGAGAAAAAGAAGAAGAAGAAGAGAAAAGAAGAGGAAGGAGAAAAAGAAGAAGAAAAAGATGGAATAGAAGAGGAAGGAGAAATAGAAGAAGAAAAAGAAGAGGAAGGAGAAAAAGAAGAAGAAGAAAAATAAGAGGAAGAAGAAAAAGAAGAAAAAAGAGGTAAAAGAAGAGACAGAGGAAGGAGAAAAAAGAAAAAGAGGTAAAAGAAGAGGAAGGATAAAAGAAGAAGAGGAAGGAGAAAAAGAAGAAAATAGGTTAAAAAAGAGGAAGAGAGAAAAAGAAGAAGAAGAAGAGGAGGGAGAAAAAGAAGAAGAAGAAGATGAAGGAGAAAAAGAAGAAGAAGATGTGATTAAGGTGAAAAAGAAGAAAGAGAAGAAAAAGAAGAGGAAGAGGAAGGAGAAAAAGAATAATAATAATAACGTGTTGAGTCGTATAATTCTTGCGTCATTCTAGTAGAGTCAGAAAGCCATCGAAGCCCGTACCTAATCCGACATCACTACAACAGACCATCATCTCTCCATGGCACTTGTAGAAGCAGGGACATCACTGCACAATAACATCAGCAACAACAATATCAAGGGAGGTATAGTAAGCGAAAATAAATTTGTAAAAGCTTAATATCAACACTGTTTCATGACACGCGCAGTCAGAACATAAAACACAACAAACAGGTAAAAACACCACAAGAAAATACGTTATTCTGCAGATCTATGACAGATCAAATCTAGACGTCGCCTTAGTTCAAGAAGTTTATTGGCAGAAACTGCCAAGGAGGAGAGTGTCTGCCATAAATAAAAGCGGAAAGTTGTAAAAGAGAAGGAGGTGTTCGGTATTAGCAACAAAATAGAATACTAGAACAGCTATGGTGATGATGATGATGATGATGATGATGATGATGGTGGTGGTGGTGGTGGTAGTGGTAGTGGTGGTGGTGGTGGGGGTAGTGGTAGTAGTGGTGGTGGTAGTGGTGGTGGTAGTGGTAGTGGTGGTGGTGGTGGTAGTAGTAGTAGTAGTGGTAGTGGTGGTAGTGGTGGTGGTGGTGGTAGTAGTAGTGGTAGTGGTGGTGGTAGTGGTGGTGGTGGTGGTAGTGGTAGTGGTGGTGGTGGTGGTAGTAGTAGTGGTGGTGGTAGTGGTAGTGGTGGTGGTGGTGGTGGTAGTAGTAGTGGTAGTGGTGGTGGTGGTGGTAGTGGTAGTGGTAGTGGTGGTGGTGGTAGTGGTAGTGGTAATGGTGGTGGTGGTGGTGATGATGACGACTAGCCATACATGATCTGGAAAGGAAGAGATAGAAAAACATGAAAGTACTTCAGAAAAGAAAATTTAAAGAAATGATTACACATAAGATATAGTTCATTCATTCATTCCTTTGCATGTCCCTTGCGGAACTTTGCCTCCCAAACAGCACTCCTGTAGGCCTCTCGGTCGTGAGCAAGATGGCCTGCTGCTGCTGCATCCATTTCCAGATCATCAACGATGTCTTGCAGCCATCTTCGTTTCGGTCTTCCTCTTTTTCTTTTTCCCATTATGTATCCTTCCAATACGGTCTTCTCTAAATTATCATGACGTTTAATGTGTCCAAAATATTTAAGTTTTCTCTCTTTAATCCTCTTTACTAGCCAGCCTTCTTCAATATTAAGCTCTTGTAGTATAGATATATTTGTTCTTTTTTGTGTCCACGATATTTGGAGAACTCTTCTATAGCATTTACATTCAAAGGCATTTATGTGCTTCTCAGCTGTTTTGTTAAGTGTCCAGGTCTCACATGCATATGTTGCGATGGGAAAGATGCATGCCCTTAAAAATCTTATTTTTGTGGTTCTGTCTGCTCCTCTCCACAGATTCTTTATTTGTTTTACTTTCTGAAGAGCAATAGATGTCCTCCTTTTAATTTCCCTCATTGTATCTCCATTATTAGTTAGATATAGATGGAGAAGGGAAATTATGAAAGTGCTCAAAGTGACAAGGGATACACATATAATGAAATAGTAGAGAACACATCGAAGAAAGAGGGGGAGGGAGAGAAAATTTATCCATGGCCTATACTCCTGATGATGATGATGATGATGATGATGATGATGATGATGGTGATGATGATGATACGTAAAGCAAAAGAAAGACAGCGAAATGGGCAACATGTGAATGACAATTAAAAATCAATAGGGAAAAGATACCTGAAGCTCTTAGTGAAACTTGTGGATATAAATCCATGATACGTTTTTTTTTTGTAGTTCATGTTATGGATATTGATGGAAAAAATCTGGCTCTTCAATTCTATCAGCTCAGTAAAATTCTTACTATGGGCAAATACCCATGTTTCTATGGATTTACTAATCGCACTCGAAATCGTATTGGGCCACGTGAAAATCATATGATCTAATTCGATCAAATACATGAAACTAGATATTCGGTGTATCTTTAATATGTATATCCTGTAAAATGATTACTGGATGGGCCGTCAGTGTGGCTAGGAAGAAAGTCACCGGCGGATCTCATAATGAACCCAAAAGACAGAGAATTGTGGAGAGAAATGATCGCCTACGCCACGCGGCACGGCACTTAGATACTTAGAGGCTTAGAGTTAGATAAGATGAGTTAGTGCTACATAAAAGATTTGTACTATTTTTTAATTACAAACTAACGATGTGATGTTGAAGCTAATTTATCCGTATTAGAAGTTCTTAGTTCTTAGTTCATAATTCTGTTGGTGATATGGGAACTAAATGATGAAGGTATGGGAACTAAATGAGGAGGGTATGGGACTAACTGACGAGAGTATGAAAACTGAATGATGAGGGCATGTGAACTAAATGATGAGGGTAAGTGAATTAAATGAGGAGGGTATGGGAACTAAATGAGAAGGGTATGGTGACTAATTGATGAGGGTATATGGACTAGATAAAGGTATGAGACTAACTCAGAACTTTAAAAAAAAAAATTAATGTTGGATTAGAATTGCCTTCCCACTTTTCTGCTCCTAGTTATCCATCAGTCAGTCAGTCATTTGGATGTCCCTTACAGAACTTTGCCTCCCTAACAGCTCTCCTGTAGGCCTCTCGGTTATAAGCAAGATGCCCGGCTGCTGATGCATCCTAGTTATCCACACATGAAGTTATGTCTCTGAGGCTTTAGAAAATATTATATTGATACATAATAAAACATAATTCTCGTAATGATAATTTCAACCGCCTGGCGATGGGAATATACTGGGCAGTCCGTTTGTGGGTCCGTGATCAAGAAAGCTTGAGAAACCTTGATCCAGGTCTTGGTTTAGTTATATTTTTTCTCATTTAGTTATCTTCCGTTTGGCTATATTCTGGCTCGCTATAGAAAAGTTATCAAGGAAACACTTCTAACAATCGGTTGGCCTGGAATAACTGCAGTTTCTTGACTGAAGCTGAACTATTTTGTGACATCTGTGTCTTGTCTAAGTAAAGTTTGACACATGAGTGTCTTTTTTTATCTGATATCCCTGAGAAAGAAAAGAAACTGGATTGGAAGGTCAACATCGTGAACATTCGATAGTCGGTCGAAACTAGCCTTAACAGACAACTTCCAGTCACCATCATAGACATCCGTTTCCCATTAACTTCATTATCATCATCATCATCAACATCATCATCATCTTCATCATCCTGATCAGATGTCAGAAACCATTTGATAAAATGCAATCAATGACATCACGAAATGTCCTGATCATTAACTCCCTTGATGACACCCCCGGTCAGGGGCTTGAGATAATCTCACGCAGGGAGCCGAAGGGTTAAAGACTGTGATTAACCCCTGTGGTTTTTGACAGACCATTACACATGAAATCTACCTTGAAACTGCCAGCACTGTTACTAACCTTAGGTTTTCTGATAATGAAAACTATTTAACGTCACCAAGTTGGCTTGGCCATGTGACTGTTATATTTATTTCAGCGAGAAAGAAATTGGAAAGAAATAGAAAGATGGGATAAAATGATGAGATGAAAAAAAAACTTAAAAGAACGAAAGAAAGACATAAAATAAGAAGAGAGAAGAAGAAAGAAACAAACAAAGAAAGAATATATAGAATGAACTAATTAACTTATCCATTAATTTGTTAATTACCTTATTAACTAAATTAACAGACCAACTCGTTAACTAATAAACAAAACACCTAGCTAATATCGTGGACACAAAAAAGAACAAATATATCTATACTACAAGAGCTTAATATTGAAGAAGGATGGCTAGTAAAGAGGATTAAAGAGAGAAAACTTAAAGATTTTGGACACATTAAACGTCATGATAATTTAGAGAAGACCGTATTGGAAGGATACATAATGGGAAAAAGAAAAAAGAGGACGACCAAAACGAAGATGGCTGCAAGATATCGTTGACGATCTGCAAATGGATGCCGCAGCAGCAGGCCATCTTGCTCACAACCGAGAGGCCTACAGGAGTGCTGTTTGGGAGGCAAAGCTCCGCAAGGGACATGCAAATGAATGAATGAAATGAAATGAATGAATGAATGAATGACCTAGCTAACCAATGAACTAACTTTCAAGCTAACTAACTAATGAACTAACTAACTAACTAACTGACTGACTGATTAACTAATTCATTAAATAACTATCCAACTAACTAAGTAAACAATGAAGTAATTATTCAGGTGACTAACCAACACACTAAACAACCAACTGGCTGACTGACTGACTAAGTAACAAACTAATTAACTAACTATCCAATTAACTAACTAATCAACCATCCAACGCAGAACAAGCTAACTAAATCTCAAACAAAGATGCAAAATAACCAACTAATTACTCCTCCAACCAATCAACTAATCATCAAACCCCAGAACCAACAAAATAACTAACTAATTAGCTAATTAACTAACAAACTGACTGACTGACTGAACAGCTAACTAAGTAATAGTTAAATTAGTTAAATAGTTAACTAATTATACTGTTCACAAAAGGAAACGCAACACTACTGTAGTTGTAATGTACACCAAATTACAAACTTGTATCATAATTTTATTTTACGGAAATTATATTTCAATCTTGGCATGAAGAAGCTTTAGGACTTTGAAATGATGTTCATTAAATTTGGTTAGGACTTTTATTCTTTGCGACTGAGGCCTCCGTTTCAGTAAGGTGTATGGCCTCATCTGGCCTGTATCAGAGAACGACATCTCCTTGACATGGATCCGATTAGCCGTTGGATCTGTTGTTGTGGGATGGCTGCAGTGCAAGAGACAACTGTCGGAGATTAGTTGGCGTCACATCTCGCTGGCGAACTTGTCTGTTCAGTTCATTCCATATGTGTTCTATTGAGTTCTTGTCTGATGACATGGATGGCCAAGGAATTGTCTGGACGTTGTTGTCAGCGAGGAACTGGATAGTGAGTTGTGCCACGTGAGGTCGAGCGTTATTCTGCTGAAAAATCGACCCTGGTGCAGCCAGAAGTGGAAGGACGTGAGGACGAAGAATTTTGTTTTTTGCACCAGGTCACTTCTTCTTATGAAGTTGACCGTCCCCCACACCAGTATGCCTCCACCACCATGTGCAGGAGCGTCATCCACGCAGTTCTGGGCGTAGCGCTCATGGACTCTGCGGTAAACTCTTCTCCGTCTATCGTGTCGCTGGAGCAGAAAGAATGATTCATCATTAAACCAAACCCTTCTCAAATCATTCGCAACAGTCCATTAACGATGTTGGTTCGCCCACTGCCTTCGGTTCTGGCGATGCCGGTCCGTAAGAACAGGACCGCTGTAGGGTCTTCTAGCCCAAAGACCAGCGTCGTGCAGCCGGTTCCTGATCGTTTGATCTGAAATTCGACGAGCTGCTGTCACTGACTGGACTGTTCAGGACGCAGATGCAAATCGATTCCTGAAGTGACGCAGCTGTATGAAGCGGTCATAGGCAGGAGTTGTGACTATGTGTCTTCCAAAGCGCAGCCGGTCTGCAACTGAGAAAGTTTCTTGAAATCGTCTCCAAAGGCGACTAATGGTGCTTCTAATCACATTAAATTGTCTGGCCACTACACTTTGTGACTGTCCAATCTGTAAATGTCCAATGATGATGAGTCGTTGTTCTGTATTGCGTTGAACCATACTTGCACATTGAATTTTCAAGTGAATTAATTCGAAGATCGTCCGTCTTTTATAGGCACTCTATAACATGGTCAGTGAGTTTTGTGTTCAGCAAGTTTCACGGAATTCTCATGAACCTATCATGAGTTGTTATCAAAAATGCTGTTTTGACTAGTTTCACTTTTCTGTGCTCATGAATCATCTGCTGAGTACAATTCAGGTCAGCGCGTAAAGTTGATGTCCAAGTGAACGTTTCAGGCAATTTGCCCTTGTCTGATCAGCAAACTTCGGTTTAAATCACAACATTATATTTGTTACGTTTCTTTTTTTTTAACAGTAAAGATAACCAACTAACTAATCAGCTACCATGTTAATTAAAAAACGCACATACAAACCTATCGACTGACCAATAAGCTTGAAGAAAGGTTGTGACATAGCTGACCGACTTTGTCGCCATAATTCAGTGCAACTTACTTTCCAAGCTGTTTATATTCGTTACATCTTTTATCAGCTGAGAGAGAAAGAGAAAGAAAGAGAGAGAGAAAGAGAGAGAGAGAAAGAGAGAGAGAGAAAGAAAGAAAGAGAGAGAGAGATATATATATGTGCAGTTATTGGCTTCCACCTTTGATATTAATCAGAGAAATGTGCCTTGAACAATGTATTTTCTGCTTTGAAAAGTTAATCCCCCTATATTGTTTGTATCTATTGTTTGTTTAGCTCTAGCTTACAATGTTGCTATGGCGGATTAGATCTGAGCTTTCTTGCGTTAGAGTTATTTTAATCAGTGCGTATTTGCTGTGCTTTCGGTCTCTGATCTTGTACGATTCATTCTGTTTGATTTACATTATCGTGGATTGTATGTGATTGTACGTGCATATTTCATGATTTTCAAATATATCTTGTCTTTTTGAGAAAGATGTTATTGTGCCTTATTGTGAACTGTCCGCTCCATGTAGAGAGATGGAGAGAAAGCGAAATTATTAGAAAATAATATGATTCTTTATTCTTTTTGTTTTCATGTATTTCTGGTTTCTATAAGTCCTATTTATTTTGTAAGCATTTTTTCTAATATTTAAGTTATATATATATATATATATATATATATATATATATATATATATATATATATATACATAGGGTGATTTGCATGCCCCTTACAGAACTTTGCCTACCTAACAGCTCTCCTGTAGGCCTCTCGGTTGTAAGCAAGATGCCCTGCTGCTGATGCATCCATTTGCCGATTATCAACGATGTCTTGCAGCCATCTTCACCTTGGTCTTCCTCTCTTTCTTTTTCCCATTATGTACCCTTCCATGTCTGTCTTCTCTAAAGTATCACGACGTTTAATGTGTCCAAAATATTTAAGCTTTTTCTCTTTAATCCTCTTTACTAGCCAACCTTCTTCAATATTAAGTTCTTGTAGTATAGATATATTTGTTCTTTTTTGTGTCCATGATATTTGAAGAACTCTTCTGTAGCATTTACATTCAAAGGCATTTATGTGTTTCTCAGCTGTTTTGCTATGTGTCCAGGTCTCATAGGCATATGTTGCGATGGGAAAGATGCATGCCCTTAGAAATCTTATTTTTTAAATTCTGTCTGGTCCTCTCCATATCTTCTTTTTTTTACTATCTAAAGAACGATAGATGTCCTCTTTTTAATTTCCCTCATTGTGTCTCCATTATTAGTTAGTAATGATCCAAAATATTCAAAATTTTATATATATATATATATATATATATATATATATATATATATATAGGCGTAGGATATCATGTCTTTCCATAACCTCAGAACTATATTTCTTCTAATTCCAGCCTTCTTTGTATGTCTTTACCCACCGTCTAGGCTTCGCATCCACAAAACAGGATTGGTTGAATGTAACATTTAGCACTCTCTGTTTGTATATGGTCCATGCTAATCAAGCTAATTGGTCGTCAGTGATTTCCACAACCATCTGTCCTTTACTCTTTCCATAAGATGTGTTTTGGACCGTGTCTATGCCACTCTTCCTCTATCTTCAGAGGAAGACAGAGAGAGAAGTTATTGGGTGGGCTGTCAGCGTGGCTAGGAAGAAAGTCACCGGCGGATCTCATAATCAAGGCAAAAGACAGGGAGTTGTGGAAAGAAATGATCGCCTACGCCATGTGGCATGGCATTTAGATTAGATTAGACTATGCCACTCTTTTAGTCCATCAAGTATCATGTTTCTTTGTTTTCCTCTGTCCCTTTTCCCTCCAGTTTTTCTGTTGTCATTAGATGTTCCAGTTTGCCTCGTCATAAAACATGCCCAAAACATCTGGACTTTCGTGTTCTGAATTTTGAAAGAATTTTCTCTGTTCTGCCCAGCCTCCGTTAGAACCTCTTGGTTTGTTTTCTTGGCTGCCCATGGTATTCTCATCATTTTTCTTATGATTCAGATTTTCAGTGCTCTCTTTTATCGTCCATGCATCGAATCCATATAATACGGGTTTCATATAACACTGAATAACTCTCTTTCTGGTGTTCATCGACAAAGCTTTATTGCACAGTTTTTGTTTTTTCATTTTCATAAATGCTGACTTGGCCTGGGCTCCTTGTTTCGGTTTCGCATCTTCCGTCTCGTGATATTATTGTTCCTAAATACCCGAATGTGTCCACTTGCTTTACTTCTATGCGTTTTACTTTGAGGCTACATTTTACTGATGTCTCTTTCTTGGATAACCAAGGACAAATCCTTTGGAAGCCAAGGGGAAACCACCAAAGTTGCTTCCGGAATCAGTCATTGAGGTCGTGTATATAAACAGACAGAGTGATACAGGCTTACAGGCAGACAGGCAGGAACGTAGGTGGAGAGACATTCTGTTAGTATGTCAGACAGGCAGGCGCACAAACAGAGAATTTAGGAGCGAAAGAATGAAGAAGGTTATGACCCAGATTCGTTTAAGGGAGGTTGAAGGTTATGCGAAGTAGGTGGAGAGTGTTACATTATGATAATGTGTGGTATTTGATTGTGTCTTAATTTGCGAGTGTGTGTGTCAGTGTGTGGCCTGTGTGTGGGTAGGTGTGTATGCGTTTGTGTATATGTATGCACGTGTATGTGTGTGCATATGTGTGCATGCATATAAATATTCATGCTTTCCGAAATTATGTGTAAATACTATCCATCTCTTTCTCTCTTCTCTCTCTCTCTCTCTCTCTCTCTGAACCTTAAGTGCCCAGGGCACATGGGGCTTCCGAAAGGGTTTTTCCACAAATGCCTGTCCTTTGCCTTTTCTTCCGCACTTGCCCATGTGAGTCCTCTATTGCTCAGCATCGTCTCTGTTATTCCTCATGTCTCCTTTGGTCTACCCTTACTCCTGTTCCCCTGTGGTGTCCATTTTAGTGCTATTTTTGGTAGTGAGTTGTCAGTCATTCGGAGCACATGTCCCAACCATCACCAGCGTCTTTCCTCAATAATTGCTGTCAGTAATAGATACAAAAAATACATATAAGTAAACGTATAGTCATACATACGAGAGTGTGGTCATATTTACAAATAGACGTATAGTCATCCATACAAGTAGACATATAATCATCCATACAAGTAGACATATAGCATATTTCTCCCTACATTTTATGTGTGTATCATTTGGTTTTCGGAACTATTAAAAGACTATAAAACATAGTCCAGGTTTTCCTGTAAAACCTATTTAATTAAGTACAATGAGAAAACGGTAGGATATAGAAAAGAGATAGATATGCCCGGGCAAATCTTAGGTGAAAGGCCGTTGCTTTATTTCCAAGGACACATCATCTCGTACTCCAAGATGTTGACTTCAAGATGCTGCTGTTAATACGCGCTGGAACATTGACCTGTGACCAGATCTTCTTCTTCTTCTTCTTCTTTTTCTTCTTCTTCTTCTTCTTCTTCTTCTTCTTCTTCTTCTTCTATTGGCGTGGACAGTTTTGACAATTTACACAAAAGTTTACATCCTTTATAACTTCGGCTCCTCATCTTTCAGGTGTGTCCCTGGCTGAAGGGTGTCCCAAAGACGTCATGAAACAGGTGACACACTGCATGAACCCCCTGGAGGTCTACTCTGCTGACCAGGGAGGCATCTTCATGTTCATGTCCAGCTTAGAGAAGACATCCCAGCTCTGTAGGTGAGCGCTGACATATTAGAGGTATAGGCAATGCCTCAGGTGTGGCTCGGCTGTTACCCTATAAGCTCCACTACCATCCCTTCTAAAACCCACTGCTTTGTGGGTGATCTCCCACCAGCTACAGGAGTAAATCCCGAAAGAAAGGGTGCCTACCCTCTTCATGGTATCCCTTGCAACTCTGTTAAATTTTCAAACGTATCGTCTAATTTCTTCACCTGGAACTGATTGACAGAGTAAAAAGGAGGAGGGGGGGGGGATGCAACATGGCCACTATGCTTTCTCCATAACAGTTTCCAAAGCGGATTAGGATCTGTACACAACATCCTTGCTACGTAACTACCTTCCACGATGAAAGAAAGTGCCAGGTAAAGCGTGTAACGGGATTTTAACGATCAGTTTACTTCCACACCTTCTTGACCATGATACCATCATGGAGTCCATATTAACGGGACTGAACTTTCCGTGATGTCCAGTTTTACCTTCATTAATGACAGTATTCGCCGTGAATCCGGCACATTTCGCCGTGTAGGAAGATATTCACCGTTTCTGAAAAGGGTTGTTTCTACGAGCTCTCCCGAAGGAAATGGACGGGTCTTTGCAGATGGCTTTTGACAACTAGATGCTGACAACATGCTAATCCTACATCCCAAATGCGAAGCCTTTCACAAAGTTTTCTTTTCACGAACCGAGATCTACGTTCAACAGTAGATCATCCTTGGCAATCAGTCCGTTCAGAAAACTCCTCTTGGAGTTGATTAGGTTTGCATAAAAGTGGAAGTGACAAAAATTCTACGAGAACTGTCACATTCAATTCATTCATTCATTCACTTGCATGTCCCTTGCTGAACTTTGCCTCCCTAACAGCACTCATGTAGGCATCTCGGTTGTGAGCAAGATGGTCTGCTACTGATGCATCCAGTTGCTGTTTGGGTTTCTTGGTATATTTCCAGAAGATAGTTTACCATTGCTTTCCTTCCGGGCAGTGACTGTACTAGTCAGTGATCGTACCCGTTGTCCCTACATTGAGATCATCTGCCTATCATAATAGAATGGTGACCATAACCAACATTATCTGTCAGCTGCTCTCTCATTCCATCCACCACCTGCTGCCATGGCTTCACGTCACCGTGATCGGGGGGGGGGGGGCTATACCTTGCCCAAGGGTGTCCCGTAGACTGACGGAGGTAACGGAGGTCACATTCAATACTTTAGTTAAAACAACAAATAAAGATATTGAAAATGACAATGTTTTGATAAATTTCTCAACTGTGTGTCCGAGGAATCAGCTCAGGGAATGGCTGAACATGTCTGCAAAAACATTAAAACAAGCTAAACCGAGTGTACAGGAGAAAGTTGATATGTATTTACACATTTCCTCTTTAAAGAGGCGCCTGTGTAAAAAAAGTGGGCGAAACCTTTTCCTCTTGGAGAAAGCTCGATGGTTCGAATCTCGTCGGATTCAACCCAGCTGAAGAATTGTGCACTGCTCCCCTCTGGAGTCGATAAAACACAATAGAGCGACCATGACGCTGACCACATCATCTCATGCCGACAGATGAAGGAAACTATGGGCGCTTATAACATATCTCCTGGATGCCTATTATTGTATGGAGCAAGTCAAGGAAACTATGAGCACTAATATAATATCTCCTAGGTGTCTTTATTGTTTGCAGCAAGTCAAGTAAACTATGGGGGTCTTTTATTATATCTCCTAGTGCCTTTATTGCACGATTTGGATAGTTTACATTTTTTGTTTAAAATACAACAGAAGAAATATACGATTTTCTAGTTGTAAGCTAAGATAGTATAAGTTATCTTGATTTTCCTATAGTATTCAATAGGAAAAATAGACTTCTGTCTGGGGCAAAATGCAGCGAATGTGATAAAGGTAAATTGGTAATATTCTCAGAAGACTCCAACATTGACAACAAAGGGCCGTGTGATTGACACCTGAAAGATTATAAAGAGGGACAGACCAGGCCAGGGACAAGATGGCGATGAACTGTTGGCGGCGGGATGGACGTCCTGCGATATGTATACATATACAGACTGGCTGGAGATCGTGAGAAATGAAGGGTTTCTTTTTTTACTTTGATTGCTTCGACCATCAACGAAATAGAAAGAATGCTGGAAACTAGTGCAGACAGCGAAACATTCACCTCCCTGGTCGTCTAAGAAGCTTCTCTACCCCCCCCCCCCCCCCCACCGTGTCCTTAGATAAGAGCTTCATGATGTTCTTAAGACAGAATAACTGTCTTAGTTTCTCCCATTCTTGGAATATGAATGTGGATAAATGGGTGGATTATGGATGTACAATACTCTGATACTCTGGATTAGTGTTACCAACTTTTTTTTCATGTCATGAACTCATGAATCTAAACATGTAGACATCTTGTCATCACAGCCTGCCTTCACACGACAGCCCCTTGCTATTAATTTTATTTTTTTTTTAAAGAGGAAAGATAAACGTTATACAATTCTATGTTTTTACATAATCTAGATTTGCTACGTGGACCACTCCACTCCAATCCCAAATGACCTTTCCTCAAACTCCAGGAAGTGAACCACTTTTCTAGGCCATCTTAACTCTCAGCCTACCATAAGCCATTTAGAGAGAAGTTCTAAAAATAGCTTTACTTCAGCTGTACATTTCCTTTCTGTGGTAGCTATTTTTAATCTGTCGTAAATGCTAAGAACAGAAATTGTAGAAGATTGTGTGCGTGATATTTGATAACAAAGTACATTCTTGTTTCTCGGATGTATTTGGTAAGCTAAGACAACACGTTTGAAGCTATGAAGGGAAAAATGAAGTGTTAAATATCTCTTGACAAGCACATCATTGTTTTATCTATGGCTCTCCTTCAGCAATCCTATCTATGTGCCTTTTTCAGTGAAGGAAAGATTCAGTACGCTTTTTCCTGCCTCAATGATCTGTACAACAAATGCGCCAAGTCGAGGGAAGGCACTCAACAGTTTGACCTCCTTGTCGACGTGGGAAGATGGCAGCAGGCGATGGAAAACATCTGTGACAACATACATTGTGAGTCTTTCATGAGGGTAACGACGTCGATAACTTTAACCTTTCCCTTGTCACAGTAATAAAATTAGATGCTCCGATTATGCATGAAACTGTGTTGTGACATCTATGGGGTATGGCTGTAACACAGCAATTCTGTGTTCAGGGTGTGCCATAATCATATGCGAAAGTACTTCTAAGAGAAAGAACATTTCATGCATAAACTCTTTTTGAAAAAAAAAAACTGGTATTAAAATATGAAAACGTAAAGTTTAGCACACACTTTGGCGCAAAAATAAAATTCAAATGAAATTATGCTATACTTACCATCAATTTCTTTTTGTAAATCCCCATTGGGCTCTCATATTTCCTCACTTAAAATCTCACTTTTTAAACATCTACACCTTCTGTGACTATTTCTAATAGTATAGTGCAAATAGATGTGTGTTATTACAATGTTTGCATCAGGCGGTTAATATCACTCACTCACTCTCTCTCTCTCTCTCTCTCTCTCACACACACACACACACACACACACACAAAATGAACGGAAAAACCGTCTACCGGTCACTGTTACAAAAGATGTAATTAAATTTCAGAACGCCTTTACATTACCATGTCGGCGTTTAAAAACAAAGAAATCAATGTTCTACTTTGCGCAATGATAAATTAAATAAAAATTAGCACCAGTTCCGTAACGAAACGAAGGTTTCGAACTGTGTACGGTTGCTATGGGAGTACGGAGCAAGCGTCGGGCCCATCCGTGGCAGAGGAGTACAGAAATTACGTAAAGAAATTAGCTAAAAGAGTTTTTATTTCCCTGAAGTCATATTGCTCTTATGAGAGGAAGTACACAGAAATATATGTTCTTGAAATAACAGAAACACAATTAAAGTGTATATTTATATCAATAAAGTAAGAAAGTTGTGTATTTATGTCAAGTAATGCATTAGAGTAAAGCTGTTTATTTATGTAAATCTATTTGTTCTCATGGATTGGCAATATGTCATTCACAATTAATTAATTCAGTAAATGTCCAGGCAGAAGGCGTTGGCTGTCACAGCCCACCAGTTTGTGGCGTTCCTGATATGTCTAACCAGGTCGGTTGCCAGTCTTTTCCTGTGTCACTTGGTTTAACTGTTCAGTTCTCTTTGACTATCGTTCTTCTTTTAATTTCTCCTTGAAGTATAAGACAAGAGGCGCCATACTGTAAGTCTAATATAATTTCCCAAATCTGTGGGTTGCATGCCTGTATCTTTACATTGATGCCCTTTAGTGCTCGGCCTCAAACTCACTGAGCTGCTTATAGCTGAAGTGAGCAGAGGTCACAAACGTTTCACTGACCTCAATAAAAGTAACTCCAGAAGTTCTGACCGGGTGTAAAACTCCTCGATTATGTTCGTAGATGGCTTTCTCCAGAGATTTTAAACTGAATCCGAAAAGGGAACTAACTCGAGTAAATATCGTATTTTCTTTTCTTTCCTCCCTCATTTTTTTAACCTGTGTCTCCACTTTCAGATCTCAAAGACCACGCTGATTGCGAGGCCAAGGCCAACCTTGAGTACAGACCTTGCGCTGATAAAGAAGTGTCCACATTCAACCATGAACTGTCCACAATGTGGACAGACATAAGCACACAAGGGGAGTTAAGCGAGGAGCAGAGGATGGAGTCTGTTATGGATGCAGGATGCTCGTACGATTATCCATACAGATTTATTACGATTATCCATGTCCATTTATTTCTTCATTTTATTTCTGATAATGTTTTTGTCTACGTAGTTTGATAACAGTAATTTTTTTTAATGAAGTTGTTGGAGTATTTGTGTTTGCTCTTTATGTACTCTTTTCTTCAAATGTGATAAAGCTATTTGTTATATTTGTTATTTTTCCATCTTCTTCTGTCATTGCTGGACAAAGCTGACATATGGTTTTCCTTTGTGTTTCAGATTTACAGTCAAAATACTGGACTGCTTGAGAACCCCGTTTGAAAGGTTCTGCCCTCCAGAGTTGACCAATCTTCTAGTCAACACAGTAGAGGTATTCTGTACACAAATTAGATGTGGACTCTGTATGTAGTCGTACAAGATGGTAGTAGTATATGGAAATAGAAAAAAACTAAGCATAAATATGAAAATCAGGATATTTAAGAGTAATGTTCTAAGTGTACTACTCTATGGAAGTGAATGCTGGAAAATCACCAAAACCATAGAAAACAAGTTGAATTCTTTCCAGACTAAATGTTTACGAAGAATTAGAAAAAATATTTTGGCCAAACACCATAAGAAATAACATCTTATTAGCAGAAATGCAGATGAAACCACTGACAACAATTATTGAGGAAAGACGCTGGCGATGGTTGGGACATGTGCTTCGAATGACTGACAACTCACTACCAAAAATAGCACTAAGATGGACACCACAGGGGAGCAGAAGTAAAGGTAGACCAAAAGAGACATGGAGAAGAACAACATAAAGGATGGCTCACCTGGGCAAGAGCAGAAAAAAAAGGCGAAGGACAGGCATTTGTGGAAAACCTTTGCGGAAGCCCCATGTGCCCTGGGCACTTAAGGTTCAGAGAGAGAGATTAAATTTAGGTGAGAGATTTTCTTTGCAGCAAACTTTACAGCATAAAAAAGGGAAGTTGATAGATAGTAGTTTATATTATGTTTACATCTATCTATCTATCTATCTATCTATCTATCTATCTATCTATCTATCTATCTATCTATCTATCTATCTATCTATCCATCCATCCATCCATCCATCCATCCATCCATCCATCCATCTATCTATCTATCTATCCATCTATCTATCTATATCTATCTATCTATCTATCTATCTATCTATATCTATCTATCTATCTATCTATCTATCTATCTATCTATCTATCTATCTATCCCTTATTTTTTGCCTGCGTAACCGCCTGCTGTTTGTCTGCTGGTTAGCTTTTTCTGCTTAATTTGTGTGTCTGCCTTCTCGCTGTTTCTTTGTCTTGTATAAATACATGTTTACCAATTTCTCTCTGTTCATGTACCTGCACTACTTTCTTCCCGCGCCATTTTTTTTATCTCTGATAGGATTTCATGCCACCAGCATGCGTGAAGAGAGCTCTGATTAACAGCATCCACAAAATCCCGAAATACAAGGGCACCAAATATGAAAAACTGGACACACAAACAGAAACCAACAGGCAGGAAACCATTCAAGTCGAAGCTGTGATCGCCACGTCGCAGTCGGTCGTGTCCGGTGCTGATGACAAGCTGGACAGAGGCGCGGCTGAATACATCCGGGACGACGCCATCAAGATCAACAGCCCGTCCCCGGGAAGCGATGGCATGAAGGAAGCTATTGGCTCTGTAGAATCATCAGAAATGGCTGCAGAGAACGGAAATCCCAGAATAAGTGGAGTCGGAGCTAGAAGCATTATGATTCTGGTCACGTTAATTTTGTGTTTTTTGTTATTTTAACTGATTTTGTTCTTCATTTTCCAAATACTGATTTATCACATTCAATATTTCAGACTAATGCTGTTGACATAAATTTACGTGAAGTTAGAAAACGTGGAAAGAAACATATTTTAAGTCCAAAAAATTTGCAACTTTCACAACCGCTCATAAAAATTACTTGTCAAGTCATTTCTTCCAATGTTCGCGCATGATTTTTGGTCACTGGCTAGTTACTTTTCAAACTGACCAACAGAAATGCGGATGACAACAGCCATAGTCTTTATAAGTTGCTTCAGATGCCATGAATTTTTATAAGTTGCTTCAGAAGTCATGAATTTTTATTTCTTTAAAAATCTGTCACGTGTTTACAGAATGACTTGCATGTATAAATGTATAATATACATTTGTGACACAAATACTTTTCAAATTTATTTATGCTATGATGATTTTGTTTTCAGAAACGCGCGCATGCTAAACCATGTTATTCTTTCTTCTTCCAATTCTTATATTTCATTACTCCTGAGAATGGATTCCTGTTTCAAAGTCAGAATGTCAGAAAGTTTTGATACGAAAGATATTTTAAACAGTATATATATATATATATATATACCTATAAGTATTCTGATGACTAAAATTTTAACATTACAAGGAGAAAACGGCAAAAACAAAAGAACGTTGAACGTTATGTTTGTCAAACACAAGGAAAATAATCGACACGGCTTTTAAGACTTTCAGATGATGTAGTAATATATCGGTTATTGCCCTTGCAGCATATTTTGCTCAACGTGTAGAAAATTACAATTATGCTGCTAAACTGCTTTTATGTTTCCTCTCTATGCATTAAATTTTCTTGAATTAGTTTTTTTTTCTACACACTTTATTAAATTACTGATTTTTCTATGGATATGAACTATAAAGGCGAAACAAGGAAGGTTTTTTTTAGAAACATGTACGCTGCAGTCAGTACTTGATATTGTAATGTTTTGTTTTGTGGTTATAAAGTTTGTTCGTGAGGACTAGAGGGAGGCTCTGTGTGGTCGGTCATGTTTGTTACGCAAGATAAAAAGGACACTTCTTAGGAGAGATGATGTGAGGCACCATCATCAACATCATCATCATCATCATCATCTTTTTCTTCTTCTTCTTTGCCATTGTCGTCTTTTTCTTCAATGTCCTCAGCATCATCAACACCACCATCACCATAATCATCATCATCATCACACCACCACCACCATCATCACTACCATCACCACCACCATCATCACTACCATCACCACCACCACTACTACCACCACCACCACCATCATCATCATAACCACCACTACCTTCATTATAACCACCACCACCACCACCATCATCACTACTACCACCACCACCACCGTCATCATAACCACCACCACCTTCATTATAACCACCACCACCATCATCATCACCACCACCAATACTACCACCACCACTACCATCATCATAACCACCACCACCTTCATTATAATCACCACCACCATCACCATCACCACTACCATCATCACCACAATCACTAACACCACCACCATCACCACCACCACTACCACCACCACCATCACCACCACCACTACTATCACCACCACCATCACCACCACTACTACCACCACCACCATCACCACCACCACCACTATCACCACCACTATCACCATCACTACTACCACCATCACCACTACCACTACCACCACCATCATTATCATTATCATTATCTTCTTTATCATCTTTTTTCTTCAACGTGACCGTCGTCATCGTCACCATCCTCATCATCAACGTAACCATCGTCATCTCCATCATCTTCTACATCGGCGTTATCATCATCATCATCATCATTTAAAACCCTTCCACGAAAGTTTGCAAGCAATATAACAACAAGTGAGAAGTAAACTGGGTTAGTACTGTGAACAGTTCTTACACTTCACATTTTAAATGTTGTACTTTCTTACAAGACACTTTCTACCTGTACTTTCAATGCTACCTTTTATCCGTACCTTGCTAAAAAAAAAAAAAGAGAGACATTTTGTTTTGCTGCCAATGTGAACGTTTGTGGTTCAAGTTAGTTTGGACAAAATATTGATTGTTTCTATGAAATGAACATTTGGATGAAGCCATGAACCAAAAAAAAAAAAACTGACATGTTCATTAGAGATGTAGTAGGTCATTGGGGACTGTGAATTTTGTGCGTTTCTTCTCCAGAAAGCGTAGATAAGTGGATCTCAGCTCTACCAAAAACTCACAACAAGTAGTGTATGAGTATATAACTACACACGAAACACTGCAGTAAAGCTGTGATACCAAAATGTATAAACGTGGAAAAAAGTAGGAACGGCTTTATTACTTACCGAGCACACAGTTGTGACGTTTTGGCGTGAAACTTAAATCATATAAAAACAAACAGGACGAAGAAATAGCGAGAGGAGATAAAGTATAAATTCAAATGAATGCTATTTACAGAAACAAAAATGAAATAAAAACACCAGTAACTTGTAAGAAGCTGTGGCTTGTCCGACGCTGTGTTCAGAAATGCGCATGGTGGAGTGTAGAGAATATTTACCAAAAAACTCAGTTACACGAAGACGATTGTAAAGATAATATGAAGTAACATTCAGACAAAATAAGAGAAATACAGAATTATCAGAAGTCATATCATCGTTCTGTCAGATTGTATCTACATTTATGCCATATGTTGTGGATTTTTCTGTATATACGTACGGGCATGTATGGAAATATGTGTAAATGTATGTATGCATACAGGAATGCAAGTATGTATATATGTGTGTATGCGTGTTTGTATGTATGTGTATATGTATGAGTGAATGTGTGTGTGTGCGCGCGCAAAATCAGTGCTACCAAGAGAGTCAGTTGGGAAGCTGCTTAACCCACAGACCTCAGAAGGACGTAGTGTTGACCTTTGAGGGGTAGAATTTTGTACACATTAATTAGTTAACTTTGTAAGTAGTTAAAAATGAACTGGCATTGTATGTACATATGTTTCTGTATTGTCTTAAAACATCGATGTTTGCAAATTTACTTCGAAGCTCTTCCCAGAATTCCCCAATAACTCTTAACAGATTTTCAAGAACACTGATCGCTTCTCCTTGTCTGCCTTGTGCGATCTGGGCCATTTGAGAGGAGAGGCGGTTTGTGCAACACCTAGGCAAGGGACTTAAGTCATGACAGCTGCTCCGATGGCATAGAAAACTCTGCTGTGTTTCATTCTACCAAATAGGAGCAGCCAGTGGAGTTCCTCAGCAAACCAACTCTCGCAGCTTCTGTTATTGGTAACATTCGCCTTCTTTTGCCTATCTTATCTTGTCCTGTCTTGTCTTGTCTTGTCCCTTTTCTCATTTACCTTTCAGTGTTGAGAGGACAAACAGATGTCTCGATAGGGCTCTGTGATTTGCTTCATACGAGTAATATCCTCCCTCCTTCTCATTTGTGAACGATTTCTTTCCTCTGCTACCTACATTTCTTAGTATGGATGTTGTCTGTGATGTGCAGTCTGATAGTGGCCATGTAAAACGGTCAAACCATTTGACTTGCTGTTTCAATGGATATATTGTAATACTGATGTTCTTCAACCCTTGCACTGATAGTGTACTTTCTAATTTGGCCTTTCCTTGTTACATTTTGTATTCTCCTCAAACATCTCATTTCTTTCGTGATGATTTTCCTTTTATTTGTAACTGTTAGTATCCACGTTTGAAACTGGTAGCGTAGAGATGGAAGAAGATGGGGATGTACAGAGATATTTATGCTTCAAATGTGATATATTTGTTGTTTATTTTTCAGTAAAAGCATCATTTGTCAAATGTCTATTACTATTCTTAAAGAGTAAGTCAATATGTGTGTGTTGATAGATTTATAGTCCAGAATTTTGAAATTAGAATATAGATAAATAATAGTCAGAAAAATTCAAAATTAATCCATTTTTATGGTAAAAAAAATGTATTCCTAATATTACTTACATCGAATACCTTCATGATATTTAATTGAAGTTGTTCTTGCATGGAGGCAGTTTTTTTTTCTCTTTTTTTTTAAACTTCGAGAATTATCTGTTGTATTTCATCTAAAAAATAAATCGTTGATAATAATGATGTCTGTATGGGGTTCATTACTGTTGTTCTGTGTGCGGTTGTTATTTTTTTGTGATAGTGAATAAGATTATGTTGGTGCTGGTATATATCATATGGCGTTTAGGTTTATGTTGCTGCTGTGGATCGTAATACTAATTTTAGCAGTGGTTGTTGTGGTGATGATGATGATGATGATGATGATGACTATTGCTTCTCATGTGCTAAAAATCTGAAACGTGGAAGTTGTTCAGATATGACAGAGACGGTATATAAGTGACAGAAGTAGTACACATGTGACAAAGAGAGTATAGATGTGACAAAAGTAGTACGAATATGACAGAGAGAGAGAGAGAGAGAAAAAGAGCATAGGTGTAACAGAGGTTCTAAAATGTGACAGAGAGTTCATATATGACCCAGGTAACACAGATGTGACAAAATTAGCACAAATGTGTTAGAGGTAGTATAGACGAAACAGAGGTAATTTAGATGTACTACAGATGTATTAATTATGCAACAGGTATTATAGATGTAATAGAGGTAGCAGCGATGTAACAGAAGTAGCATAGATGTAAAAGCTGTAGTATGGATGCACCAGAGGTAGTGTAAACGTGATAGAGTTAAATAGATGTAGCAGATGTAGTATAAACGTGATAGAGATAAATAGATTTAGCGGAGATAGTATAAACGTGGCAGGGTTAGGTAGATGTGACAGAGGTAGTATAAATGTGACAGAGTTAAATAGATGTGACAGAGATTGTATAAATGTGACAGTTACATAGATGTGACAGGGGTAGTAGAGATATGACTGTTGAGTAAATGTGACAGCGGTAGTAAAAATGTGACAGGGTTAGGTAGATGTGACAAGGGTAGTAGAGATATGATTGTTGAGTAAATGTGACAGCGGTAGTAAAAATGTGACAGGGTTAGGTAGATGTGACAGGGGTAGTAGAGATATGACAGTGTTGAGTAAATGTGACAGCGGTAGTAAAAATGTGACAGGGTTAGGTAGATGTGACAGAGGTAGTAGAAATGAAACAGGCTTTAGTAAATGTGACAGAGGTAATATAAATGTGACAAAGTTTAATAAATGTGAAAAATGATCATATTAAGGTGACAGTTTTAAATATGAGACAGAGATCGTATAATGTGACAAATTGTAATAGATGTGGCAGATATGGTATGAATGTGACAGACGGTGTACAAATGTGACAGAGTTTAATACATGTGACACACGTAGTATGAGTGTAATAGAGGTGTTTTAATGTGGCAGAGTGTATTATAAACGTGACAGTTTATTAGATGTGACACATGTAGTATAAATGTGACAGAGGTAGTATAAATGTGGAAGGGTTTAATAGACGTGATCGATGCGGCATAAATGTGACAGATGTAGTGTAAATGTTTGACCGAGTTTAACTGATGTGACAGAAGTGCTACGGACCTGATAGAGACTGAAAAAAATTTGATAGAAGTGGTTTTTACACATGGGTAGTAAAATTGTGACAACTGTGGAACAGATATGACAAAAGTGCTACAAATATGAAGGTAATATGTTATGTATTTGATACAGAAGTAGTAAAAATGTGATACTGGGATAGTATAGATGTGGCATAGAGTTGATAAATCTGATATAGATGTGGTATAGATGTGACACAGTAGTTACATAAAGGTGACACAGAGGTGGTATATTACACTAAGGTAATACGGATGCAACAAAGATGTAATAAAAATGTGACACAAAGGTATTATATGTGTGACATTGAAGTCATGTGACACAGAGATTGTGATAAATGTGACACAAATATAGTACAAGTGTGACACTAGGGTGGTAGAGATGTGAGACAGAGATAGTACAACTGCGACACAAATGTGGTATAGTTGTGGCTCAGGGGTAGTGCAAATGTGACACAGGGGCTGTTTAATGTGACACTGAGGTAGCATACGTGTGACACAAAAGTGATATAGATGTGACACAGACGTAGAATAGAAAGACACGGTGGTATTATATAAGGTAGTATATATGTGACACAGTTATTCTACATAGTAAGCAAGTGTATCTGTATTAATGGAACCAAGACAAAGTAAATAGCTCCCATTCGTTTCCTCTAAATCTGTCGCATTCTTTTAACAAGCGATAGTTCGTGTCTCATGTCCAGTCCATGTTATACCTTGCTGTAGTTACCACGTGTCATCGCCTGCCATTCGTGGCATCTTTTCTGTCAAAACGTTGAAGGAAGTTATCCAACGTTTTCAGTTAATTCTTAGTAAAGACAAAATCTAACTATCTATCTATCTATCTATCTATCTATCTATCTATCTATCTATCTATCTATCTGTTTGTTTGTCTGTCTGTCTGTCTATTTGCTTGTCTGTCTGTATGTCTGTCTTTCTGTATGTCTGACTATCTGTCTGTGACTGACTGTCTGCCCTTCCTTTCCTGTCTCTCTGTCTCCTTGCATTTTCATCTGTTTATTTATCCATTTGTCTGTCTGCTCGCCTGTATATCTGTCTTCCCTTATGCATTTATCTACACTCTCTGTTACCTGTTTCATCTATTCATTTATTCCACCATAATTATTCTACTGTCATATTTAGAATATCTACAGATATATCTCCATACATCTAAGTGTTCTTTTTTAGTAACATGAATGGCGAAAGATAAAACAAACAGCATGAACAGACAGAAACACAAACGAAAAGGTCCTAAAAGAAGTTTCAGAACAAAGAAAGCTAGTTAAAATGATGAGAGAAAAAAAAAAAGAAAGCCAAAATTTCTTGGGCACACCCTCAGAAGACAAAAATCTAAGAACCTAGCAATGATTAGAAAACTCAAAAGGGGAGAAAAAAGGAAGAGAGAAAGACCAAGAGAGGAATATCTCATCGGGCTGTCCAATTGGCAAGGAAAAAAAAAAGAAAAGCGTTTGATTTAACTGGAAACAACAAAAGACCGCACAAGATAAAGAGCCGTGTTAGCCAATGCTATCTTGTCCATGATAATAATAATGATACTCAATATTGCTCCAGTTTTCTCTTGTCATGTGGACGGAGATTATTGTTTGTCTCATGTACAGTTAGAAAAAAAAATATATATAATGGAAAGGGCGTATATATATATATATATATATATATATATATATATATATCTGTGTGTGTGTGTGTGTGTGTGTGTATAACGCCCCTTCCATTTCAAAAGAAAACACGAAGACCAGGGCGCTGTTTTTCGCTTCCTTCCATCCAAAAAACCTTTTTTCCTGCATGACCCACAAAATACAACACAATCGCTGGGAACTAAATCTCTGCATACCTGTACAGCACAGGTAAGACACTCTCCTCTTTATGTGTTTTCTTGCTTCTTGAATAGATTTACCTGTGAGAATTCTTGCGCGTGAGTAAGCCCCCCCCCCCTCCCCTCTCCCTCCACCCCACCTCGAACTGGTAAGAGTTGTGAACACATTTCCAGCGTGTGGGCTCTCCAGTGGAAGGTAACCTTCCCTATTCGCCAGAGCGAGAGAAGCCAGGCTTGGATTAGAAGCTGTGGTGAGTTTAATGTACTCTTATAATCCTGATTAATTCACTACGTTACTTATTAACATAAACTTGCTTTTTCTTTGGTTTATAAATATGATTATCATCAACTTTTGTACAGTGTAATCTGATTAGCGCCTGTTAAAGATAAAGGAATAGTTTTCTATGGACTTTTGTCCACAGTTCTCGAAACAAAATGCCGGCCTTGTCCAAGTTGTATTTGCTTCCGATGTTGTGACATGGAGGAGTTAATCTGTTTGGTGAATTAGTTTTAAAAAGTTACTGATGAACTTCTATAGGAGAAAATGTCTCCAAGGAAATTCTTTAGGAGAAACTGTCCCCGAGGAAATTCTGTAGGACAAACTGTCTCATAGGAAGCCGGGCCAGCAGTGAGAAATCTTTCAGTAAATACGGCTTAAAGTATACTCATAGCGTGAGGTTACAGTTCAAGGTCACGCATAAAGAGGTACAGCAACGATACGGAAAAACCCGAGTTAGTAATTCTGCTTGGTTCAGTGTGATCTCTGTGTTGTATTTTATTTCTGACCTTTCACCTTTGTAAAAAGCTTTGTTTGGTTTTCTGAAGTCTTTAATGTCGAGAATGTTTGTTTACGTCTTGTTGATCTGACATTTTTGATGGATATTTTGTTTTATATCTTATTTTTCCGGGTTAAAAAAATGAGGTCACTTCACAATATAAGAAACTGGAGAGTAAAGACAGGCTGTGACATTTTGAGCAAGATAAATAAAATAATGCCACTGCAGGAAGAGGACTGGGTAACTGAGTAGCGCAGTGTTTAGTTCACTCGCCTTACAGTCGAATTCTGCAGGAGGCACTGTGCTGTAGAAATAAGTGTCTGGCTGTGCCAGGAGATCAAACTAGTGAGCTAACAGATGTAAGGAAAATACAGACATTTAACGAAAATTGCTTTAAAATAAAGCAATACAGCCTCCACAGTTGGGGCAGTATATAACATATAACACAGAAAAATCATAGAATGGCCACAGTGAGGTGAGACGACTCTGGGCACTCTATAAAATGGAACAGCCACACAAGGAACTAGATATGTCTCACGAGAAACCTGCAGCTGCAACTGTAGATACCTAGAAAATAGTCCACTCACGTTCTGATCACATAGAAAACATTCCACCCACATTCTGATCACACAGAAAACAGTCCACTCAAGATCACTTAGAAAATAGTCCACCCACGTTCTGGTCTGTTTTACTTGTAACTTACCACAGTATTATTTGTACCATAACTGAACCACTGCCTGTGACCATTATCTGTCTCCCACCTGGTTTAGTATCAGTACCATTACCTGCTCCTTACCTGTTCTTTTACCTGTACAAATACCAGTAAATTATCTGTACTATTTCTTGTATCTCTTGGAAGGGTAAACATAATGGGAAAAAAGAAAGAGGAAGATCAAGACGAAGATTTTCCAATGGATGCATCAGTAGCAAGACTTCTTTTATACAACCAAAAAGCCTTCAAGAGAGCTGGCATGGAAGCAAAGTTCCGCAAAGGACATGCTAATGAAAGAACCTCTTGTACCTTTCACTTGTCTCACCAATACCTTTATCTGGATACTATTACCTGTTTCTTACCTCTGTCATTATCAAGACTATTTTCGGTATCGTACCTTGACTAGTTTCTGTACCCTTACTGTGTGGGACTGTGTGGTTTTTCTATTTTATGAGTGTTTTCGTTCTTCTATTACGTTGTACTTTACCTGCAATCATCACCTGTAACAGATACATTATGGAGAAGCTGTAGCTCTGTGATGCGGTCGCCGCTGAAGGAGAAGATACAAAATGCCATCAATCGGGCTATACACGACAACCACAGCGACTACATCAGCGCCGGCGACGGCGCCCTGATCGTTGGAGGGCGCAGGAGAAACCGGAAGAAGAAAAAGAAACAAAATGGTGAGCAAAGAATTTCTAACAATATGGAAAACAAAAGGTCATTCAGATTTGTTCATTCATTTGCTTCATGAAATCTATAAACATTTATATATATATATATATATATATATATATATATGAACATGTGTGTGTGTGTGAGTGTGTGTATGTTAGAGCATCACGCTGGAACGCCTGGAGCAATTTCAATCAAACTTGGCACACATATAACTTACAATCTTGGGGTTAGATCATCCCTAGGATACCCCTATGACCCATAATATGACATAATATGGTCGGGGTGACATGTAAAATAATCGAAAACGACCGATATTAGTGTCGAATCCATAGTTTTCTGGGGTCGCTGAGATGAATATTGACACACCCGATACCGCTTAGGTCCAGGCTCAGCCCAAATCGGCATGGGGTCCTAGGAATAGGTGTGGGACAGGGTGACATGTAAAAATAATCGAAAGCGACCGATACTGGTGTCAATTCCATAGTTTTCGGGTTCGCTGAGTTGATTAGTGGCACTTGCAAGTTAAGCCCCCATCAGAAATTAAAAGGGGGGGGGGGTGTAGGAAGTGGTGAAAAATAAAATGTCCAAACTGACCGAGATTAGTGTCGAATTCATAGTGTTCGGGGTCGCTAAGCTGATTGGCAACAGTCCTGATGACACTTAAGCCCACATTTAGTCAAATAGAAGAAAACAACTCTGTAGAACCGTCTGGACTCTGTAGAATGTTCTAGAAGATTGTGGAAATGAATAAAACATTGTAGAACCTTTTAGAAGATTGTGGAACTGGATAGTCCTCTGTAGACCCTTTTAGAAGGCTGTGGAAATGAATAGAACGTTGTAGAACCGTCTAGAAGGTTGAGGAAATGAATAGGACTTTGTTGATTGCGATAAATACATTCCCGAGCAACGCCGGGTAATTAGCTAGTGTGAAAATATTTTTGAAGATTTGTTTCGTTTATGCAACTTGGAATTAATATTTTTTAATGCACCGAACGCTATGGTAGTTATGGCAACGGTAACTGGGATTCAAGAAGCAGTAAAATGTGACGTTGCTATGATGGTTATATGAAGGGTCGGAATTTTTTTTAACAAAGTTATCGTCTAAAGTTAAAGATTTTGTCTTCAGAGACATGGATAAGATAACACATCAGTTCTGTTAAATTCTATCCGTTTGTTTAGGCATCGGTATGTCGCTATTTGCGTGTAATTATTTAGCTCTAAATCCTTCTATTTTCGTGCATCCTTACACACTACATACATACACACACACAAAGGCGCGCGCACGCACAGCACACCATCACTCATACACAGGCTAACACGCGTGCCATTGCAAGTTAGAAGGGGATATAACCACTTGAACGAGAATTATTTATGGTTGTTATTGCCCCTGACACACACGTTTATTCTAATAATAAGAATATTAATAATTATTAATTTACTTATAACCGCAATAAATAATACATGATTATATCAGCACAATTTGTATTAAACTGACATGATATTATCAGTATGTTACATACTACGCTATGTTTAAAAGAGTATTGTTTAGTTACGTATATAAGCCACATCAGGGGACGAAACCACTCAAAAATATTTGAAGAGACTTTCTGATTCCCCCTTCCAGCCTTTCCATGGTTACGCCTCTGATCTGCGGATAGTTTTTGACTCTCCCTCGCAGTAAAATAATGTTGAATGAATGATTTAGAGTGAAAGTTGGATGATAAAGAACAGAATGTTAGATGGGGTTGTGTGTCCAGTTCGTTTCTCTTGAAACAGAAATTCTTTCATTCGTTCATTCTTCGATGTGTGCAGACAAATGATTGCTGTTGTGAGGAAGAGCGGATATTTTGCTTAATTTAAAACGATCTCTTTCGTTCTGATTGCTCTGGACTTAAAGATGAGATCAGATGAGAAATCCCGAGCATTTACATCAAGATCTCCGCTGTTTCTGTTTAAACTATGACACTATGACACCAGTGACCTCAGCTTAACCACTTATCATAACAATTTTATATTTTGAAACTGTTCTTATTCCGAAAAGAATGCTAGCAGTTGCATCACAGACACTAGCACAAATGAAGAGTACGTGGCAGGGTACCAGCAAGAAAAACAAAGATATATGTACTAAGAGCGTACCAATTTTTAGTGTCAACGCCATCATCATCATCATCATCATCATGTGCCGTGGCGACTGGCGTTGGCTATTATGCTTCTCCAGAGTACACGATCCTTCATGCAGGCCATCAGTTCAGTTGGTGATTTCCTTTCACAATTTCCTTTCTGATTCCCCCTTCCAGCCTTTCCATGGTTACGCCTCTGATCTGCGGACAGTTTTTGACTCTCCCTCGCAGTAAAATAATGTTGAATGAATGATTTAGAGTGAAAGTTGGATGATAAAGAACAGAATGTTAGATGGGGTTGTGTGTCCAAGACTGTCCAGTATCATTTCTCTTGATCTTCCTCTTGATCTTCTTCCTTCTATTTTTTCCTGTTGTTATAATATTTTCAATGCCTCCTCTTCTCATTGCATGTCCTATTATTTTTTGACAAGGTTTTTTGTTTCTCCAGCTCTTCTCATACATTCTTCATTAGATATTTTTGCTGTCCAGAGGATTCGCAACATTTTTCTAATAAACCACATTTCTGCTGGTTCCAATGATTTTTGCGCAGACTTCCATATTGTCAATGATTCACTTCCATATAACAAGATAGGTTCAATATAGCATTTTAGGACTCGTTTTCTAACATTCATTGATAAGGATGTGTTTGTTAATATGTTTCTCATTCTCTGAAATGCAGTCTTTGCTTGGCCTATTCTGTTCCTAATTTCTGTTGTGCATTTCCCATCTGAAGTTATTACTGCTCCAAGGTATTTGAATTTCTGCACCTGCTTTAGAATAGTTCCGTTTAATCTTATGCTGCATGTTGGTGGATTCTGTTTCTTAGATATAAGTACTGTGTCGTCAGCATACCGATGGCTATTAATATTGTATCCTCCAATTTTTATGCCTGGTTCTGTGATGATCGTTCTTAGAATATTCTCGCTGTACAGAGAAAAAAAAGGTCTGGAGATAGTACACATCCTTGTCGCACCCCTTGTTTTATAGGTTGATATTTTCTAGTTCTATTTTCAACTCGAATTGCTGCTTCTTGCTTCCAGTATAGATGTTTTATAATCCTCAGGTCTATGCCGTCTATATTGATGTCTTCAAGCATTTTAATACTTTCATTGTTTCACCTTGTCGAATGCCTCGGTGTAATCAATGCAGCATAAGTAGAGATCTTTCTGTACTTCTAAAACTCTTTCTGTTAGTGTTCGTAAAGCATAAATGGCATTGTGTGTTCCCTTTCCTTCAACAAATCCAAACTGTTCATCTGCTATATCCATTTTTATCTTTTTCCTTATTCTTCTCATAATGATTCTCAGAAGTAGCTTCATTATGTGACATGAGAGGCTAATAGTCCAATGGTCATCACATTCCTTTGCACCTGCTTTCTTTGATGGTGCTAAAAACGTGGATTTAAGCAAGTCACTGGGCATATAGCCACTGGTGTAAATGTTATTCAGTAACTTGGTTAATATTTTTATTCCCATCTCCGCTAGCACCTCTATTTCTTCTATTGTTATATAATCAGGCCCAGTCGCTTTTTCTTTCTTCATGTGTTTGATGGCATCTATGATTTCATCTTCAAGTATTGGTGGTCCATCAGTTTTCAGTATCTGGTGTTAATTCTGGTCTTTCTCATCCATATAGCTTACCGATGTACTCTGTCCACATGTCCACAATGTCTTCTTTTCCCATTAACATTTTACCTTCTTTTGATTTCAGGCATCCTGTGGTATATTTTGTTTTCCTGTATATGAGTTCACTAAATAAATGTGCATGTCAACCTACTTCTTTAACTTGTATACTGAAAATATAATGAGGAATGTTAGAGAAGATGTAGACAAAAAATATTACGATGCCATAACAATTGGAGGTTATGAAATACCAGAGATTAGATATGCTGATGACACAGTATTACTGTCCATAACACAAAAAGGAATGGAAAAATTAGTTATGTCAGTTCGTAAGAACGGCGAAGAGCATAACCTCTATCTTAATGCAAAGAAAACTAAATTGATGACAACTGACAAAACAAACAAGGCAGCTGAAATATCTATCAATGAGGAAAAACTGGAAGAAGTGGAGAGTTTTGAATATTTTGGATCACTACTAACTAATAATGGAGATACAATGAGAGAAATTAAAAGTAGGACATCTATCGCTCTTCAGAAAGTAAAACAACTAAAGAATCTGTGGAGAGGAACAGACAGAACCACAAAAATAAGATTTTTAAGGACATGCATCCTTCCCATCGCAACATATGCCTGTGAGACCTGGACAAAACAGTTGAGAAGCACATAAATGCCTTTGAATGTAAATGCGACAGAAGAGTTCTCCAAATATCGTGGACACAAAAAAGAACAAATATATCTATACTACAAGAGCTTAATATTAAAGAAGGCTGGCTAGTAAAGACGATTAAAGAGAGAAAACTAAAATATTTTGGACACATTAAACGTCATGATAATTTAGAGAAAACCGTCTTGGAAGGATACATAATGGGAAAAAGAAAGAGAGGAAAACCAAAACGAAGATGGCTGCAAGACATCGTTGACGATCTGCAAATGGATGCATCAGCAGCAAGACATCGTTCACAACCGAGAGGCCTACAGGAGTGCTGTTTAAGAGGCAAAGTTCCGCAAGGGACATGCAGATGAATGAATGAGTTCACTAATTCGTTTGTGCATGTTTTTGCTCTATTTATTATGAGAGTCCTCTATTTGTCTGCACTGTTCATTTAACCACACTTCCTTTGCTTCTCTGCATTTGCGTCTTATTTCTTTATTTATCTTGCTATATTTTTCTTGGTTATTTTTACTCCTCCTCCTCTTGTCCATCATTCCTAAGATATCATCTGTTATCCATTTATATTTAGGGGCTTCTTTTTTCGTTGATATTATCTCCTTAACAGTTTGGTAGGTAGAATCTCTTAACATTGCCCATTTTTTATCTATACTATTTATCTTTGGTATTGCATTGTATCTATTTGTTATAATAACATTGTATTGTTCTCGCAGTTCTTGGTCATTTTTAAGGAGTTCTGTTTTCAATTTGATATTTCTCACGTATCTGCATACTTTCTTTAGCTTTATTCTAATTTTTCCACAGAGTGGGTCATGGTCACTATTGCAGTCGGCTCCTGTCATGGTTTTTGTTGTCAGTGATGCATTCCGGAATCGTTTGTTGATTAATACGTAGTCTGTCTGGTTAAAAGTCTTTTTGTCTGGGCTGCACCACGTTGCCAGTCTTCGAGGATGTTGTTTAAACCAGGTGTT
Source organism: Achatina immaculata (assembly GCA_009760885.1). Classification (NCBI taxonomy): domain Eukaryota; kingdom Metazoa; phylum Mollusca; class Gastropoda; order Stylommatophora; family Achatinidae; genus Lissachatina; species Lissachatina immaculata. The sequence goes on along the minus strand of CM019716.1, from coordinate 34,541,568 downwards.
TCCTATAACCATGCTGTGTATTCTTGCCAATTCACTTAATTTACTACCTCTGTCATTCCTCTCCCCCAGTCCATAGTCACCAACAATGTCTGAAGTTCTTCCTTTACCAACTTTGGCATTAAAATCTCCCATCACTATAGTATCTTATGTGACATTGTGTGTTTTAGGGCTTTCTCTATGTCATTATAAAATAGGTGTACATCTTCTTCAGAACTTTCAGACGTTGGAGCGTACACTTGTATAATATTTATGTTTATTGGTCGTCCTTTCAGTTGGGCTAGCAGGACTAGGTCCGAGATGTTCAAATATCCCACAACTGTCCTTTCTGTTTGTTCGTTAAATATTATTTCTACTCCTCGTTCATGTTTCCCACTTCCTGAATATATTATCGTATATTTATCAGAATTTATCTTCCCTGCACCTGTCCATCTAACTTCACGCATTCCTAATATGTTGATCTTCATCCTTTCCATTTCCCTCTTTACATTTTCTAATTTTCCAGCCTGGAATAAAATTCTAACATTCCATTTTACTATTTTGAACTTGTTAGTTTTGCCACCAGTAGCTTGATGACGATCTGGCCTCACCTGTGGCTCGTGAGCTGCCCTACCGGACGAGACTGTTCCAGAGGAACATCCATTAACGTCGTTCATGACAAATATGTTACTCTGAATAAACAATGTTCTGAATAAGTGTCAACATACGTATGTGAAATATGGCCACTTAACAAATCACTAGAAAAGAGTATAACAGCATGTGAAATGAAGTGCTACAGAAGGGCACTTAGAATATCATGGATAGAACGAAAATCAAGTAAAGAGATACTAATGGGATTAGGTATAATAGGAAAATTGGCTCATTAACACCATAAAAATTAGAAAACTGAGATACTTCGGCCACATCAAGAGTCAAGACAGCTTGGAGAGGCTGATTGTAGAAGACATAGTGCCCGGCAAAAGAGAAAAAAGACGACTTCGCCGCAGATGGACTCGGGACATCACGGAAAGTCTGAATACGTCATTGCCAGACGCTGCTCAACTTGAGCGAGACCGCAATGCATTCTGGGAGGCTGTGAGACGGACAACGTTCTGGAAAGGACAAGTCACGTGACTGAATTATCTAATTCCGCACATCAAAAAGCTCTTACGTTCTAAAAATATCTTTTTTTTTTTTTAGGAGTAAGAACTTAACATAAAGTGTGCAGTGTGTCTGTGTTCCTGTACACGTGTGTGTGTGTATATAATATATATATATATATATATATGAATGTGTAGTAATGTCTGTATGCATGAGTTTATGAGTGTGTGTATATGAGTATGTGTATGAGTGTGCGTGTATGAGTGTGCGTGTATGAATGTGTGTATCAGTTTGTGCGTATGAGTTTGTATGTATTAGTGTGTGTTTATCAGTCTATGTGTATGAGTGTGCGTGTATGAGTATGCGTAACCGTTTTTGCGAACGAGTGTGTGTTTATCAGCGTGTGTGTGTGAATGTGTGTACGAGTGTGTGTATGTATTGTAGTAGCAGAGTGTGAAGTCTGAGGGTGGGGTGGGGGTGTGTATCAGTGGCCCAGCCGATGCATTGCTTGGGGCCCAGAGATTTTGTTCTGTTTTACAGGTGGGCCCTGAAGACTTCATGTGCCTGGTTTGGATGGAGAAAGATGAGCAGAGAAGCGGGAAGAATCTGTCATGGCTTACAAAATTTCTCTCCCATGCTCTGATTGATGATGTAGTAGTAGTAGTAGTAGTAGTAGTAGTAGTAGTAATATTAGTAGTAGTAGTAGTAGTAATAGTAGTAGTATAGTAGTAATTAATAATAGTAGTAACAGAAAAGTAGTAGTAATAATAATAGTAGTAGTAGTAGTGGGAATAGAAATATAAGTAATAATAATAGCTGTAGTAGTAGTAGTAGTAGTAATAGCAATAATAGTAGTAAAAATAATAATAGAGGTACAATTTCCGTTTCCATGCCATTAAGGCATATTGGGGAATGTGGTGTTAGGCCCGTATTTTCAATAACCTTCGGAACACATGAAAGTACGATGTGGTCAGAATCATGCCTGGCCGCTTTACCTTCCCAGATTTCTCTGGTACCTATTTTCCGAGGCTGGGTCAACCCCCGGGGCCGTATTGGTCAGAAAAAAAAAATCCTGCTCAGCTGAGGATTCGAACCCTCGACAATTCGGTTGCTTGACGAGTGCTAATAGTAGTAGTAGTACTAGTAATAGCAATAGTAGTAGTAGCAGAAACAGTAGTAGTAGTATCAGTATTTGTATTAGTAGTAGTAATAGTAGTAGTCGTAGCAGTAGTAGTAGTAGTAGTAGTAGTGTGCGTAGTAGTAGTAATAATAATAGTATACTACTACTATTACTACTACTACTACTACTACTAATAATAATAATAATAATAATAATAGCAGTAGTAGTAACAATGGAAGTGAAAATATAGGCAGATTTTATTTGGAAGATTCTAAATCAATCTTGCACGGAAAAATACATCGATGTGCTGTCTACATACATGGACATAAATCCCTGTTCATGAAATGGCAACAGGGCAAGAAATTTTGTTGTATAATGTATCTTTCGTACGTGAATATCAACAGCATATTCTGACTTCTGAATGTGTGTATGTAATATGTATGTCTATATGTATCATGTAACGTCGACACATCGACTGAGCAACCTGGACTGTCTAACATACAAGCTAATTTCTACCTGGATGAACCTGAAACAGGTGTTCTGATACTATCAGGTAGCTGGCCTGCTTGGCAATATATGACGCACGTTTGAAGACTGCTGGGGTGGTTTAGACATGGATAAACTTGCATGGGATGTGTGTATTATTTTCTGATAATTACACGAGCTTTTTTTAATTTCTAGGGTTTATCCTTCTCTAGAGAATTAAAATAAAAAAAGAGGAGGTCACTGGAGGAGTGACAGAACAATAAAAGCAGGCTAAATCATAAGAAAGAAATCAAACAGTAATTTTAAAAAATGTTGGACATGTCATGGGAAGACAGAAGTTGGAGAATTTGGTAACGTCCGAAAAACTAAGGGGAAGAGAAAGAGAAGGAGGACAAGAGAAATATATCTCAACAGACTGGGAAGGCCAAAGATATATATATATATGTATGTATATATATATCATCATCATCATCATCGCTTTTCATTCCTTTGAGGACATAAGCCACGGATAAAGGTTCTCCAGTCATCCCTGTTCCTGGAATTATTCTCTGCTTCCTTCCATGTGTATCCCTTGTCTCTGAGAACTGCCATAATTTCTCTTCTCCAAGTAAGCCTAGGTCTTCCTCGTTTTCTGTTTCCTTGAGGATTCCATTTCAGTGCCTGTCTTGCTATGATGTTGTTGGGTTTCCTCAGAGTGTGGCCAATCCACCTCCATGATTTCTACGTTCATATGGTCATATATATCTTGTCCCTCCAGTGCCTAAGACACACGATGTTACTGGTAGCAAGACATGTCTACTTTTGTAGATCCATTGCTATATCCTCGGCTGTTTCCCACATCAGTCCCTAGTTTAGTAGCATTTTTGGGCAAGAGTACACAACTATGTTCCTCAGTGCTCAGTTCTGCGCCCTTCTGAAGTCTGTGTCTTAAACTGCTACCTAACTGGTCTAATGGCAGCACCAGCCCTGTTTGATTTTGCAGATGCGGTCTCTATGCATGTGGAAAAAAGTCTCTTGATATAAACGTTATTCTTGTTGTATCACTGACGTTCTAAAGCTGATGGTGTGGCGGAGATTTGGAAATAAATTTGCATGACGGGTAGTTTTCTGCTGTAGGTTTAACCAGGAGCGGAGATGAAGCTTTTTAGTAGAAGACTTCTCCCCTTTAGGATTATACTGATCCCATCTCTGCTGGATACCTGGATGTAGAATCACAGCCTCTAGTTATGCGAACACGGCGGAAAAGTCTTACACGTTTATATCAGAAAGATCATAATCCATCACCTGTATCAAAATGTTCTTAACTTTGTATCCCTTGGGGACCCCCAGATTCGAACTCTGAGCGACAGCTGAAAAAAGTGAATTAGAATTCACTTTCAGCCTTTATTTTCCTATTTATCAATATGTAGAGTAACACTAATAAAATACTAGCTCCTAATAGGACTTGCGATAACGATGATTTCATCTGTCTTGCGAAAGGGGAATGAAGAGATATTTAGCAATCCATAAGAACTTTGCAGTTGTAAAAAGTGGTTAAATACCCGCTGCACTGTTCAGTCATCACTGAGCTTCTTAAGCTACAAAATTAAGACTGTTACTCTGTGGTCACGAACTTGCTGATCAGAATAAAAGAGCTGCAATGAAAACGTTTATGAGAACTGCTATAACGAGGTTTTGGCCACTGACGAGATTTCGCAAGTGGTTAATGCTACCAGTTTCTAGAAGTTGTCAATTATCTTTCTATTTGGGCACATTCTATTGCTTATTGCACGGCTGATTCTACCAATATCTGGTTTGTTATAATCTGCTACAGTTTAAAAAAAGGAAACCTTTTTAGTGTTCCAATGAAGGTCTCTTTGCGCTTGCATGGTCTGCCTTCATAAACGTCCTTTGCTTTCTCCTAAGATGATAAGAAACCTCACGAAGAGCTGTCCTCCAAGCGACATGCTTTTGCCAGTTCTTTCCAACCCTCGTGGCTAATGGACAAAAAATGCAACATTCTGAACTACGGTTAAAAACTAAAGGAGCGGAAACAATGAGCACGACACCGGAAGATGAGGGGGCGGGGAAACATTAAAGGCCAAGTAGTCATGGAAACGAGAAGAAGAAAAGGACAAGTGAAGAAGCGGGAAGGGTAGTTCTTTCTTCAGAATCTGGCTCCAGTTTGTTTTGTCAACTTGAATGTTAGATCCAGGACGGAATCGATGTGTCCATCTTGTTTGTGCTTGGCTTGAACTAAGTGCCGGACCAGCTTGAAGTAAAAACTTTTATATTAAAAAACTCTCACCTCATCACACAATCTCTCTCTCTGAACCTTAAGTGCCCAGGGCACATGGGGCTTCCGCAAGGGTTTTCCACAAATGCCTGTCCTTCGCCTTTTTTTCTGCTCTTGCCCAGGTGAGCCGTCTATTGCTCAACATCCTTTCTGTTGTTCTTCTCCATGTCTCTTTTGGTCTACCCTTACTTCTGCTCCCCTGTGGTGTCCATCTTAGTGCTATTTTTGGTAGTGAGTTGTCAGTCATTCGGAGCACATGTCCCAACCATCACACAATAGTTTATAACAATTGATAAGAGATTTCATGTAAATTTATTAGTGATTTTAACCACGTTTATCATGTATATGTTGTGCTAACTGACCTTTGTGACAGAGTGAAGGTTGGGAAATGAAGGACAGAATGTCTAGACGGGCATGCGTGCCCAAATCATTATCCTGCTTTTGCTTTTTCGCCCTTCAAGGACCGCGTTAGACAAAATTACGATCATTTTTTTTTTTTTACGGTCACGCCGTAAGCCCCTAGTGTTTTCAGTATGTCACCAGAAGGACTGGATATAAAACGGCTCAGTGATGCATAACGGATATCCTGGTAAGTAATAGTTGACTTACTTCGTGGCCCCATTCCCTTCACATACAGTTTTTCTTTGAGAGCTGTGGTGGGAACTGATCTTAAAGAAAAAAAAACGAATTTAAAAAAAAAGAACTTTTAATGGTAAATTACACTTTTTTTGGGAAACCTTGCGGTATTGTAACTTTAAATGAGAAATTTTGTACGGTCTGCAATAAGAATGTTTGGTGATAATTTTACCTATGAAGAACTCATGATGGTAATGAAACTTTTGTAATAAAACTTTGGCGCTGCTATAAATTTAAATAAGAACTTTTTATGATAACAAAAACAAGATGCTGTAACTTCATAAAGCAACTTTTTAGTGGAAGTGGAAACTTTTTGGGAAAATCTGTGGAACTAAAATTTACCACGCAATATTGATTTACCTGTGGAAGAATAATTATTCGTTTCAGTCATGGCCAGGTAAGGTTTAAAAGAGCGACAGGTGGTGATTACTATCGTGTTGTTGATATTATGTGGCATATTTTGTGAGTCAGACTTTACTTTGGTGGAGACTAGTCTTTTGTGAGTCAGACTTTACTTTGGTGGAGACGAGTTTTTTGTTATGTTAAGATGCTGTGGCACTGAGGGGGAGGGATACGTCATACCTCTCTTCGGATCACCTGCCACTGAATGTCCACTCTTCCCCCCCCCTCCCCGGAGGCGATGGAGGAGGGAGGAGAAGTAGCGAGAAAAGGAGCGTGATGGATCATCAGAGGCAGCAGTACGCGAAAGACTTTTAGCAGCGCTAGAGGTGTGGTTTGGGAAGCAACTGGTAGCTTTGAATTAATGTATAAGAGATTTGGACGAAGGAATGAATATAAGTTTGTAAGCATCTCTAACCATCAGCTTCCGCCTTCCCTGCAGACGTTCCCTGTGTTGGATCTCCAGCATCATATCTTCTGCCTTGATAAGATAACTCACCTTCCTTCCATCCATCAACGTCTTGAATCTGGAATCTAGGAATTAGTATCATCGCACTCCGGGCACACCCATACTTGCTGTGCTTCTCTGTTTCAGTAACCACCGAAGAGTATGTGCCAGTCAGCTGTTGGTTCTGCCAACCTTGAATTCTACCAGCTAGCCACCCAGCTCTTCCTTCTCCCCTCCCACACTTCTGGCCTTCATTATATATATATATATATATATATATATATATATATATATATATAATGAACACATGCCCTTTCCTCCTCCTGAACCAGTTCCTCAGCCACCGACTTTAGTATATCCGTCCTATCCATAGAAATCATATCTGTTGCAATAGCGTTACAGGCAACATGATGGGCTACCTCACTGTCTCTAACTCCCGCATGCCCTGGGCAACATATCCACGTCAGCCTGGTAACATTGGATTATCCCAGGAGCTGAACCCATTCATGACGTGGCAAGTCTCTCCCCATCTTACGAATCATGCTCTGAGAGTCTGCCACCCACCTCCCAACCACACCGTGTGTACCACCCTTTCGAACTAGCCAGCAGCAACATACTTGCACCCTAATAAAGAAAACTGTCATCTTGCAAAACCTCTTATACCGTCTTTCAGGGCAACAATACCTTCTACTAAGCTGCAGAAACTAAGCTATGTATGGAGCCCCAAACGAAGTCCATGCCGCCAGTCTCGGCTTTTGCTGTTCCACACTACGTTCTCTTCCTGCCGATCTAGCCTTTAATCTAGAGAAGCAAAAACCATAGAGTACCATATGATTAATACTGATTTTTTTTTCCAATTTAATTAATATTGCTATCAGCAGGTGGTAAGAAAACATATTAATACATTTGTAGCATGTGATGTTGTATATAGAGAGAGACCAGCAGGAGGTTGCTGGTGCTTTATAAGCTTAATGATTCATTCAGTATGTCTGTTTGCTTTCGCACTGATAAATACAACATTATAAGATTGTTGATACACTCAGTATGTCTGTTTGCTTTCATACTGGTATATACAACATTATAAGACTAATGATACACTCAGTATGTCTGTTTGCTTACACTCTGTTAAATACAACATTATAAGACTATTGATACATTCAGTATCTATATTTTCTTACACTCTAATAAATACAACATTATAAGACTATTGATACATTCAGTATGACTGTTTGCTTACACTCTGATAAATACAACACTATAAGACTATTGATACACTCAGTGTGTCTGTTTGCGTATACTCTGGTAATTTAAAGCAAACTCAGAGCTTGCGGGTGTTCTAGTGTCTCTAGTGCAGGCTTACTCTAATCTTTTGCCCCTCCCCCACCCCTAACCCTTCGAAATTTATTTTTTACCCTCTCCTGATCCTGATCTTCATGTTCCCTCTCCCCCCAGGTATCGCTGTTATCACACCCCCGCCTCCACGAAATATGACAGTTCTGATTAAGTCGGTGGTGTAGACAGAAAAAAAGTGCTTTTTTATTCTTTAGTTTATCCAGTAGAGGCTGCTCCCAGCGAAAAGAATAATAATAAAAGTGTAGCATACACAAAGTTAATCAGATATGGCTTGTGGTATATGGCATGTGCAAGAGTAGGTTTTTTTCCTTTGTGTAGAACAAAAAATACTCCCTAAATGATGGTGGAGTCTGCTAAAGAAAATTGCCTACGCTCTACATTTTCAGCTCCAAAACAGGGACTGAAAGAAATGGCCGCCATAGCCCGCTTCTAAGCCGACAAGATGCTGTGGCTCAACATCTTCATGGCACCGGCTGAAAAGAACACCAGCTCGCTTTTCCAAGAAGAAGAAAAAGCGTTGAAAAATCAAATTCAAGCAATAAGTAATAACTGGCTCAAGTTAAAATGTGATTTATTATTTTCACGAGGCGCTAATTTTAGATAATAACAAAGCAATCTACATTTAGGGTTTCTCAAATGGGTGTCAGAGAGACCCTAATGTTGCACGAGAAGTGCCTACGAAGGAGTTTTTTTAGTCATGATCTATGGCTAAACCATTGCTTATCCCTGAACTCAGGTTGAGAAACCTCGTTCCAGCGAATTCACATCTATCATTTCTCGGCTACATCTTCCTTCATAGGGCTACTTGTTGCTTCACTACAGGCCCCTTTAGCGCCCCTTTAGCTTCCTGAACTGATGTGTTCTCTGCGTCCCTTGTGGAAGCCTATCCTCACTGCACACAACCAAGACAACCACTGGACTGGGCTCCAAAACGAGAAAGCTGATTAGGTAGACATTCACAGATAAATCTTTCGGACACTGCTCTATAGCAAGACTCTTTACGATCACGGGCTGTCAATGCATTGTCCAGTACGTCCAAATACTCCCTTCTTCCCGAACTTTCATCACCATCATTCCATTAGGTACCAGTATGTCTTCAGACGATGTCAATAGCTTGGTTTTACTTCACATACGGAAATATGGAAATGAACGAGTAAAAGAAAGTGGTATATTAGCAGCAATTTGTTATACCCTCAGGATTGTTTTGTCCTACAGGCATCAGGCCACTACGAGGATTGTTGATTGTGATGGTGACAAATCAGTATGTGATGATGACAATAATGATGCTGATATTGGTATTATACTTATGATGATGATTATATTGACGATGACGATGATGATGATGATGATTACAAATGAGAGCATCAGTTCACCAAAATGCACAGCGGTCAGTATCAAAAGTTCATTTATTTAGAAGCAAAAAGAAAAGAAAAGAAAAGACGTTTTAAATTTGTTTCTGTTTCAGGTCAGAAGAAGAAGAAAACACACAGCTTAGAGAACATCAAGACCCGCCTGTCGCCTAAAGGATGCAGAAAAGGTGAGTAGCCCATCACAAGAGAAATCATCAGTCCGAGGTGCTGATTACACATCACATCCCCACATCATTTTTTGTGTAATAGCAAACTTAGCCAGTAGCTATGGCCCCATAACATTCCAGTTATCACAATAACTAACAGTAACCGGTAAATAACCTATTAAAGAAATGAGAGACAACCCCCCAAAAAAGGTCGATAGTTGTCGTTACTGGTTTTATATTATCAAAAACCTAGTAAAAAGGAGTCCGTGACATCAGATGGAGGATAACCAGGTCAGCAGGCTAATGATTATTTAAAAAAACAATTAGATTAGATATGCTGATGACACATTATTACTGTCCACAACACAAAAAGGAATGGGAAAACTAATTATGTCAGTTCGTAAGAACAGCGAAGAACAGAACCTCTATTTTAATACGAAGAAAACTAAATTGATGACAACTGACAAAACAAACAAGGCAGCTGAAATATGTATCAATGAGGAAAAATTGGAAGAAGTGGAGAGTTTTGAATATCTTGGATCACTACTAACTAATAATGGAGATATAATGAGGGAAATTAAAAGGAGGACATCTATCGCTCTTCAGAAAGTAAAACGAATAAAGAATCTGTGGAGAGGAGCAGACAGAACTACGAAAATAAGATTTTTAAGGGCATGCATCTTTCCTATGGCAACATATACCTGTGAGACATGGACACTTAACAAAATAGCTGAGAAACACATAAATGCCTTTGAATGTAAATGCTACAGAAGAGTTCTTCAAATATCATGGACACAAAAAAGAACAAATATATCCATACTACAAGAATTTAATAGTGAAGAAGGCTGGCTAGTAAAGAGGATTAAAGAGAGAAAACTTAAATATTTTGGAACATTAAACGTCATGATAATCTAGAGAAGACCTTCTTGGAAGGGTACATAATGGGAAAAAGAAAGAGAGGAAGACCAAGGCGAAGATGGCTGCAAGACATCGTTGATGATCTGCAAATGGATGCACCAGCAGAGGCGATCTTGTTCACAACCGAGAGGCCTACAGGAAAGCTGTTAGGGAGCCAAAGTTCCCCAAGGGACATGCAAATGAATGAATGAATGAATGAATGAATGAATGACTGAAAGGCTAATGATACTCAAGCTGCATGGAGGAGAATCAGGTAGTTTTGACTTTCCTTCCACGTGAGAGCATTTTTTCAAGATTAAACTCTCCGCAAATAAAATTTCAAAAAGAAACATTTCACACGAATATTTCATTCCCGGTGATGTTTGTAAAGTGTCCTTAATTTTACACTAAAAAAAGTTCAAAGGTTCAAAATCAGAAACATTTGTGTTGGATCTCCAGCATCATATCTGTTGCCTTGATAAGATAACTCACCTTCTTTCTATCCATCAACGTCTTGAATCTTGAATCTAGGAATTAGATGATTGACCGGGGTCGTTGCATTCAGGACACCCCCATATATGCCCCGCTGTATGCTGCAGCAACCATCCAAGATTATGTTTGCTAATAGTTCCCATCAAGTGTTGGTTGTTTACTGTGCGTTTTCTGCCACATAGTTCAGATTTCCTACCAGCACCTTTAATTTTCCCTATCTCCAGCAATCTCTTCATTTACATTGTTCTTCCATTCCCGCTCTTCATTTTCCGTGCAATCTTTCCATTACGGTTTCAGCAAAGTCACCCTTGTCCATTCTCAGCTTCTAATTTATTTTAGCCCGTCCAGCAAGTCTGTCGGCCACATCAGTGCCACGTACTCCCGCATGCCCTGGCCAGCAAAGCCACGTTATTCTCCTCTCAGTTGACTCGCTTCACGGATGAAAAAGAAACCACTAAAACTAGTATAACACTGAAAATAAAAAGGGTATACGGTGCCGAACGTTGGCAATAGCAGTACTTCGAGAAGTACTTGATGCAAGGTGAAAGACGGGTATAATTATACAGGTTTAAATAAAATCTGAGGGTAATCACTGTATTGAGTACTATGGGGATGTAGGTTTGTGTCCATATTTTACTATATCTGTTCCTATCAAAACTTTGTATGTTAAGAAAGCAGTCAGGATGAAAATGCATGTATTTTTAAAAACTTTTCCGAACGTCGTTAAATATTATAAGTTACCGTATATTTGGTGCCTGGTGGAGTTACAATTTGGGGGGGGGGGCATCAAGGTTATTTCTAACAGGGCCTCCAGTCTATCCTCAACATCTCTCACCGGAATATTTCCGTGCCCAATCTCTCTTTTTTCTGGACGCCTTTTCACTACTAGTAGCTTGAATTGTACGATGATTTTACTAGAATGTTACATCTGCAGTTACGACTATACAACCTTTTTGTTTCTTTCATCAATGATTTTACAAGCCAGCGCGCAGAATTTGAAATTTAATACACCGTGTGTGTGTTTTAAAATAGGTTCCCCCCCCCCCCCCATTTGTCCATGGCGATAAATAGTGAAATGACGTAAGGTCAAGAACGCATGACCTTGCAACGTAGCTACCTGTTTGCGGGCTCAATCTCTGATTGTGGCAATGAAATACTTGTAGAATCAGCTGCTGATAAAAGCTGTCTAGTAAATTGATGTTCAGCAAGTTCCACAACTGCTAACTTGCTTCAGAACCTTCTCCTGTCTGAAGCGATAGGGTACCGACTTGGTGGATTAGCTAATCAAAAACTAACACCCTTAAAACGATGAGCAATCACAGAATTTAAGAGCCCTATCTATCGACAGGAAATAGACAAATTAAAACTCTGTATGGCATATTACTTTAAGAATACGCTGAGAAAGGAGGGATGGCAGAATGAGGAAATAATCAAACGAACAGGTGCTGAGAACATCGCTAAAGAGGACAAAAGACGAAGATGGAATTACCTGGGCCACACACTACAAATGGAAAGAACAAGATACCTCAAGGGAAAAAGAAAGAGGGGAAGACCATTGGAGACTAAGTAGGAAAGACATTGTTTGAAGTACCCTGACTTGCTCAAGACAGCGTTATTGGCTGGGGTACCTTTGTTGATGCATTATGCTTTATTGGAGGCACAGATGATGACGATGATGATGATGATGATGACGCATTATAGCGAAGAAAAGAAAATAATGAACGTAGAACAGAACGCAAGCCACCTGATACGGTTCGCCACCACTGAAGACTTAATCATTTCTCCTGGTGATACGTCCTTGGCTGAGTAACGAATGATTCAACACCAGCGTATACGAACGCATATTTATTTTACGGCCACACTAATTCTATTAGCAACTGATCGAACAAAAACTCACCTCATATATATACTCATTTCAAGTACAGCGAAGAGAGGTGAATTGTATTGTAGCAATTCTGTATTTGTACAACCAAGTAGGATCATTTGTAAGCGAACAATGACTCATATAAGCATGGTTCTGCTTCACTTATAGTTTGTTATGATTAACTAAACAGTTTGTTATGATTAAATAAACAGTTTGTTATGATTAACTAAGTGCTCTGGTGTGCGGATGAAACATTCCTACATCCATGTTCCTGCCTGCGCTGTAAGATCTTCAAGGAACGTAATCCTAGTGATATACTGCAACAGCAAAAGAGACATGCCCGACTTGAGTATCAGTACAGCTGAAACCGCTTAGCATCTTGCCCTTTGACCCCTAAGAAGACCGCTCAACCCACATGACTGGTCAGCTCACCAGAAAGTTGTTGTTGTTGTTGTTAACCGGCAAGGTGGGAAAGAAAAGGAGGTAAAAGATTACCCAAAAAAAAAAAAACTAAGATGGTTACTTTCTTGGTTGGGGGGGGGGGGGTGAGGAGGGAGTCTTTCTTAACTGAGGAGTCATCTTAATTGAAGGAGTTCTTTTGTGTTGGATTAAGTAAGGTGGCTGATCCATTCCTTAAGAAAGTACGTTTTAAAAGAAACGTCATTAAATTCCGATGGACAGTCAGAAGGAGACAATACCACTGCTTCCCTGGACAAGACCTTGTAGTTTGTAGCAGTAAACTAATTTTGTTAACGCGTCTCATGGGGGGAGGGGGGGGGGGACACTGCTTATTTCTGTCACGAGCATGATTGATACAGAAATGTGTGGAGAGGCTTTCCAAACCCCGTACCTTCTCTTCTTTAGAACAAGAGCAACACAGGAAGCACGACATTCAGTCGTTTAATCCGACGAGATTCTGCAAGGTTTTGTGTATTCCTACTACATTAACAAATATATGACTGTCTTGAATGTATATATGTATATATATATATATATATATATATACACATACACACACAACAAATAACTGTCTTGAGTGTCTTCGTGTATTCCTAGTACAACACCAACAAATGACTGTCTTGAATGTATTCCTAGTACAACACCAACAAATGACTGTCTTGAGTGTCTTCATTTATCCCTAGTGCAACGCCAATAAATGACTGTCTTGAGTGTCTTCATTTATTCCTATTACAACACTAACAAATGACTGTCTTGAGTGTCTTCATTTATTCCTAGTGCAACGCCAATAAATGACTGTCTTGAGTGTCTTCATTTATTCCTATTACAGCACCAACAAATGACTGTCTTGAGTGTCTTCATTTATCCCTAGTGCAACGCCAATAAATGACTGTCTTGAGTGTCTTCATTTATTCCTATTACAACACTAACAAATGACTGTCTTGAGTGTCTTCATTTATTCCTTTTACAACACCAACAACTGATTGTCTTGAATGTCTTCATTTATTCCTATTACAACACTAACAAATGACTGTCTTGAGTGTCTTCGCGCATTCCTTCTCACCTCCTTGTTTACCACAAGCTCAGATAGTCAGCAGAAGCAAAAATGTCCATGTTAATGTGACAGGGCACTTGTAAGGGCCAGGAAAGCAGGGCTGGCCAAGACTTCCCAACTTCCTAGAGGTGAAAAAGCCAAAACCCCCATTTCTGTGCCATTAAGGGATATTTGGGAATATAGCGTTAGGCCCGTATTTCTAGGACCTTCGGCACATGAAAGTCTTATGTGATCAGTATATGGCCTGGCCGTATTTGCCTTTCCAGATTTCTCTGGTACCCATTTTTAGAGGCTGGGTGGATCCTTTGGCCTGTTTAGTGCGTACCAGAAGAAAATCCCAGTACTGGGGCTTGAACCCGGCCCCCTGGGTTAGTAAACCAGGCGCATAACTACTTTTTGTAATTCCCCCCCCCTCCCAACTTGGTTAAAGGGAGTGAGGTTCGCTGGGGTCCTCTTCATTGTCAAATCTGTAGAGCAGCTTGTATTTCTGGGCCCACATCCTTAGTTTTCAAGCCGGTTTCCGTAATTCACCTCATCTGATTATGGTTTTAACATTTTAACATCATGGGACACTAAAAACGTCCCGTTGGCAGTTCCAGCTACACATGACAAAAATAGCAGATACCTGCACTCTATCTTGACTTTGTAAGCAAGCCATATCGTCTTATTCAAATACTTCTTCCCTTTCTCTTTTATACAATTTCGTTCAGTTCTAAGCCTACCTTAAGCTTTTTTATATTTCATATTAGACCTTTGTGTGATAGCTTTTAAAAAAAATGAATATTTTATTTTCTGTACTCTTGCCTTTTCCTGTCTTTTCTGTTATTTAATTACTGATCTTGTCTTGTCTTGTCATGTCCTTTCTTATTTACTGTTAGATGTAGAGGTGAAGTGCTATTGTCTCCCAGTGTCTCGCCTGTTAGCTTCGTACATTGAGATGTTCAGGAACTCTGCTATACCATCGGTCCATCGTTTGCATGGGGGGCCCCTTCCTCTGCCTTTGTGTGGTCTGTAAAACATTGCTCTCTGTGGTACACGTTCTGCTGGTAGTCGTGATGCATGACCGAACCATTTTATTTGTTGTTTTTGTATATAGTTCAGAACGGGTTCAACTCCTGCTTTATTTCTAATAACATCATTTCTGATTTTGTCCATTCTTGATATTCCAAGAATTCTTCTCAAGAATCTCACTTCAGTTGTAATTTTCCTTTTGTCTTTTGCTGTTAGCGTCCATGCCTGGCATTGGTAGCACAACTTTGGTATGAAGATTGTCTTTTGGTTTCCAGTGAGACATGCTTGTTGTTTAGTATGGGAGCCATACTAACTGTCACGAGCGACTGATCTAGCAAATCGGTGTACAATGCTCACAGATATAATATGAAGTCCTATAGGAACTGATCTAGTCATCTATATAAAATCTAGATTCACTTTCTATTAGATTAAAAGGCATGGCCACTGAAGTTGTCAAGACGGTTCTATTTTAGAAGAAGTTGTGGGAGAAATAGTGATGGTATATTTTTTATTTCAAATCAACATGTTGCAGTCTTCAGCGAAAATGACCTAACACGTGAACACATGGTGAAAGAGAATAATGTATGAGGTGAACATATGTTACAAGCCCGCGTTTATGGCTTGGTTTGCGTTACCAACTACCAGCTACCAACTACGTTTTTTGCACTAACAGTTGGATACGGCCTTTCGTAGGGAGATGGGCATGAATTTTAATAATTCATACACACTGCTATGGCAGTCAGACGCATTTAGAAACTTGAATACCAGAGTGAACTGATCGAGTGGAATTCACCGCGTCTGAGCGAGCGTGTTAAGTTAGTGAGTGATACGTGGCCGTTATTTGATCTTCATGGCGTCCACAAGCAGCCGGAGACTTGTGTCCCAGCGAGCTACAGGGACCAGGCAGGGCAACAAAGTCGATGATCCTTGGTGCTTGATCTGTGGCGTCAATCTGGCTCTGGACGGAAGGACATACACAACAATTTCGCGTACTCAGAATGGCGAGCTCAACGATGTCTTCTCGCGTGTTCTTGGGGTGAAGCTAAGCAAATGCTATGGATCGGTCTATCTGTGCAACAAATGCGAGCGTCAGCTCAAACGCCTGGGTCGGTACAGCAGCGCTGCCTTAGCTCGTCAAGAGGGTAAAAAGCTCCGGGAGCAACTTGAGAAAAACCTGGTTAAACATGGACAAAATGCGGTCGAGTTCGAAGATGTCCAGTCTCCTCAAAATTCCACCTCCAAGGTGACCAAATTCACAGGGGATGATTATTCGTCTCCAGTCGATTCTTTGAAAAAGGCCCAAATTTTAGAGAGCAATTCTAGCCCCAGTTGTGTCAGAGAACACTCTAGTAGAAGTTCAAGCGTACATTTTGAAGACGACAGAGGAATCAGTGTGAAAGGTTCTTTCATCAGAACCCACAGTGTTCCAGACAGAAACACGAAGAAAACGATGCTGTCTTCAGCTGGAGAAGTTAACAGAACCAAGGAAATCCGACACGGAAACAGATCAAGCGTTTCGTATACCAGTGATGAGAGAACGCCATCTTTCCGAGCGAGTTCAGTTGACCGGAAGTCTTCAGTAACAGTCAGAGGGGCCATTCAGAGATCTACCATAACCCGAGATGCAAACCGTTCTAGCCAAAAGTCGAATGTTTCAGATCATCGAATGAAAGTTGGCAAACCTACGACAGTCATCGACGCTAACAGAAGGGACAGAAGTGGAACACGAGTGGACAGCAAAGGAAATTCCCCAATCGTCAAGAGCCCAACTTCCGCATTAAAGAAAGACAGAAATGACGAAAAAGATGAAGACTCACCTGATAAACCTAGTCTTTTCGACGCTGTGGACCAGTCAGCAAATGTAGCCAGATATTTCGACACTGCTAATACTTTTGATGACGAGGTTTTAGATAAGAAGGCAGATGAGTTCGATCACCCACCTTCTGAGCTTCAAACCATGCCAAGTGAGAATAACAGACAAGCCGTTGAGGAAGTCTTTACCAAGCGTGAAAGAGTGCGTTTCAAAGATTCTCCACTGACCAGCGAGTTGTCACATGACGCTGAGACAGATCCAGCACGATCTTCAGACGACCTTCTGTCCAGCTTCTCCAGCACAGAGGAAAAACCTCAGCTCATCAAAGACCAGGACGAAACTAGCGCTGCCGAGAGCTCGCAGGAGTTAACTTACGACGATGACAAAGACCAGACCGGACATTCTCAACACATCTTTCAAGAAAGCACCGTGGACACTTGGGATACATACGATGGACCGCATTCCATTACAACTATCGTGACCGTTCATCCTGATACACTGGCATCACAGGCCACCCAGAACAATAAAGGTAAACTTTCAAAATATGAATCTCTTGATTTAGACATAGACAACAACAATCCATTTTATGACGATGTCTACTGCGAATATAATCGTAGGGTGCACATAAGTAGAAGAATCATGAAGATCGACCCGTTTTCTGTCAATAAAAATGGATCACATAAAGCAGGCACCATTCTCGAGGAAAGTCCCGATGATGAGGTACGGTCCGCTCAGGAAGAGAGTTCACCATTTAACTGCAACATCGATGTTGTTTCCATCAGCTCCAGGATAAAGGATGACCTTGTGGCATCAAGTAAGGATGAAAGCCTGGATGAAGTACAGAGCAGCGCGTCCTCACAAGACAGCCAGGAAAGTCAGAAGAAGGTATACTTGGAAGCTCTCTCTGACAGTGTTACAGGTGATGCGATTATGTCTCAGTGTTTTACACCTGAAACAGGTTTGATGCACCATATTTTGCACCATCTGACAGAGGGCCCTTTAGATCCACTTTTTTTACTTGTAGAATGTTCCCAGAAGCTGGGAACAAGAGACTCATAAGTACTTAACTTTCTGGGTTTTTAATTTGGAGAGGGTGGGGGAGGGGGTTAGATTAGAAATGTAATGATATTGCCCTCATTTGCACGGCATCAGTTGTATCTGGCACTATCTGCACAACACTTTCACCTTTTTTAAAATCAATTTTAAATAATAAAGTGATAGTGTATAATGCAGGATACAGGACAGCGGAGTTGTGTTGTCTTCTGACGGCTAAGCAGTTGTTCGTCTTTTCGGAGTCTGTGGTTGGAGTCACCGTTCTTCTCTTCATTATTTTATATCTCGCTGAGTCTGTGGTTGGAGTCACCGTTCTTCTCTTCACTATTTTATATCTCGCTTGTCTAAAGTACTTTATCTACTATTTTGTTTTCTTTCTCTCACGTCTAAAGTACTTTTACTGTTATTTTTCTTTCTCTTACGTCTAAAGTGCCTTTATTACTATCTTTCATTCTCTCAAGTATAAACTGATTTATCCACTGTTTTTCTTTCTCTCACGTCTAAAGTGCCTTTATTACTATCTTTCTTTCTCTCAAGTATAAATTGATTTATCCACTGTTTTTTCTTTCTCTCACGTCTAAAGTGCCTTTATTACTATCTTTCATTCTCTCAAGTATAAACTGATTTATCCACTGTTTTTCTTTCTCTCACGTCTAAAGCGCTTTTACTACTATTTTTCTAGCTGATCATGCAGCACTGGGCTCTCTTATTTTAGTTAGTTAAATTTGCTTTAAACAATAACAGACAGTAATCTATACGTTATAACACAAGGTTTACTTTACACAAGGGGGCGAAGACGCTTGTCCGATGAGGCGTCAGGGTTAGCGAACCACAGCTGACCAAGACCCTGTCCCACCTCTCCGTGGTACCCCCAGTAACAGGCCTAGCTTGGCTAACGGGGTAGGGATCGCCATAGTCCCCATGGTGGTGGAATCTGCTAAAGAAGCATTGCACACCCGCTGCTTTTTAGCTGTACTCCGGGACTGAAAAAGTAGCTCCCATGCCGATCCGATGCTGTGCCTCAACATCTCTACAGCATCGGCTGCAAAAAGAACAACAGCTCTCTGTTACAGGGAGTTCGTACATGTTACCTTACACTAAGTAGTACACACATTACGCTATACATTACACTACATATTAATCTGGTTTTTTTTTCTAAATTTTAGATTCACTAATCTACATTTTAGAAATGCACAAATTAATCTTCCGTTTTATAAAAGCATGTGAAAAATTCCACATTTTTATATACAGATTTATCTACGAGTATAAATACACTCTAATACACACATAGAGTATAAACAAACACAATGAAGCAGTATCTTTCTTCACTTTAAAATGGCACTCACTCCGTATTCTTTCTAAAGTGTAGACATTTTATTTAAAATCTATGATCTGCAGTAAAACCAAGTTAAGACTATTCAGTTCAAATGTGATATCCACCCTCATTTTATGCAGGCGAAAGCTGGAAAACAACTTTAAAAAATAGACAGGAAACTAGATTCTTTTGAAAACAAATGCCTAAGGAAAATACTCGGTATAAAATGAAACGAATTCAAGAATAATGCAGAGATAAGCCAGATGAGTGAATAACAACCTGTCTCATGGGTGATCAGGAAAAGAAGATTGACATATGTCGGTCACATGATGAGCAGAAACAGTCAGAGAATCCCAAAACAAGCTATCAAGTGGAACACAACAGGCCGAAGAAAAAGAGATCGACCACGTGAAACTCTAAAGAGGACATTGTTAAGAGAGGCCAGTTTAATAGGCATAAAATCTTTTGATGAGATTGAAAAGCTGGCCGAAAACAGGAAAGCTTGGCGAACTACCATACAAGAACTATGTGACGTTTAGTGGCACGGAAGGATATAATATATAAATAAAATTATTCGCAACTCCATTCACCAGTTTTAGTTGTTTTAGCCATCCTTGTATTCTTATTTGCAAAGTGAGCATAAAAAAAAACAGATAAAGAATGTATAACGAGACAGCTAATCTAAATTAATTACTGTTATTATTATTATTATTTATTATATGTTGGGATTTCATTACGATCTTTCACAGTTTTCTATATCCTTTTTAAATATTCTAAATTACTTAATTTCGATATTTGTTTACAGTATATATATATATATATATATATATATATATATATATATATATATAATCTCTGTTGTTAAGGGCATATAAGTCAGGGATTCTTAATCGTTTTGGTGCCCTAAAATTCATTTGAGAATTTTATCATCTAGTGCCTTTTATCATTAAAAAGCATCTTCTACCATATGTGTATACTAACTTTTGGTACTATGTCATTACATTCTCACAGAGTTACATACATACCAGCACAGTGCAGTTAAAAGAATGCTTTTATTGATGTTTATGGAAGTTTCTGGACTTATTTTAAAGTTTTCTTCCACCATCTCCCCCCCCCCCCCGCCCCCTCCACGGAGCCCCCTCATATCTCAGTTACCTTCTATAATCTATCCATGAATCCAGAAAGATCCAGAAACCTTTTGTTAAGAAACCAGCCTGCACGTGGAGGGTCACAATTCCTCGTTTTGTTTTGTTTAATTTTTTTTTTAATTTGTATTTTGTTTCGTTTCAAGTTGCCATTTCTTGTTTTCTCATTCGCCATCTACGAACTTCAGTGTGGTTCCGTACATATGGGGACGATATTTACATGTATGAACTAGAAAAAAAAATAGGAACAGGTTTATTAATTAACCAGCATACACTTGTGACTTTTGGACGCGAACCGTAATCATGAAAAACACACAGGACGAAGAAATATATATATATATATATATATATATATATATATATAGAAAGAGAGAGAGAGAGAGAGAGAGGAGATAAAGCATAAATACAAATGAATGCTATGTAAAAAGTAGGAATAGAAAAAAAATAGAATAAATAAGATAAATAGAATTCCATAAATAGAATAAATAAAGCACTTAGCTATGACTTGTACGAGGCTATGTTCAGAAAAAAATGTATTATTTATACACTAATTATTAGTGGTTCACCATTTCGGGGGGGGGGGGGGGGGGGGGGCTTCCGCAGTTTCATAGAGGGGCCCATAGTGGTCGAAAACAGAATGGCTAATCAATCGGTAACTATGGTAACCGTAAATAGTTTTGCACGAATTTACAAACTTCCTCTCGGAGACCATTCTCAGTAATGTCGTACTCTCGCGCACCTGAAGGCAAACTTTCTCCAATTTCAAAGTCATGCTTTCCTAACATAAGCACTAGGTACCCATTTTTATGGCTATGTTTACTGGAATATTTTTAACTAAATCGCTACAGCTAGACCGCTGCTGTGCTATATTTCGTGTACATTGAAGCGACTGGGATCATGTGTACGTGATGACGCCTTACAGTTTTACTTAAAATGCATAGATTGGACATAAGCAGAGGTACACTGTGTCATCGAAACGAGACAGAAACAACCCGATAGTTTCAGACTTAATGCCCCCATGGAAAGCCCCTAGTTCTTTTTGTCATCAGTTTAAAAAAGAACAAAAATAACGGGTTTGTGTTTCCCGCAGTCCTCGCCGTGGTAATCCTGATGTGGTGACATCCTAAGTCGAATGAGGATTTGTTCATAATGGTCTAAAGTTCGCAACTTAGGAAGAGAACTCCTTTAAAGAATTCAAAACCCCTTAGACGACTACGTAAAAACATAATCAGTTAGTCACAACAGCCTGATTATAAGAAACACCACAAAGTTATGGGATACGATTCTGGCCAGCTCTGATATCTTGCCTGTTCTATCCAATCCAATCATTTTGGCTAGCCGTGCTGCCTATTTGTATTTCTCACAGATATGTTGCCTATTACAGTAAGTATTTTATTTTTTTCCGTATCGATTAAAATGTTTTCAGAAAAAATTAACACTAAACTAACAGTAGTGCATTGAAATATTGAAAAAAAGATAACATTTCTTCTTATCAAAGAGTCGAGAGAGGTAGTTCAGTTTTATAAATGTTAGTTTTAAAATAGTGCACATAGCAAGGTGACATCATACAACTGTGCATAGGCCGGAAGATAAAATATGTTAGAAGTTATATGACTTATGAGAGTAAAATTAGATGAAAGATGAAAGCCTGACTATATAAGAACTAAAAATAACGTTAAAATTTGGAGTTTCAAGTCAAGTTAAATATTAACCCCTTCACCAGTAAAGCCTGCAGTCATTTTTCAAGTTTTTGTTCTGTCTAACATTTCTGGATCATATCTGTTCTATAGTCTTTTCAACAAGTGCTGCTCATTCTTGTAGTATAGGTTTAGCAGCTTGAATTTCACAGCAACAACCACCGCCTTGAGAGATGAGTGCTCTATCTACTTGGCTACTAATGCTCTCTTCAGCCCAGTCAAATACCGAGCCATGAAAGAGTGTCAAGAGAACCATATCATCAGACTAGACAATCCAAATAACAGAGAAGTTTTGATTTATAATTTTGCAATTGACAAGAGTTGTTAATGATGGAAAAATCCACCAATTGAGAGAAACCGCTGAATAAAAATATTCAAGAGATATCATTTGAAGAACACAATAATTAATAATTCCATGTTTTGCACAACAAGAACAAAAAAGTAGGCTACAAAAAATTCGTCTTTGTGAAATGCAGGCTGCCAAAACTTCTCTTCCTGAAAGATGTCTACAGATTCCAGAAACACATCCTGCGAACGCAGACTCTCCACAGATATCTTACATCTTTCCGGTGCCGTTAAACGTCTCATAGGGCTCGCGTGGTAGTTTGCCAAGATTTCCTGTTTTCGGCGAGCTTTTCCATCTCATCAAGATTCCCACTAAACTGGCCTCTCTTAACAATGACCTCTTTAGAGTTTCACGTAGACGACCTCTTTTTCTTTGGCCTTTTGTGTTCCACTTGATAGCTTGTTTTGGGATTCTCTGACTGTTTCATCTCAGCACATGACCGACATATGTCCATCTTCTGTTTTTTTCAACCCATGAGAGATTGTTGTTTGCTCATTTGTCTTATCTCTGCGTTGTTCTTGAATTCTTTCCACTTTAATTTGTGTTCAAAAGAGTCTAATTTTTTGTCCATTTCTTTAGTAGTTTATCCACAGATATACAAGAACACAAATCTCCTATAAGGAAAAGAGCATCAACAGATAATTGTGGGGCGTGCAGGAAGAAGTCATGCTGACGATAGGATTCGTGCGGGGCAACCCTGCTCTTTTTCCAAATGACTGAGCATATGACACTAGATGTAGAAGAGGACTTTGGAGAAAGAAACCAACAAAACGAACATTAACACTCAAGACAATAAGCAGCTGAACAACTTTGAGCCATTTCAGAGTTTTACAGAGAAGGATATTCGAACGATCTAACCCAGTACTTTAATTTGTGACTCAGCCACGTGCTAGCTGCAGCCTTACTTATCCAACATCTGCGTATCACGTGAAAACATAACTGAAAAACGCTACCACCATTTTTATCATACGGACATCTGTTATTCACAATCGATAAATTCACAAAATACATTACAAAGTACTTCATTTACATCAGTAGCTCTAGTTTAGACAGTCGAGTGAGTCATCTTGGTAGTTTTTTTTTCCTTTTTTAAATGAATCAGCACGCCATGTGTAACTATTTTGCTGTTGTTCGTTTCGATGAGGTATTTAGTCGAATTCCCTCAAAATATATTCGGCTTTCACTGTTTTGGTTTTTCGCAGCACGTGCTTATAGATAATAACATATTTTCTCATCCTCAAGTTTGCGAGTTCGCCTACACATGCAAAAAATTAGTACCCTTTTTCAATTATAAGAGGAAAACAGCATCCAGAACTGAAGAAGATCCCTGACTCTATAGCTCAAATAAGAAAACATATGCCTGTGAGACATGGACACTTAACAAAACAGCTGAGAAACACATACATGCCTTTTAATGTAAATGCTACAGAAGAGTTCTTCAAATATCATGGACACAGAAAAGAACAAATATAACCATACTACAAGAACATAATATTGAAGAAGGCTGGCTAGTAAAGAGGATTAAACAGAGAAAACATACATATTTTGGACACAATAAACGTCATGATAATCTAGAGAGGACAGTCTTGGAAGGTTGCATAATGGGAAAAAAAAAGAGAGGAAGACCAAAGCAAAGATGGCTGCAAGATCGTTGATAATCTGCAAATGGATGCATCAGCAGCAGGTCATCATGTTTACAACCGAGAGACCTACAGGAGAGCTGTTAGGGAGGCAAAGTTTGACAAGGGACATGCAAATGACTGACTGACTGACTGAGATGTTATCTCAAAGATCAATCCCACCAAAATGAGACTTTGTCTGCTAAAAAGGGAACAAAAAAAACAACAAAACAGCTTTATTTTCTTACTTAATCTAGCAGCATCATAAATATTACTAAAAGCACTGTTTATACTGACGACACAGTACTGATAGCAGAGAATCAACAAGACCTGCAAAATCTCTTGGATAAAGTCGCCAAAGAAAGTGAACAGAAAGGCCTTACTTTGAACATCAAAAAGACAGAGACTATGGTTATATCTAAGAAACTGAATCTACCAGCATGCAGTATTAAATTAAACGGAACTGTTCTAAAGCAGGTGCAGAAATTCAAATACCTTGGAGCAGTAATAACTTCAGATGGGAAATGCAGAACAGAAATTAGGAACAGAATAGGCCAAGCAAAGACTGCATTTCAGAGAATGAGAAACATATTGACCAACATATCCTTATCAATGAATGTTAGAAAACGAGTACTAAAATGCTATATTGAACCTATCTTATTATATGGAAGTGAATCATGGACAATAGGCAAGTCTGCACAAAAATCATTGGAAGCAGCAGAAATGTGGTTTATTAGAAGAATGTTGCGAATCCCTTGGACAGCAAAAATAACTAATGAAGAATGTAGGAGAAGAGCTGGAGAGACAAAAAACCTTGTCAAAAAGATAAGAGAGAGACAATGTACTTTCATAGGACATGCAATGAGAAGAGGGGGCATTGAAAATATTATAACAACAGGAAAAATAGAAGGAAGAAGATCAAGAGGAAGACCAAGAGAAATGATACTGGACAGTCTGACGGGATGGTGTGAGAGGAGATCACCAACTGAGCTGATGGCATGCATGAAGGATCGCGTACTCTGGAGAAGCATAATAGCCAACGCCAGTCGGCACGGCACATGATGATGATGATACTGAGCCCTGGAGAAGAGCAGTTATTAATGTGTAACATCACTCTAACAAGGAGTAACATCATTCTAACAAGTAGTAACATCACTCTAACAAGTAGTAACATCACTCTAACAAGTAGCAACATCACTAACAAGTAGCAACATCACTCTAACAAGTAGCAACATCACTCTAACAAGTAGTAACATCACTCTAACAAGTAGCAACATCATTCTAACAAGTAAAAGTTATTAGTTCTTTCACTGCCACAGGCCGCTGTGAATACAGAAACCACTAAGTTGTAGCCTTAACTCCGAGGCACCTCTGTAACAAATACTAAGCTACACGCGTGTTACTAACTGCATCTGAAAAGGGAGAATATTTGCTTGCAAGGCAAGGCACACTAGAGTATACGCAGAACACAGGTGTAAGTGTGTTAAATGGAAAAGTAAATATTCACGTATCAATAAAATGGATAAGTGTGTATATCCTACCGTGGAATTGATGTAATGTTGGGTGTATGGTGTTAGTGCCCATATTATCTTTGAACCTTTTGAAACGAGAGTGTAATGCAGTTAGTGTAACTCATGGCCACCTTAATTTCTACAGGTAATGGCGACAGTAGTGGGGACCGGTTAGCGTAGTGGTTAGAGCACTAGTTCGAATCCCCAGCTGAGCAGAATTTTATTTTCCCCATCAATACGGCCCCGAGGTCGACCCAGTCTCATAAAATGGATACCAGAGAACATCTGGGAAAGAAAGGCAGCAAGGAAAGGAACTGGTCACTCTACCTCATACGCTGATGATCCAGCATAATGAGGTCTCTAACGCTTCATCCCCTACGGCATTTGCTATGGGACTACCTTTACCTTTCAGTGGCGATAGTCAACTGCCCATTTCTACAACCGGGTTAACTGAGGCCTGGCTGGAACGTAAAAATAAAACACAAAAATGGAATAACTACATATACTCACGATGAATGAACTATCTTTTGGTAACTACAGATACTTCACAATGAATGAACTATCTTTTGGTAACTACAGATACTTCACGATGAATGAACTATCTTTTGGTAACTACAGATACTTCACGATGCATGAACTATCTTTTGGTAACTGCACGTGCAATGTTGGTGCTAAATGACGATTATGATGTTAATAAGTTGTTATCACAGATACCTTTGGCTTGTGAACTTTTAACCCTTGGCCTATTACTAGTCTGTCACACGCACACGTGTTTGTCCACTGATTTGCATTTATAATATTATTTACAATGAGATTTAGAGAAAAAAATGTTCCTTTTTATGAAGACGATAGATAAAGAGTCAAACAGATGGTGGTTTTATAAAACGTAATCTAAAAGTGTGCAAAAAAAAAAAAAAAAGCAATATTGATCTAATTATTCTGTTTCTAATGTATCATTTTTTAACCAGGCGACACACCACAAGAAATTGCACCACTTATTACAGATACTGAGGAAAATGTAAGTATTGTTTTTATATTAGATGTTCAATAAGTGTATACAAGTGTAAAGGTACAATTCCTTTTTCCATGCTATTAAGGCATGTTGGGGAATACTTTTTTTTTTTTTTTTGGAAACAACGAGTCTTTCGCACGGTAAAGTAAGAGAACACAGTTTTGTAGGATTAGACCTGGAAAAAATCGTAGACAAAGCACTTTAGTGAGACGTGAGAGAAAGAAAAATCGCTTTTCTCTCGTGGCTAGACGGCTGCTCGTCCTACCGAAGTCCGTGGCTCGAATCCCAGGTAATTCTCTTGTGATTTTTCTTTCTCTCGCGTCTCACTAAAGTGCTTTGTCTACGATTTTTTCGAGGTCTAAGCCTACAAAACTGTGTTCTCTTAGTTTAATTATTGAGGAATACGATGTTAGGCCTGTATTTTCCATGACCTTCGGTACATGAAAGTGTTCTGTGGTCAGTATGTATACAGGTGTAATAATATAATACTCGTATGTTTTTGTCTGGGCTAAATTTCTTACTTATATATATATATATATATGTGTGTGTGTGTGTGTGTGTGTGTGTGTGTGTGTGTGAATGGATAACTGAATTATTATGAGAAATTAAAATACACACATGCAAATACACCAATGAACTCATCGGCATTCTTTCTAATCTTTTCAATTTCATAGCACAGGACTTGATCATTTCATCACCATCTATTCACACACAACTGCCGTACAGACAATTACAAATAAAAACAAAAACAAAAAAAACTTTCTTCTGTGCAGCCTTTCTGTAGAACTCGTCCTTATTAATAACTTAACACTTGTGATTTTTTTGTCGAAATACAGAAGGATGATATTAAAGATGCATCAGATCACAGTAATATCAGTACTTTTGAAGAGTTTGACAGCCCTGAAGAACATGTAGAGGATGTCATAGAGAAGACTAAGAATGGACAGTACAGTGGTCAAGACACAGAAGATGGAGAGGGTCAAGATGAAACAGCAGATCTGCAGAAACAGGAAGTGGAAGATGAAGTTGTGGTTAGTGAGGTAAGATAGAATACAAAAAAATTATAATATTCCATTTTGTAATTCTAGAAAGAACCAGAAGAAAAACTTTAAAATATGAATATATTACAGGGTGACCTGACGACTACAAGAACCCCAAAGATGATGAGTGACTACAGGAACTCCAAAGATAATGGATGACTACAAGAACCCCAAAGATGATGAGTGACTACAAGAACCCCAAAGATGATGAGTGACTACAGGAACTCCAAAGATGGTGGATGACTACAAGAACCCCAAAGATGATGAGTGACTACAGGAACTCCAAAGATGATGGATGACTACAAGAACCCCAAAGATGATGAGTTACTACAAGAACCCCAAATATGATGAGTGACTACAGGAACTCCAAAGTTGATGAGTGACTACAGGAACTCCAAAGATGATGGATGACTACAGGAACTCCAAAGATGATGGATGACTACAGGAATTCCAAAAGATGATGAATGATTACAGTAACTCCAAAGATGATAGATGATTGCAAGAACTCCAGAGATACATCATTATGAAGTCTAGGGGGATTTATCTGAGACTGAAATGTGTCTTTCAAATATTTTTCTATATATTAATAGTCTTATCTCTTTAGCAGATGAAAATCATGCTGAAGTAAAGATATTGGCAAAATGAGTTATTTTTGCTTGTATGAAAAAAAAATAATTACTAGAATTCTCAGTTATGACTTATACATCAGTAAGAGGTAAAATCCCTTTTCCATACCATTAAGGCATATTGGGGATGTGGTGTTAGGCCCTTATATCCAAGACCTTTGGCGCTTGAAGATATGATGTGGTCAGTATCCCATCTGGCCGCATTTACCTTCCCAGATTTCTCTGGTACTCATTTTTAGATGCCGGGTGGACCCCGGGGACCTTTTTGTTGTGTACCAGAAAAAAATCTGCACTGCTGGGACTTGAACTCAGTACTATTGGATTAGTAAGCATCAGTGCATACATATATGTAACACATGCATTTGTGTTTGTGTATATATTTGTATTCAATTCAAATGTAATATCCACCCTCATTTATGCATGCGAAAGCTGGAAAACAACTAAAGAAATAGAAAAGAAATTAGACTCTTTTGAAAACAAATGCCTAAGGAAAATACTCGGCATCAAGTGGAACGAATTCAAGAACAATGCAGAGATAAGACGGATGACTGAACAACAACCAGTCTCACGGGTGATCAGGAAAAGGAGATGGACATATGTTGGTCACTTGATGAGAAGAAATGATCAGAGAATCCCAAAACAAGCTATCAAGTGGAACACAACAGGCCGAAGAAAAAGGGGCAGACCGCGTGAAACTCTGAAGAGGACATTATTAAGAGAGGCCAAGTTAACAGGCATAAAATCCTTTGATGAGGTTGAAAGACTCGCCGAAGACAGGAAAAATTGGCGAACTACTTTGCGAGCCCTATGTGACGTCTAACGGCACGGGAAGGATATAAGATATAAGATATATTTGTATAAACTTGCATTTTACATGTTAAAAACTATCATGGAAGTTATATCCCACAGATGAAAGAATGAAGGCAAAAAGTCAACACCTGTTGTATACAATAGATTACTAGAAAGATATCTAGATCTTATGGCCATGCAGAAGCAACAGCAATATAGTTTTATAGCAAGATGCAACATTTATTTTGGACAGACACAAGAAAAAAGTGATTTTTACTCTACTTCCATAAGGAAAAGACAAATTAAAATTGTTTGAATATGCCATGTGGGAACAAATAATTAGACATTTTGACATCCAACAGAAAACTAAATAGACAGACAGAAAGCAAGGAGAAATAAAAAAAAGAATATCTAGAAAGAAAGACAAGGAGAAATTTTAAAAAAAAAGAATATCTTCATGTGATGTCCATGTGACACATAAAAAAAAAATGTCAACTGATCTTACAAACAGAGGTCCCTGATATAAGACAGAGTGGATGAACATGATCACAGTACACTGATCAACATGGTAACTAATAAATGAAATACTTAAGAGATTCATACAATCAAGTTATATATAGAATTCAATAAATAATTCAGTTTGTACTTTTTGTCTCTTCTTCTAATGAGTCTCTCTTGTCTTATCTTGTCCTTCCTCATTTACTGCTAGGTGTAGAGGTGGAGTGCAGTTGTCTCCCAATGGCTCGTCTGTTGGCTTCGTACACTGAGTAGTTCAGGGACTGCTATACCATTGGCCAATCATTTGCATGGGTGGCCCCTTCCTCTGCCTTTGTGTGGCCTGTAAAACATTGTTCTCTGTGGTACGCGTTCTCATGACACATAACTGAACCATTTTATTTGCTGTTTTTGAATATAGTTCAGAACGGGTTCAACCCCTACTTTATTTCTAATGACATCATTTCTGATTCTGTCCATTCTTGATATTCCAAGAATTCTTCTCAAGAATCTGATTTTGGTTGTTGTAATTTTCCTTTTGTCTTTTGCTGTCAGTGTCCATGCCTGGCATTGGTAGCACAAAGTTGGTATGAAGATTGTCTTATAGATAGTTCTTTTGGTTTCCAGTGAGACATAGTATGGGAGCCATTTGCCCGATAAGTTGGTTCTCTTTGTTACATCTGTTTTTGATCTCTATGTCTATTTTTCCTTTTGTTGAGGAAATGCTTCCGAGGTATTTGAAATGCTTTACTTGCTTCAGAGTATGGTTTTCCAGTGTAATGTTTATTGGTGTGTCTACTCTTGCTATGGTCATGATTTCTGTTTTGCCTAGGCTAATTTTCATATTGTGTTCTTTGCATGCATTATTGAGTCTGTTAATGTGATCTTGCAAGCCTTCTTCTGAGTCGGCAACTAGAGCTTGGAGATCTGCAAACAACAGTTCATTTATGGTTATGTCGTCTTCTGTTTGTTCTATTTCATTTTGTTGATTTTTTGCTGTCCTTATCAGTCCAGCTTCTCTACAGATGTTATCGATATATGTTATAAATAGCAGCGGTGATAAGATTCAACCTTGCCAAATGCCAGATTTAAAATTAAAGGGTTCAGAATGCCCCTATTGCTTTGATGATGCCACTTCTGTTGTTGTACAGCCTCTAACACAGATTTATTAGATGATTGATAGCCCCATATTGTTGTAGGACTTCCTATAGTTTGTTCCTGTCCACTCTGTCAAATGCATTTTCCTGGCCAACAAAAGCCAAGTAAAAGGTGATATTAAATTCAATCGCTTTCTCTAACAACTGACCGAGGGCAAATATTGCGTCTGTGCATCCTCTGTTTTTCCTAAAGCCTTGTTGAAGTTCTCTCAGCTGGGGCTCTGTCATTGGTCTTAATCTCTTCTCTAAAATTTTACAAAATATCTTTCCTGTATGGCTTAATAAGGAAATGCCTCTATATTGTGTGCAGTCTCTTTTGCTTCCTTTATTTTTCCACAGTGGGGTTCTTCTGATATAAAGAGTGCTTTTTCTCATTGGGATGTCCATGTTACATACTTGGGCTTTTTTTTTTCCTGAAGATTCATTCATTCATTTGCATGTCCCTTGCGGAACTTTGCCTCCCTCTTGGTTGTAAGCAAGATGGCCTGCTGTTGATGCATCCATTTGCAGATCATCAATGATGTCTTGCAGCCATCTTCGCCTTGGTCTTCCTCTCTTTGTTTTTCCCATTATGCACCCTTCCAAGAAGGTCTTCTCTAGATTATCATGACCTTTAATGTGTCCAGAATATTTAAGTTTTCTCTCTTTAATCCTCTTTACTAGCCAGCCTTCTTCTATATTAAGTTCCTGTAGTATGGATGTATTTGTTCTTTTTTGTGTCCATGGTATTTGAAGAACTTTTCTGTAGCATTTACATTCAAAGGCATTTATGTGTTTCTCAGCTGTTTTGTTAAGTGTCCAGGTCTCACAGGCATATATTGCAATGGGAAAGATGCATGCCCTTAAAAATCTTATTTTTGTAATTCTATCTGTTCCTCTCCACAGATTCTTTAGTTGTTTTACTTTCTGAAGAGTGATAGATGTCCTGCTTTTAATTTCCCTCATTGTATCTCCATTATTAGTTAGCAGTGATCCAATATATTCAAAACTCTCCACTTCTTCCAGTTTTTCCTCATTGATACATATATCAGCTGCCTTGTTTGTTTTGTCAGTTGTCATCAATTTAGTTTTCTTTGCATTAAGATAGAGATTTTGCTCTTCACTATTCTTACGGACTGACATAATTAGTTTTTCCATTCCTTTTTGTGTTGTGGACAGTAATACTGTGTCATCAGCATATCTAATCTTGTTATGGCATCGTAATATTCTTTGTCTACATCTTCTCTAACATTCCTCATTATATTTTCAGTATACAAGTTAAATAAGTAAGGCGACAATATGCACCCCTGATGGACCCCTTGTTTTATGTCAAACCAAGTTGTTGTTTCACCATTTATTCTTACTGCTGCTTGTTGGTCTAGATACAGAGTGATGTTAATTGTATCAAAGAAGAAGATATTCATATTAAATTCCTGGCCTTTTTTTTCAGAGGATGTCCATACTGAATTCCTGGCCTTTTTTTCAGAGGATGTTCATGTTAAATTCCTGGCCTTTTTTTTTTCAGAGGATGTTCATGTTAAATTTGTGGACTTTTTTCAAAAATCAAGATGTTCATGTTTTACACATGAGCCTTTTTTTCATCAGGTTGTTCATGTTACACACCTGGAGCCATCAGTGAACATCAACAGACCAGATGATGATGTTCGAAGTCCAGCAGTACATTTTGCTAATGATGTCCAAGATGTGAATGAATCACAGGTATGCCCCATTGAACACATATATATGTCTGTATGTGTTGATATTGTGGAAATAAGTAAAATACTTGCATGTATGTGTGTATTTGTGAATCATCATCATCTTGTTCCATCTCCACATGAATGGTTGACTAAAATTGATCTCCAGCAAACTCTGTCCCTTGTTGTTACCAGTCATTTGATCAATCTAATTCTTGTCCATCTCTTGATGTTGTCCACACATTTGTGTTTTTGCTATATTCTTGCTCCTTTCTATATAATTTTTCACTGTAATAAAATTATGCATAGATATTTTAAATAATTTAACAAATGATTAAATACTGGAACAAATACAAAATTTCACATACCTGGGACATATGATAATAGATAATGGAAAATCAGGACACTGAGATCATTAAGAGGATGAACTTTTATAAATACACTGTAATTAAAATGAAATAGAACCTTATCATAAACAAGTAACACATTTAAGAGTCAAAATTTCTCTAAAGATATTTATACTGAATTCAAAACTTTCAAAGCAAAGACATGATATTAGAAAATGGATGGCTCTTGGAACACAGATAAACAAAGAAAAATATATAATTTGTCCAAAAAATTGAATAGATAACAAAAGTGTTGGTTAATCTGAATTTCAAAAGATAAATAATATAAACAACTACATTCTGACACTTAAAGTACTTAGGATGTATTAAAGTGCATAATAATATACTAAAAATAACACAGTGAAGAAACATAAACTGAAAATCATACTATGAATAAATAACCTATAGCAAAAAAGCTGCTGTAATATAGATGGATCAACATTTAAATGATCATAGAATGCAACTTGTCTCAGTGTCATCTGATGAGAAATAGAGCACATTTAAGTTTTTTTTTTTTTAACTGATACAAACCTTTAATTCTGGAGTAATAATAAAATTATGCTGGAGATTTCATGTAACTGAGGTACACAGTATGTGTGTATCTATGTGTTTTTTCCATGTCCACATTTCATTGAGTGCTAATTTGTCTTACTGAACATTGATGGTTCAATATATGGTGCTGCATTCACTCAGCTGTAGAAATGAGTACCTGACTCCTTGTGAAGCTGTGAAAGAAAAGCCAGCCAAGTGTGATACTGATCCTTTCACCATGTCATGTGCCAGCAGGTTATGGAAAATATGAACATATATACCATAGTGTGCTTCTGTGACATGACAGGGCTAATCTTGTCTTTGAGAATGTGCCAGAAAAATTGCCACTAATATCCATTTAGGGAATGGGGAAAAATTCCACTCCAAAACAATTCCTTTTTAATTTGAACTTGGTGCTGGAAGATCATTTTTATAACAGCAGGAACAAGAAAAACCAGTTGCAATTCTATGATATATTATTGCAGTTTATGAAGCAGTCTTTTTCCTGCTTTCACGAATATTTTTTTTTCGTTCATATCTTAAGAATTTCTTTAGTCATTTATTTATTTGTTTCTCTTTTTATCTGCTTTCTCTTTTAACTCTGATTGTCTTTCCTCCATTTTATTTTGGATCTTCTTCTTCTTCTTCTTCTTCTTTGAGATTCCCTACCAACAGTGTAGACAATCATTCATTTCACATCTTTTTTAATTGTTTACTCTTTCTCACTTATGTTATTCACTGGCTTTTGATGCATTGTTCTGAACACAGTGTCTTCCTTCTTTGACAGTCTCCATTTCTGTTTTCATTTGTGTCGTCTATTCTTACAATTGTTTTGTGAATTACTTTTCACATGACATGACTAATGGAAGTAAACTGTTTTGTTTCATCTATGTATGAGATTTTTTAAATTTGTGCCTCCCTCAAGACATCTTTATGATACTACTTAGTCAGGATAGTGTGTGAAACAAAGTAGTCAACTTTGAAGTTCCCCACCTGCAAAGTTTCCATCCATGACAATAATACTCAGCATCAAAAGTGTTGCATCAAAAAAAGTCAAAAACTATATCCCGTTGCAAATCCTATACAATACACATACATCTGTACTGGAGGCAACAAACCTGGGAGTAGAATAAAACTAATCATGTTCTAAAACATGCAGATTTTTATTGTACACTGCTTGCATGTACAACATCAAAGGAGTGCTTGGGCATTCACAGCACTTTCAGTGGGCAGAACAATCCAGGAAGCTGGCGGTGCCTTTGCTATGACCACAAGCAGTATGATGATGAAGGTGATGGCAGTAACGAAAGCATTCGTCTGGCTGAAGTCACACTGGAAGATCAAGGCAGGTTCTGTACTCAGGCAGTGGGTTGAGTCATTGCAGAAATCAACAGTTTGCAAAGTCACCTTCATCTATGTCCCTGGGCAAGTGGGCATCCAGGGAAATGAGAGAGCTGACTGGCTGGCTGACTCTGCCATCATCACAGATGAACAACCAGAGGATCAACCTGATATTGTTAATGCACTCAGAGAGACAGGCAACTTTGAAGGCAACAAATCTGCATCGTTGCGTAGATTGAAAGAGCTGGGAATACAGATTGGCACAGCCAGGAATGAAAGGCATACTAGACATGTGAGACAACTTGTCAACCAATACAGGACAGGCACTATCAGCCACAGGACGCTGATGGATATGTTGAGGGGGGGGGATCTGAGCACTTATGGACATGTCTGCAGTGCAGCAATGATGACCCAGACCATAAACCATAAACTCCTTTCATGGCTTATCATCTCCTTTTCTCCTTCTTTCCAGCCTTCTCTCCTGCCAAGTCAAACAGAAGAGACCACTGCTACAAAAACAGAGGATTCTCCTCTCATTGACAAGGATAAGGAGACTTCTGACAGTAAGCGTAAGAAGGGCAAGGACAGTAAGTTCAAGGATCAACAGCCTGGTGTTCTCTGCTGCACTATTTTGTAGTCACATGACTTCACAGCTCCAGGAGGTGTGCCAAGATAATGATGTGATTAAGCCTTAACCAGTATAGTTTTGAACTGTAATCCAATTAACAGCTTTCTGTGGTATTAAGCCTCAGACTCTTATTTCATAAATATTTACTGATTATTGTTAATGTAGTTTTCATTTGCCTTAAAGCTGAAGTTAATTTAGAAAAAATATGCAGATAAATTCTTTTTTTTTTTAACTTATACAATTGTTTTTAATATCAGTAACTGAGTATGATTAGAATTACTTTACACAGGTAATCTTCTTGACATTTTAACCTGCATTTGTTCACAATTAAATGTAAATGTCGCACACAAATAAACAAGAAGGATTACGCTGATCCCACATTTTATCCATATTATTTAAATGTGATCTTTACAGCCTTTGATATCTAAATGTTACATACTATCACACATACATTCAAAACTTAAACAAAGCTCTATGACCACAAGATATACAGTATAATAACAGGCCATCTTTCCATCTTTATTTTTACTTAATGAAGCAGAAATTTTAGTTGCATAAAGGCTTATTGTATATATTTGTATTGCTATTCATAATCACAATGTAGTACTCAAGCTCTGTATTAATCAAATTGCAAATTTCTGTTCATTTCTAAATTCAATTAATATATGCAGTATATGTATATGTAGATAACTTAATTTTTTTTTGTGTGGATTATATTCAGAGATGTGGTTTTGGAGGATACAACATATACCTTGGAGAGCAAGAAAAACAAATTAGAAAGTTTTTTAATAGAAGTTGTCAAATAAAGAAAACTAATCACAGTTATAATACAATTTTTCTAAACACTTTACACAGAAGTTAGAAAATCTGTTTAACACTGGAGAGCTATGAGGAAAAAAAAAAAAGGAAGGGAAAGAAGTCATAAACATATGAGGGACTAGCCAAGTCACAGGGAAAAGGAAGGCAAGCCTTCTGAATGGCAGCACCAGGGAATGAGAAGTGGAGAGTCATGATCATCAATGCCCATTTCATGGTATAAAATCAGTCAGTCAGATGAACAAAGTAGAATAAAAATTCTCTAAAGACAGCTAAAATATATGTTCAGAAAATTGTTAAAGAGTGCCTTGGAGAACCACAATGACAAATGAGGAATGCACGACACATGAGAAGTGTCTGGGAAAGATTTCAGTTAAAATTCTATGACAAAGATAGCCCTGTTTTATTCCGGTCTCCCTGGAAATGTCTTCTTGTTTTCTGTGTAGCCAATGCCAAGATGATGCTGAAAGACAGGCATCCTGCTGGATGGGGATTGAGTTATGGCTGCTTACTTTAAGACCAGACTGAACTTGACATTAGTAAGACCACAGTGGACATTTTACCATTAGTCAGACTGGAAGAATACATCCGTCTTTGTACAAGGGGCTCCAGGAGACAAAAGACAGTGTTTTGACTGATCCATTACTTTTGTTTCAAAAAAAAAAAAAAAGTATTCAAATTTTAATAATAATAACAAAAAATGATGATAAAGACAAGAATAAAAATATATTTTAAGTGTCAAGTCTTAAAGAGAAGTAATTATTTATAGTCTTACATTCTGGCATGACAGAAATTCTTGCAGTGAAGATGGCAAAAAATAGTACTAAAGGCCAAGATCTGTAGAGCAACAGAATTCAAATACAAGTCAGTTCAGAAATTGATTAAAATAAAATGGTATTAATAATGACATGTGAAATTTCTGATTTAGAAACAATGAAAACATGAATGGTAGAACAGTGTATTTCTGAAAGGTGTTTATTAAATTCAACATAAAAATTTTGGAATATTACGTATTCTTCTTATTCATTTAATTTATGGAGGACAATATAAAGAGAACTTGGTCTCTGTATATTGTACTCCATTATAAATGGCACAGTCCTACTACTATCTTATTATTTTCATAATTTCCCATAGGCAAATATACAGTTTCTATATATATTTACTATTATGTTTATTAGTGTCGTTATTTTGTTTACATTAATATGTTTACAGCTTCATAATGCAATAATCCATCTTTTACTGTCTGTGAGGAGATTTCTTGTTTTATTCATAAAATACAAATTCATAGTGACTAGAGTTTATATTCACCTTTACTGCCCACAGCATCATAGTAACTTGTTCACATGCATTTGTTTTAAGTTTCATTTGAAACATTTGTCTACAGTTAGCCATTCAGTAGTGTTAAATGCTGCATGACTTATACATGAAGTACAGTTGTCATGAACACAGAGTAGTCCAAATGTTGGTTTATGGCTTTTGAAATTTTTTTTTGTTCATCGTGTTTTACATGCTAATGAAACAGTTACCTCAAATGTAATACTTTCTGAATATGTACATTAAAAATATAAAAGAACAAGTACATAATCACATAAGTATTAAAATTGATTTTTATCGCACAAAATTATAGTCAGTTTTCAACACTGATAGCATAAACCGGCATTTTGGTCATTCTGTTTAATTGTACAACATTGTACAAAGTTCTATTTAATATTGGCCTGTGCTGCTTATTTAGATTTTTGGCATGTAACATTTAAAGATTATACTCTGTAGCTTGAAACTATTGCTAAAGCTAGATTGCTTCTGATTAATAATAGTAATTTAATGCCTAATTATCTCTTATGAGGTAGAGCCTGCTGCAGATAACACTGTGATATCACCTTAAACAAGAAAGGGAAAAGAAATCTGAAGCCTTTTAAATTGTGGATATACTAAAGAATGCTGGGCATTTTTTGGATAAGAAAATAAAATAATATTAATAAGATTAATAATAACAAAATAAATAAGTACTGGAAAGATTGAATTTAAAAAAAAAAAAGGTATAATGAAGATAATTTTAACAAGTTATCTAACATGTTTGGACAATTTCAGTAATGAATGAAGGAGGAAAGAAGCTGAAGGCAAATGAGTAATAGGATGACACTAGTATATATAGGTGCACAGCATCCAGAGGTATATGGGAGACAGAAATATTCCAGATATATAACCAAAACAAGAGTTAGAGCCAAAACTGTAGAGCACTGCAGCCAACTTCTTGATGCAAATGCCATAGGATTAACTTTCCTCCATTCTCTTTCTTTAAGATTATAGACAAAAACTTCATGGAAAATAAAACAATGTATTTTAAAGAAAGAACAACTGATGGGTTTAAATCTTATAACTATTATTTAAAAAAACATTTAAAAATAAACTTTCAATTATCATCCAACTTTCAGTTTATTTTAACACTTCCAGATAAGCACCTATCATTTACATGTGGAACTACTGCAAATACATAATTTACTTTATAATATATTGTGTTATAGTTATAATGTGTTTTAGTACTGTCTTACAACAGTGTGAATACAATTATGCTTAGTTTATTTTTCTTCTTTATTTGAATTTCAATATTAGGTAAGGAAATAATTTGTAAATTTAATTATACACTTCTCCTACAGTTTATATATGCTTGACACAGAAAAAAAAATGATTAACATTAGCAAAAAATATACCATAATTCTTCACGTAATTTACATTTATATTTTATCACTTTCAGCTACATGGCTCTCCCTCAATGTTGTCTTGTACTTCCTTCATGGAATATTAGGTAAACTGTTATCATTTCATAAATAAAGCTATAATTCAGTTTTGCCAAATTTTTTTCAATGCTTTACAATGCACTATATCATTTAAAACCTCTATAACGCATTTGCTTCAAATATCTGTCTTCATTTTGTATGATTAGATTACTCTTTTTTAAATTTTATCTTGTTTATTCAGACATAGTTCTCAAACACAAAACCATGTTCTTATGTTTTGGACTGGTCTTGTACATTCTGTTTGTCCAGCAAATGCATTCTTTATCTGTCTCCTAAGATCCTTCAGGAAATATTCCTAGATTATCTATGCCAGCTGATTGAACAATGTTTATTGTCAGTAAACTTAGTTAACATTGTAAACTTTATATCATCACAGAAGTGTGATTCATGGCCAAGGACTCAAGAAATGGAAAAGATGACTTCTAATTTTCTGAGATGAGATGTTTCATAAATATGAAATGAATATCTTGGAAGGACATGAGGAACAAGAAAAGTATCAAGGAAGAACTGAACATGGAAGATAATTAGCTCGCCAGCCTCACAGATTATCTTTATAAAGTTCACAACATTATTGGCTATAGAAAATAATGGAAGTTATGGTTGCTGGGAAATAAGAAACAAGGCAACAGAGGAGGCAATAGGCTCAAGATATCACTGACATTATAAATACCACACTGCCTGAAGCATGCTTCCTGATCTAGACAACAAGATGTTTTCAGACTGGCAATCAAGATAGCCATGTTATGTGAGGGAAGACCACATAATATATTCTGAATTTGCTTTGTATTCTCATTTGTTCATTTTATCAGCAGTTCCTTGACCAGCATGATGTTGAAGTACTGTTTAAATTACATAAAGGCACTCTAACAGAACATAGTCTAATTATGGATCACTGAGGCTAACATTTATTATAGTTATTTCATTATCTATGACTAACATTTATTTCTGGATTTTAAAATCTGTTAACTCTTGCAGAGCATAATATTCTCTGTCACTAAACTAAACCATAGTCAGTTTCTTAAATCAGGGTAGGTAAACAAGTCTCAATACTACATTTGTGTTTTCTTGATTTTTTAATAATATATTTTCTTTTTTTGAAATATGTGTTTAATATCATATACTTATATATAAATGCAGTAAATGTTTGGTGTTTAATTATTTGTATGTTCATGTACTACTGCCAGACATGATACATAAGCTCTGAATTTTTTTCAAGAAAGAGCCTATATCTGAAATGTTTTAATGTGGTGAACAAAAATAACTTGCACCTTTCCTGATATATACAGCACACATAAAAATATATTTCACAAAGATATTTGTTTAATTGCCTTAGTTCTGTTTTACACAGCGCTGCACCAGATTAATAATCGCCACACTGACTGTGAGCAATGTTCTGGATACTTTGTTTTACTTTGGCCTCAGTGGAAGCTGTTTTTGTTGAAATAGTGCCAGGTTTCAGTGCAGTGAAATCTATAAATTCCTTTGTATTATACAGCAAAATAAATGTAAGTCTTATTTACACATGTTTTGGAAGTGTTCATGAGATGTCACTGGAGACCAGGGACAGAAAGCATAGTCAGTAAAGAGCCAGTCCTACCATCAGTCAATGCTGTCAGAAAACAGCCCTTGTGATTCAGTGACCTGGTCATTTGGATTGAGAACTGATGTGTTTTCCAGAGTATTAGAGATTTTTCTGCACTGTGTCCAAACCAGAATTTAAAAGAAGCCAATATGGCATTCTCCCTAATTGATACAATGGCCTTATTGCAAAATCTTAATTGTAATGGCTTCAAAGAGTTTCTGTTTCACAAGCTACAAGGAGATGTTCTTAATACAATAACAATGGTAGCAAAACATCTGGAAGCTCTAAAAACAATTTACAACTTCTGGTTTAACAACAGTTTTCATTTTTCATGAGCAGAAATATGACCTTGTCGATCAAGTTTAAATAAATGAAGATTAACTCTTGAAGACGTTGCTTGATTCAACTGTAGTGATGAATTTGGCTTTGAACATCAAAGTCTGAAAGTAATGGAAGCACCTCACTACAGTTTTAAAAAGAAAATGGCTGGTTAATATTTTTTTTTTACCTATTGATAACTTTCACTTTGCAGTAAATTAAATACTATACAAAAGATGAACTTTAATTAGAGATCTTAAAACTACCTTTACTATCAAAGGCGTAGAGAGTAGAAGACAGCAGACAGATGAAAAAATATGTAAGGCTGAGATGACAGATAAAGACCTACAGCTGAGTCAAGATTATGATAAAAAAATATGAGTTAAGGATTACTATGAAGAAAAGGACTGGAAAAATATTGTATAGTTAGAAATTGACCGTGATAGGAAAACATTATATTTTGTCTGTAGTTCTGAGAATTAAGATCTTGAAACTGCTAATGAGAAAAATGGGATTAAAATGTAGTCTGACTGATTAGTACCATATGTACTAATAATGAAGTCCATCAGATTATATTTTAAAATCCCATCTTAGTGTGCTCATCTCTTGTGCTGAAGATTGGTGGTTCAAATCCAGGTGGAGGTGTCCCAGATGTGGTATTGGTGGTTCAAATCCAAGTGGAGGTGTCCAAGATGTGGTATTGGTGGTTCAAATCCAGATGGATGTGTTCCACATATGGTATTGGTGGTTCAAATCCAAGTGGAGGTGTCCCAGATGTAGTAATGGCTGCCTGGAGTTGGAAAAGGACAGGCAGTCAGATGTGATATTGAATTTATCACCGACTAGTGTGCCAACAAGTCAGAGAACATGTGGACACTAATCCTGTACCCTCTAGATGCCTGTATTTTATTATAAGGCTGCCTTTTCCTGCCACAACTATGATATATTTATCTCATTTTTTTTTTGGCTGTGTAGTGTCACTGTTTCTATTCTTGCATGAATTATTCAATTTTGTGTGTGTGTTTGTGTGCATTATTTCATGTATAGTGTTTGCTTGCTTTTATCACACAGCCATTGCAAAATTTAGCTCATAGAATCCATCATTCAGGTCTTGTCCTTGTTCTTGCAGTGCTTCCTACATTATTTATGACAAACAGCAAAATTTATAACTTTATAAAATATCTCCTTTGGGAACACAAGCAAAATGCAGCTGGCAACAATTATTACTATAGAAGGAATGATTAACTGCTTAACATTCTTTTCTAAAAGAACAATACTGATTTACTCTTGTGAGAATAAACAGTATTTCTAAATGTATTCCTATTAGAATAAACAGTAAATTCACAACTGAGCAAGAAAATATCTTCTGCATATTGAACTTGTATATGAAAAGCATTTTTTTAATAATTCAGAAGGAAATTTACGTACATCAACATTTCAAAATATTTTTAAAAAACTATTTTAGAACTTTTTTTAAGATGGTTAAAATCTTTATAATTATAAATCACATCTCTTAC
Organism: Achatina immaculata; assembly: GCA_009760885.1. NCBI lineage: Eukaryota > Metazoa > Mollusca > Gastropoda > Stylommatophora > Achatinidae > Lissachatina > Lissachatina immaculata. The sequence goes on along the minus strand of CM019716.1, from coordinate 34,499,276 downwards.
TCGTGCAATTTTTAATTTAAAATTAGAAACAGCAGATCAGCAGCAATGAGAAATTATAATAAACTTTATTAGAAAAATCTGTCGAGCACTTTGCCAAATGGTTATTATTTATTCAGATTCTCATTTCTTTTCTCAAAAAAAATTCTTAGACAAAGCAATATTAATTAATATTTGCTATCAAAGATCAGGGGTTTCTTTGATAATAAAAATAAAATTAATTACATAGAAGAAATAATAATTCGTGTTAACTATCTTTCCATGCATTCAAAGACATCTGCATTTCTTCTTTTTTTTTTCAATAAACCACACTCAGCATTTAGAAAGAAAGAAAGGCAAAGATAAAAACAAAAAAAATTAAAAGATCAGGTGAAATAAAATAGTGAAATATTGTTTTCATTCTTGCAATTGGTTAATACTTACTTATTTATCTGATTACAGTCATAATATAAAAATATAAATGTAAAACAAAAAACAGTATTCTTGAAGTTTACATTTTCTAATTATTACAATCTTGGTATATGAAGGTGAAGACTCCATCCTCCAAAATTGTCTGTCGCTCTAAAAAGTGTCAATCATCAGAGAAATTTGAGCCAGAATTATTGTTTCGTTTTCGGATTTTATTTGTGGGTTGTACTGTAAGAGTGTAACCAATCTGCGGTTTTGATTGATAATAAAAGCTGTGAAAATTCTAATTGTTTATTCTTGATTTGTTGATAATTCATGTATTGATGTTTGTTAAGATATTGTTGTTGAATTATTTTACAAGAATATGTTGTATTCAAGTTGTTTGAATGAGTGTGATGTTTTTGTTGCTGAATGAGTTTACTGGTGTATGTAAGGCTGAGGATACAATAATGTCAGTGTGTGATCTAAATGAGGTGCCTAAACATGATTATTGGTTACAGCTACAGGACCTACCTCACTCAACAAAGGGCCATGAGTGAAGATACTGGGCCTAGGGGGTAGTTGAACTTTGGGTTCAGAATTTCACCCAATGTCACTGTGGGTCTTCCGATACAGTAATATAGACATATGACTCAGTGATTCAGAACAGCAGAAAGGTTGGGGTTTTGTTGTCTACTGCAATGGAAGAGAGGGGGCACAAGATTTGAGAACATTTGAAGTCACCACTTCAAGCATGCGAACGGAAATTGAGGCTGTGTCGGTGGTTGTCTATGATGTACGAGGGGAACTCACTAAGTAACTCACAACTTGAAATATTTTATCAGTGGCAGTTATCAGGTAGTATTTAAATATATCCTTAGATAGTACCATCATCCAACTTTATAATAGTTGTATGTAGAGGGCGCTGGGAGTTACGTGCGCATGCGGAAAGCAATCACAAAATGGCTACCAAACTGTTAGTGTGTACCAAAGAGGAACAGAGAAGTGTAGTGTGATTTTTGGGTGCTAAAGGACATTCAGTTGAGGACATTCATACGAAAATGATTACAGTTTATGCTTAAAAGTGTTTATCACGTAAAGCAGTCTATAACTGGGTAAAAGAATTTTCTCAAGGACGCACCGAAATTGTTGACAAAGTTCGACTTGACCGTCCTGTTCAGACTGCAACAGGAGCGACTGTGCAACGTGTGAATGAGATTATCAGAGCTGACAGACGAGTAACGATAGACAGTGTAGCAAGTGAAATGGGATGTTCACATGGCTTAGAATAATGCATAAGCAAGTGAATTTTCGGAAAGTTTGCTCACGCTGGGTACCCAGAGATCTGAATGATAAACACAAAATAAACCGATTTGGTTTGTCATTACAGCATCTCTGTCATTACGCATATGAAGGTGAAGACATACTCCAAGGGATTATTACTGAAGACCAATCTTGGGTGCATCACTACCAACCCAAGTCAAAACGTGTCTCAAATGCAATAGAAACACCTGTCATCGCCATGCGCAAAAAAAAAAAAAAAATTCAAGATTACGCTTTCTGCGGGGAAGGTTATGCTGACAGTGTTCTCGGATTATCAAGGAGTGTTGTTAACCAAGTTCCAGAAGTATGGTGACGGTGTGAATTCTGTATCGTACTGTGACGTTCTGCCGATGCTACGGGATGCAATTCGAAGAAAACGTCCTGGTCTGCTGACTAGAGGTGTGCTTCTCCTTCATGACAAACAATAAACCCATACGTCTCGGTTAACCCAAGAGAAAATTAGCCAGTTGGGTTGGGAAGTTCTTGAAATTCCACCCTTTAGTCCTGACTTAGCTCCAAATGATTTTCACCTGTTTGGCCCATTGAAAAACCGCCTTGGCGGCAGAAGATTCTCGAGCGACGATGAGGTGGAAACAGAAGTAAAAAAAAAAGGTTCAGAAATCGGACTCCCGATTTTTACGCCATGGGTATTGCATCACTGATTACACGATAGGACAAATGTATCAATGTTGGTGGCGGTTACATTGAGAAATAGGGGAATAATGTAAGTTCAAAAATTAAATTTTTCAAATTACTGTGGCATTTAGTTTTTTTTTTTTTTTGTAACAGGCATTTGTGAGTTACTTAGTGACTTCCCCTTGTAGTTCATGGCTTCACTGTGACAGATTCACAGAGCATGCTTCATACGACTAAGAAAAAAAATTGCTCGGAAAGAATGAGTTCATCAGTCCAGTCAATTTGTGATGAGCCTAATATGGGTTTATTGTCCAGGGCATGCTGGAATACATGTCAGTGAAGTGGCAGACAGACTTACTGGGCAGGCTAACATAAACGGTGGGCTGAGAATGGACAAGGGCGACATTGCTAAAGCCGTATTGGAAAGACTGCAGGAAAAGGAAGAGCGGGAATGGAAGAACAATGTAATTGTGAAGCGATTGCTGGAGTTAGGACACATTAAGGATGCTGGTAGGAAATTTGAACTGCGTGGCAGAAAATGCATCGTAAATAACTAATACTTGATGGGAACTATTAGCAAACACAATCTTGGACCCAAAACTATCCTCACTTTTCATGAGGGATTCACATGCGAGTCCCGTAATGTGATATATGTCATCGTTTGCAAAAGATGCAGGAGAACATATATTGGTGAGACTAGCCTCAGATTAGGGGACCGCATGCAAAAACATCTGTACGACATCACCCAGCATGCTTCGAAACCAGTCCCAAATCATTTCAATGGCCCCAACCACAGAGGCAAATCTGATTTTCTGGCAACAACCACCAAACAATGTCACGCAGATGACACAAGCCGCCTGGCGCTTGAGAACCGCTGCATTCAAAATTATGGGACGCTGGAGCCACATGGGTTAAACTCGCTGTTTAGCTACACTTAACATTCTCTTCAGTCATTATAGTACCTCTCCACTAAGTCCACCCCTTCTTACTTTTCAAACTTCCTCACAGCATCACTCTGCAACCCCTCTTCCCCAATCATCTGTTTCAACTTCTCCCAGCTAGGTCAGTATTGTATCACTCTCTCTCCCCTCCCCGGTTCCCCATCCACCACCCCCAGTTACAACCCACCCACCACATATCACAGGTCTCTATTTAAACAGTCTCCACGTTTTACTAAATCCATTCCTGACACACACCGCCGGACAAGTCACACCTTACAATTTACAGCTAAGTACTCTTTTTAAAAAATTTTTAAAAAATAGTATTCATGTGAATCTATACTTTATCTCTTTTCTCTATTTCATCGTCCTGTATGTTTTTGTATGATTAAGGCTCACGCCGAAACGTCACAACTTTGTAATAGTTAAGTAATAAAGCTGCTCCTACTTTTTCCTATTTTATACAATCTTGGATGGATGCTGCGGCATGCGGCGGAGCATGTATGGAGGTGTCCTGAGTGCAATGACGCCAGAGTCTGATTTTGAACCTTTGGTGTCTGTTATGTTTCTGTTTACAGAATTAGTTTACTAGCTTATGTGTGGTATTTTGGTTACTAAACAAGTTTACTAGTGTGTGTGGTGTTTTGACTGTCGAATAAGTTTAGGTGTGTGTGTTGTTTTTGTTACTGAATGCGTTTTTAATAGCATATGTGATGTTCTGGTTGCTGAATGAGTTTAATAGTATGTGCAATGTTTTGGTTGCTGAATGAGTTTAATAGTTTATGTGATGTTTTAATTGGTGAATGAGTTTACTAGTGTGTGTGATGGTTCAGTGGCTGAATAACTTTACTAGAGTATGATGTTTCTGTTGCAGAATGAGCTTACTAGTGTACATGATGTTGTGGCTGCTGAATGAATTTACTGATGTGTGACATTTTTTAACATACTGGAAAGCAAAAACCATTAATCCTGAACCTCATAGACTTTAAAAAGGCCTTGATAGCATACACAGAGATTCATTATGGAGAATTTTAAGACTACATGAAATACCAACTAAAATTGTCAACATCATTAAGGATCGCTGCAATGGATATATTTGTGCAGTCAAGACAGAAGAAGGAATGAGCAAATGGTTCTAGATTGAAACAGGCGTGAAACAAGGATGTATACTATCTCCTTTGCTTTTTAGAATTACTATAGACTTCATAATGAAAAAAATGTTGCACGGAGAAAATTGGCATTGATTGGGTACATAGGACCCAATTAGAAGATCTTGATTTTGCAGATGACATAACTCTTATCAGTAACAATGTGAATTTGATGCATGAAAAAAACAGACACCCTGTCTTCACAGGCTAGTAAGATAGGACTTGAAATTAACAAGGAAAAAAATAATGAAACTTCAAATTATCAAGAAAGAAAAATATACGTAGAAGGAGCAGCTGTTGAAGTAGAAAACCATATTTATATCTCAGCAGCTACATAGACCAGGATGGTGGCACCAGGAAGGAAGTTAGAATTAGAGTTGCAAAACCAGCACTGACCTTCAAGAATCTTGAGAACATGTGGCACTCTAAAGTTATAAGCACAGTAACCAACCTAAGATTATTCAATTCAAATGTAATATCCACAAAAGAAAAACAGCTAAAGAAATAGACAATAAATTAGACTTTTTTTAAAACAAATGCCTCAGGAAAATACTAAGTATAAAGTGGAACAAATTCAAGAACAATGCAGAGATAAGACAGATGAGTGAACAGCAATCTGTTTCATTGGTGATCAGAAAAAGGAGGTGGACGTATATTGGTCACGTGATGAGAAGAAACAATCAGAGAATCCCAAAACAAGATATCAAGTGGAACACGGCAGGCCTAAGAAAAAGAGATCGACCATGTGAAACTCTAAAGAGGACATTGTTAAGAGAGGCCAAATTAGTAGGTATAAAATCCCTTGATGAGGATGAAAAGCTTGCCATAAACAGGAAAACTTGGTGAACTAGCATGCGAGCCCTATGTGACTTTTAATGGCATAGGGAGAATTTAAGACGTAAGATATTTTTGTTGCCAAATGAATTTATTAGTGTGTGTGATGTTTTGGTTGCATAACGAGCTTGCAAGAGCATGTATGATACTTATAAGTGAGAACTTAAAAAGCAGAAGTAAATTTTGTTCTCATTTATTAAATTTTTAGTGAACCTAAGTCTCAAAACCAAAAATAAAAATGAGAAGAAAATTAAAAAAAAGAAATAGAAGTAAAAAAAACCCTTAATCTGTATTATCATTAACTTTTGTAATTTGTTCTATTTCCTTTGTTCCTACATTTTTATTTTCTTTCTAATAAGTAGGACAACTAAATTCAAGTATTCTAAATGCAGAATTTGTTTTATATTGTCCTTAATACATTGTTTATCAGGTTCTGTTTTTTGCATAGGTTAAGAACAGAATTTTTTGATCAAGCAGAAAACAAAAATGATCAAAGATGGTCCCAGTCCATCCATTATGTGGTGGGTCCATGAGATTTAATGCTGGCTACACTGTAAATACACTGTGATGTTGAGGTTTAGGTAAAGGAGAATCTTCTGTGGTAAGTACATTTACCAAGAGTACAAAAGTAGAATTATATACCCTATATCTATCATATACAACACCAGAAACCTTGGGAAATAATGAAAAAAAAATGGGATTTCCAACACATTTGATACAATTAACATCACTTCCGTATCTAGACCAACAAGCAGCAGTAAGAGTAAATGGTGAAACAACAACTTGGTTTGACATACAACAAGGGGTCCATCAGGGTTGCATGCTGTTGCCTTACTTATTTAACTTGTGTACTGAAAATATAATGAAGAATGTTAGAGAAGATGTAGATAAAGAATATTAGGATGACATAAAAATTGGAGGTTATGAAATACCAGAGATTTGGTATGCTGATGACACAGTATTACTGTCCACAACACAAAAAGGAGCGGGAAAACTAATTATGTCGGTCCGTAAGAACAGCGAAGAGCAGAACCTCTATCTTAATGCAAAGAAAACTAAATTGATGACAGCTGACAAAACAAATAAGGCAGCTGAAATATGTATCAATGAGAAAAAACTGGAAGAAGTGGAGAGTTTTTAATATCTTGGATCACTACTAACTAATAATGGAGATACAGTGAGGGAAATTAAAAGCATAAGTCTATCAAAACATAAAACAACTAAAGAAGCTGTGGAGAGAAACAGACAGAACTACAAAAATAAGATTTTTAAGGACATGCATTTTTCCCATCGCAACATATGCCTGTGAGACCTGGTCACTTAACAAAAAAGCTGAGAAACAATGCTACAGAAATGTTCTTCAAATATCATGGACACAGACAAGAACAAAATATCCATACTACAAGAACTTAATATTGAAGAGGGCTGGCTAGTAAAGAGGATTAAACAGAGAAAACTTGATTATATTTTGAACACGTTAAATGACATGATAATTTAGAGAAAACTGTTTGGAAGGGTACATAATAGGAAAAAGAAAGAGAGGAAAATCAAGGCGAAGATGGGTGCAGAACATGGTTGATAATCTGCAAATGGATGCATTAGCAGCAGGCCATCATGCTTACAACTGAGAGGCCTACAAGAGTGCTGTTAGTGAGGCAAAGTTCTGCAAGGCACATGCACATGACTGACTGACTGACTGACTGACTGATATCTATCATATAAAGAGTGAAAGGGAGCTTCAGTCACTAATTAGCACTGTCATCAAGGAAAGTGACAAGAAGGGACTCAATACAAAGAAAACAGTTGTGATGATCATCTAAAATGCCAGGGTCTACCTTCCCCCCTTCCCAAGGTGCACTATAGAAGCAAAAGACACAAAACTAAACCAAGTTGATAGTTTTAGGTACTTAGGCACATTGCTAACATCAGATGGAAGATGTATCACTGAAGTAAAAAAAAAAAAAGAATTGTACAAGCCAAGATCTCCTTTCAAAAGATGAAATATATACTTTCAATAAGTCACTATCTATGAAAGTTAGAGAGTTCTACAGTGTTACGTCGAACCAGTCCTGTTCTATGGATGCAAAGTCTGGATAGTCAGCAAAGGCATATAAAAAAGGCTGGAATCAGCTGAAATGTGGTTCTTAAGAAGAATGCTGAAGCTATCATGGACAGCAAGAAAATTGACAAGGAAGTTCTGAAAGAGGAACAATAAAAAAAGGAACATTATAATGGGATATGGGATTATAAAGGATATGGGATTATAAAGGATATGGGATTATATAATGGTATATGGGATTATAAAGGAACACAAAATGACAATCCAAATTTATGGGACATGTTTGGAGCACCTAATGGCAACAGGGAATATTGAAGGTAGACAGATATGTTTGATGGTTTGGCATCCTGGCATGGGAAATGCTCAGTGACAAACTTGTTGAGAAGCACAAAGGATCAAGGATTATCAAAGGACATTACATTCTATGGCTGTCAGTAGGAACCTTGAGAAAGTGATGTACTTATCAGAAGAAGAGTTTTTCAAGCGATTTCCTTTACTAAATGCCAGGGGTGAAGACGCTTGTCCAATGAGGCAATCAGAGACCCATAGCTGATATGCCATCATCAGGGTCAGTGAAACATAGCTGACCAAGACCCTGTCCCACCTCTCTATTGGTACTCCCAGTAACAGGACTAGCCTGGCTAATGGGGCAGGGATCACCTTAGTCCTCATTGTGGTGGAGTCTGCTAAAGAAGCACTGCACACCCCCTGCTTTTTTAGCTGTACTCTGGGACTGAAAAAATATCTGCCATAACCCACTCCCAGGCTGAAACGATGCTGTGCATCAACACCTCTACAGCATCGACTGCAAAGCACAACAGATCACAGTTACAGTACAAGTAGAAGCACAAGTTACTAGACGCCAGGATGGAAGCACCAGCAATCATGCTTCTTCATTTTGTGTGGTCACTGGGGTCACATAATCTTTTTCTAATCAGTCACTTTCTTTTCCTATGCCATTTAAGATATAATTCTCCTGATTTTCCTTTCTTTCCTTTAAGTTTTCCAGTGATTGTAAGGATATCTGACTTCTGCCCTTCTCATGATTTTAACCGCCTTTTCCTTACCACTCCAAATGTTAGTAGTTCTGCAAACCCTCTTCACTTGCTCTGAAATGATTTGTGTTGTTTAGAAATTTTTTTTTTACACTGAGGAATCAAATTTTTAAACAAAATATTTAAAAATTTAGCATCAATCTTTATTTTATGGAAACATGACACAGAATTTATTCACATAAACAAATCATGCGTAGCTTAGTCTTCAAAAGACAACACCAACAATGTCATGCTGTATTGCAGATTTGTTTTTTCAGCTGAATCAACAAAGCAGTGACATAATTTAACACATCATCTAAAAGAATATTGGTGAAAGACTATTATATACATTTATTATGTTTTTTTTAAACAAATTATCATATCTATGTCAAAAGAAATAAATGCAGCTAAAAGTAAACATCAAAATCAGAGAGCAATTATGTTGATGTAATTGAAAAATCAATAATAATAATAATGATAATAAATAATAAAAGAAGCATATTATAAGATTCGTAAAAATCACTTTTCAGCAGCTACTTATAGAACTGAATGCAAGCAACTTCTGAACTGTAACAAAAAAGAAAGAAAAGGAAAAAGAGACATGTTCCATGTTATTGAGCAATTAGGTATATTAAGAATATGTATTAGTGAAACTCTGAAGAGGACATTGTTAAGAGAGGCCAAATTAACAGGCGTAAAATCCCTTGATGAGGTTGAAAGACTTGCTGAAGACAGGAAAAATTGGCTAACTACTTTGTGAGCCCTATGTGACGTTTAATGGCACGGGAAGGGTATAAGATATAAGATATAAGATTAGTGTTTATATTTTTCATTATCAGCCTTCATATTAGATGGCAATATGTATTTATGTCACAAATGGCCAAATATTTCTTATATAAATTTCATCTATTATGGAGACTTAGCTTTATCATGTACAATGAAAAATGAAATGAGACTTCAAAGATACGGTACAGAAATATATTACATTTTTAAAAAATGAAATTGTCTTTTCAAGACATTGTTAACACTTGTTACCTGTGTGTTTAACTAATTTTCTCAAAATTTAGTGAAAGCTAAACAGTCTTGATAATACAATAATAATCAATTAACATCATATTTGAAATGTATAACTTTAAGAAAAATAATGGTTCTTCTGAAAAAAATAAGCATTTCATGAAAGTCCAAGCTCGTTTGAATCAGTTATTGACAAATTAGGTAAACCTGACCCTGCTACAAATAACACGAACTAGGATTAACTCTTTCCTCCTGAATTAATTTCCATATCCTGCCAGAATAAATTTTGTTCAGAAATTTTGGTAGAAAAAAGTGGAAGGAATTTACTCGGTAATTTGAAAATCTTATTTGGGTTACAAATGTGCTACTTTTCATTCTATTTAGACTTTGCTAAATATTGCTAACAGTTAACTCATCATCTCCTGAGAGTATAATCTCACTCAAACTGATAAAACACAAAACGAAATAAGTCAATTAAACATCTGTAAGTGCATATAAGAATAGATAATCTCCAATGTGTATTGAGCAATTAACCTTAACTCTTCTAGATTAACTCTATGGAACTCTTCTGTTTACATCACTAATGAATATTTACATTTGTCAATTTTTAAAAAAAACTTGATGATTAGACACAGTAAATGAAAACTTGACCATTCTCCACAAATTGTATGATATGGATAAAGAGTGCAAACTGTAATCTGATGATTCACTACAAAATGATATGTTAGAGAAAAAAAAATAATGTTAGATACCAGTACTTGGACATGTAATATGCTATGAATCAGTAAACATTTAAATTATTCACATGATAAATTATTTGTATAAAAATAATTTATATATAGCATAAGAAATAACATCTTATTGGCAGAAATGCAGATGAAGCCACTGATAGCAATTATTGAGGAAAGACGCTGGCGATGGTTGGGACATGTGCTCTGAATGACTGAAAACTCACTACCAAAAATAGCACTAAGATGGACACCACAGGGGAACAGAAATAAGGGTAGACCAAAAGAGACATGGAGAAGGACAACAGAAAGGATGTTGATCAACAGAGGGCTCACTTGGGCAAAAGTGAAAAAAAAAAAAAGGCAAAGGACAGGCAATTGTGGAAAACCTTTGCAGAAGCCCTATGTGCCCTGTGCACTTAAGATTCAGAGAGACTCTATTTACCTATCTCTCTGTTTTCTTCACTCATATTTCACATTGCTCTTGTCAGTTCAAATTCCAGCTTAGGTTAAAAAAAAACCCCAAAAAACTTCATTAAAAAATGAACCAAATTAGAAGAAAAATGACAACATTCAATAAAGAGTTAAAACACAAAACAAATGTGAAACTTTTAATCTGGCACTAGACATACTTAACTCTTTCACTCCTGAATCAGTTTCCATTTTCTACCAGAATAGATTTTGATGAGAAATTTTGGTTGAAAGAAACTGGGAGGAAGTTACTCTATAAATTAAAAATATGGTTTGGGTTAGAAATTGCTATTTTAAATTTATAATAAACTTTGCCTAAATATTGCTCTGAACATTTCTTTGCATAGGTGTAGAAGATCTACCAATACTACCAGTGCTATTTTGGAGAAAACAGTGAAGCTTTCCATTTGTGACTGAAAAAAAAAGACAGTGTTAATGAAGTACCATATTTTCTTACATATTTTGTTTGTCTCATTTATGTTAATAATGAAATATGCCGAGATTACTGCTTTGAAATAAATCTTCTATTATGAAGTCTTTTACATGCATTGGCAGAAATCTCCAATGGAAACTGATTTCAAAAGTACAGAAAGTGCTTCTTTAGTATAAAATAAAGAGTCTGTTCATGAAATATGAATTACAAGAAATATTTGGAGACATGTAATGGAATTTGCAATGAATTTGAAGTGTTTATGCATGAATTCCAACTAATTTAAAGGACACAACAAGTGCTAAACCAAGAATAAAATGAAATAACTAATTTATTCTTTACATAAAAACATGAAGACAGTCTAAAAAATGTTACATTCAATACAAGAAACACTTGGAGACAACCAAAGAAATATTACATTCATTGAAAGAAACCTTTATCAATTCAAACATTCAGTAATATTCAAATGTATTTCAGGTGAGAAAAATGTGAATCAAAGTCTGTGAAATATTACTGCAGATGAAATAAAATGCTTATCAATGTGATGGGAAAACTTGAAATCCATGCTCAAACTATGACTATTTGCACAGAAGCTGATTACCCTTGCCACTGAGCTACCCATAGGTCAGATGTTCAAGTGTTAAATTAATGATTTGGCTTTGAGATGCAAATGTTTAAAAAAAAAGAAAATATAATCTACACAGAACTGAATAGATAAAGAAGGAAATGAGAAAAAAAAGCTTCATGTTTCTTATGCATTCATACACTTTTAAGGCATATGAGACACTAAGGATTTGAATTATGATTTCAAATAATTTGAAATACTTTTAGCCCTTTCCTATCCTTTGTCAAAGATTTATTAAACAAATGTCTGACATCAGGCACACATTTTATTGCTGATTAAGGGGAAAAAATACAACATTTATTCAACTGACATATTCAATAATAAACTATCTTCATAAATGTAACTTTGACATCAGAAAGTGTGAAATTTTACAGTCAATTAAAAAGTAATGGCCAAATAAAGCTGTAGATAAGCTAAAATTATTCGGTGTGCATCATACTGTTAAAAATCACATAGGGTTTGCATGGTAGTTTGCCAAATTTTTCTGTTTCCGGCGAGCTTTTCAACCTCATCAAGGGATGTTATGACTACTAATTTGGCCTCTCTTAACAATGCCCTCTTTAGAGTTTCACATATTCAACCTCTTTTTCTTCAACCTTTTGTGTTCCACTTGATAGCTTGCTTTGGGATTCTCTGATTGTTTCATCTCATCACATGACAAATATATGTCCATCTCCTTTTCCTGATCATCAGTAAAATAGGTTGTTGTTCACTCATCTGTCTTATCTCTGTGTTGGTCTTAAATTTGTTCCACTTTATACAGGGTATTTCAGGATAGGAAAGGGTTAAAGATTTGTTGTAAGCAGAAAATCATTACATGCACAAAAAATAAAATAACATTGAAATACATATAGTATTCTGGAAATAATAAAAGTTAATGTAAATATTCATATATATATATACATATACCAAGCAAGTGAATAAAAGAAAACAATGTCATGATTCAGAGTAGAGCAACCAAAAGATGGAAACTTTATGGCTGCTGAACAATTATTACAGCTACTGGCTCTTCTAAATTACATATTTTTTACACTAGATGGCAGCTTAGGATTCTAAAGTGGAATAATATAATGAAAAGTGTAAAAGCAAAGCAATCCTATGAAACAACAGGAAACTCTAAAGCAAGGAGAGCAAAACAACCATATAACTTTTTAATCATCAAGGAAATAGACTCATCAAGAAAACACTGTCACCAAGACAGGCATTTTAACTCTAAAACCCCTCTTCATCAAGTCTTTCACTCCTGAACTATGAGTAATTTATAAGATCAGCCATAATTAATTTTGAAGTGAAATTTTGGTGTATTAATATAAAAATATGAGATCGGTTAAAAATGTGCTTGTTTTCATCTTATTTAGACTTTGCCTAAACACTGCTCTCAGCATTTATTCCTACAGGCATGCAAAATCTACCAGCACTGATAGTGCTGCTTTGAAGTGAAAGAGTTAAAATAATAAAGACCTGCTGTAGTAGCATAGCTTCATAAAATTGTCTTAAATTTAGATTCACTTCATCTGTTTTGTATGCTGATTGTTATATAACAATTCTAGGATATAATTTAATGCTGGCAGCCATGCTGAAAGACTTCTTGTTTTGTGACAGCTAATAATAAACTGTATTACTGAAAAAAAAATGTGTTGAAAAAATTGAACAGTAGGCTGAAAAACTGTTTTGTCTAATGAATCTTCAGCGAATGATATAAAAGTGTTTAAACATTGAAAACAAAGTGACATGAGCTTGGAACTAAGCCTAGTATATAGGGAGCTGAGGGCTTGTAGGTTTAGCCCCATTCTTTGTTCATTGCCAAGAAACTGAATCATATCTTTTTGCACAGCTTTCTGTCATGGAAAATAGCTGTATAATAAACAGGATGCAATACTAACTTTTTTAAAGATCAGTAAAACTGGAAAAGAATTATTGTTTTAAAAATAATTGTTATCTTTTATTATTAAATCAAAATAAACATACAAGGCAGTAATAACAAATGTTTTGTACATCTACTCATAATTTGTATCTGCACAGTATCTGTTCTTTTTTCACAGTCATATGTACCAAATCACTTCACACACAAATATATACAAACACATGCAAGAACTTTCATATGTAACCTGGCTGTTATACTGAACAACCAATATAAATTAACATGTAGTTCCTCCAATCACGCACGCAAAAATATATATAATCTCATCTTTTGGATGGACTGATATAATAACATTTATTTCAAAATAAAAGTTTGATTTCATCTATAACATACTTAGAAAAGAAGAGTATCAAATAAACAATTTTTTTTAGTGTGAATCAAAATTATAAATTTTGTCATGCAAACACACTGAAATTGTAAGTGAAGAATATTGTATTATTCATGAAATTATGCAAAAAACATACCTGAATGAAATTAGCATACTTTAAGAAAAGAAAACGTTATCATATAATTTCACAGAGGCATTTAGAGAGATAGAATTCATATGTTCATTGAAAGCACACTGGAAGGTGATATGGGCAACACTAAGCCTGGTTGCATATATTTTCCCAATATCAGAAGAGCCCAGGTTCTTGTAACTACAGCTGTGTTACTAGGGCACCTCTGGTTAGATTCAAACCACTGACCTCTGGCATCAGAAACCATGGACAGACTGCTTAAACACAGTTGTCAATCATGGCTTAGCTAGACAAGAATGCTATATACAGGGAGCCAAATAAGACTGATAAGTCAGCAAAGAACTAGCGTCATCAGTCGTTGCATGCTGGGGGACACAATGAGGAGGCAGTCAGAGCACTTATGGACTATCTGCCCTATCTGAAGTGAGGATGATCTGTCAGCTAACTAATTAACTAACTAACTCGGTGATGATACAAAAAACAGCGACTATGTAACCGAATAACGAAACAAAACTCATATCTTTTAACAATTTGTAACATTTAATGTATTTTCTTTCACCTAATTTCAACTCTGACACAGTTCCTTAAAAATTTGAAATTTATATTCATGTGAATATCTTTCCATATCCTTAGTGTTTTGACTGGAATGTGTACAGTAATGTGCTTGTGTACCTTGTCTTGCATTTTAGAGACAGTTTCCCCCACAATGATTTGTCAGCTACTCATATTCACAGAGCGGGGAAGGATGGTAAAGGGAATCAAGCCTTCTTACTATCTTTGATGCATATTTGTATATAATCTACAGCATGATCTACATCCATGTATCCATCTATAAATTGTCTCATCTTTGCTCTTTTTTCATCTTTGCTGTTTTCTCAAACAGCAAAGTCAGAGGATGCTACAAGGTTGTACATTTTTTGGTCATATAAATGATTTTTTCATTTCCATATGTGGTTTCTTTACCACTGAAGCTTTCAGTTTCTGGAGGTGAGGATAACTGTGTTGAGGAGTGATACAGTTACCAAGGCCAGTAAACTATACCTAGACATGCCCTATCCCATCTCCAGGTAATATCCCTGTTACATTTTTTAAGCATGCTTACAGTGTTTCTATCACAGTGAAATTTGATGTAAAGTGTGTTTTTCACATCTACTCAAGGAAAGGGAGGCAAAACTGAATAAACTTCGAAAGGTGAAGAATGTGGCATGCAGGATAGTCTGATATTTTGCCCTTCACCAATCAACTTTCATTCAAAAGCAAACATTCAATTTAATACAAACAGTAAAACATAAAAAGCATGAAGGAAAAAGAAAGCATTTATCGAAAAAAGCTTTTTCTTTCAATCTCTAATCCACACAATCAACAATATATAAAAATACAATATACACACAAGTAATTATTATCACATTCCCACATATTCAACACTGCTAAGACATATGACATTTGTGGTTGTCTGTCTTTCTTACAAAGAGGTTACAAAATAGTTCAGTCTTTAAGTTTTCATCTGTTTTTGGTATGTGATCTTTGAAAAAGGCATTTGCCAAAATATTGGATTATTGTTTGTTCTTCTTTTATACATGCTCATCTTACTTTCTGGCATTCTTGTTTCTGCCAACTTTTATCACTCTATATATATTTTTAAAGACGCTGGCGATGGTTGGGACATGTGCTCCAAATGACTGACAACTCACTACCAAAAATAGCACTAAGATGGACACCACAGGGGAGCAGAAGTAAGGGTAGACCAAAAGAGACATGGAGAAGAACAACAGAAAGGATGTTGAGCAATAGAGGGATCACCTGGGCAAGAGCAGAAAAAAAGGCGATGGACAGGCATTTGTGGAAAACCCTTGCGGAAGCCCCATGTGCCCTGGGCACTTAAGGTTCAGAGAGAGAGAGAGATATATATTTTTGTAAAAGTGATATTTCTACAGAGGTTAATATTCGTTAACAGAATTACTACATCCACATTGTACACATATTCTGTTAAAAATCAAATCATACAACAGTGTTAAACTAAAGTCGTTGCAATAAATAAGAGAGAAAAATAAAATTAAACCTCATAAATGTTCAAAATCTGTGTACACTCAGTGGTCATTTAAAACAAAATATTTTCTGCTTTCTTCAAATGTGATCAAACGATACTTGTATAAAGTACCTTATGAAACTGTTACAATCTCTATAAGCAATAACACCCTAAAAATACATGCATATTTTTGTACGTAATTGTACAACAATAATCTCATTTCTGTCCACATGAACAATGAAGAGTTTATAATAACTGAATTTGCATGGACATTTACATGTTTCAGCAATCAAAAGTTGTTAATATTCAATCACTGGGAAATCCTTCATCATCTGATTCATTATCACTGCTTCCAAATGACAGTTTGGAAAAATTGATTTGTGGCGGAGGTGGTAGGGCACACTTAGGGGTGCCGGATTGTTGTGAATCACCATGATTCTGAATGCTGTTATCTGAATCATCTCTTGAGCTTCCCAAAGAGAAATACCCAGCACCTTCGGAGCTATATCCTCTTTGGTCAGTGTTAGTGTTAACATTTAATGCATCAAATGCATCATCTTCACCTGTTATATGTGATCCTCTGGAAACTCCAAGTGATTTTAAAGTGTCTGTGAAATGATTAACTGGCGAGCTGTGACTTCTTGTGTATACTTTGTTATTTTCTGTGTCAATAATGTTGATATCAACAGAACTAGAAACTATCTCATCTTCAGAACTGCAGTCTACCCTGATGCCATTTAATGTCTGCAGCCCCTGTCCATGTGCCCCTGTAGACAATATCTTGCCAGTGTCTTCTGAATAACGTAAGTCTTTATGGGAGGAAGCAAAATCTTGCAAAACGACATCATCTCCAACTTTATATGGAATTTCTATTAATGTTTTAATACCTTGAATAATTATTGAAGGAGTGGACTGTGTCAAATACTCGGAGGTGTTTCTGACATTTAGATTTGCCTGATGAGGATTTGTAGTTGTATCTTGCTGAAGGCTTGATGTTTCTATTTTGTCCTCCATTATTGGTCCTATAGCATGACTGATATGATCCACTGACCCATTTGATAAATCTTGGAGGGATCCACCAAACCTCTGTCTTAAACTAGTTCTTCTTTTTGGATCCAGCCATAGGATACCTTTAGAAGAAGATCCAGGTGGCACGTATTCTGAAGATGTTGAAACTTTCAGAAATTTCTCTGAACTGGGTCTTGATTTTGAAATGCTTCTTCCATTATTTGGAAATGATCTCCCCCGGGAGCCTGCATCTGAATTTTTTATATCATCAAGCAACAAAGATGGCATACTTCCAGTATTTGATGATGCTGATCTGAAATATGTAACAGGTTTTGCAGGAGAATCATTATCTTTAGACATTGTTTTGCCCAAAGATGAGGAAAATTTTTTAGCCATCAGGCTTGGAACATCAATGCTATCAATTCTCTTCAGATTAACACTCTTTGGAACAAACAAGCACTGGTCTTGTAGGCTGAGACGTCTAGGTTGTGGCTTTGGTGGCACTAGAGCCTCTTTTGCATTACTGCTTCTTGGATGGACTTTTGGCTTAATTGGTATTACAAACTGTACAGGTGCCAATGCTTCTGCCTGGTTGCCTGCTATTTTTGAGACAGGAGACGAACTTCTACTGGCACTGTCATCAGACTCTTCATCTGGTAATGCTTTTGCTGATCCACCGTCAAACATTCTGCTCCAAATACTTCTTTGCTTCTTACTTTTTATCATCGGTGAAGATGGACTGATTACTGACACAGCAGGCTCACTCTGACGTCTTGTCGGCTTTGGTACAGGCACATTTTTTGGACTTTTATTCCCTGATTCATCCACCGATACCGATTTAACTTTCTCTAAGTCTTTTTTTCTTGGAGGACGCTGTGGCTTTTCTTCATGTAATGAAAGACTGACCTCATCTGAAAGTCAGAGAACTAGTTTGATTTTACTTGTTTCATATCATTAATTAAATGAGGTAATAATATTTCATAATCATTCTGAAATGACTGATGAAAGTTTAGAAATGTGGGACTATGAAACCACTAAATAGGCTGAAAAATAAGATATATAATGAGATATATTCATCACAGAGAA
The DNA here is from genome assembly GCA_009760885.1 of Achatina immaculata. NCBI lineage: Eukaryota > Metazoa > Mollusca > Gastropoda > Stylommatophora > Achatinidae > Lissachatina > Lissachatina immaculata. The sequence continues at coordinate 34,481,153 of CM019716.1, read as the reverse complement.
CTTATTTCATCATCATCATACTATAATAAATCTCCACCTTGCTCATATTTCTTATCTTAATTGCACAGCTTAAGTATTGTAACATTATTGCAGTCTTGATCTATCTTTTAAATTTATTACTGAGCTGCTGAATAAGGCCAAAATACTATTCTTGGTTGTTTTTTTTTCATTATTTTTCTTTAAAATTTCAATTACGAGATAATATTACATAAAAAAAGAAAGGAAGGAAGAAGGAAAGAAGGAAGAGAAATAGTTATAAATCAGTTCTTTATAGAAAAATAAGAAATGTATAGGATAACTGTAAATTCTTCTTCCTCAGCCAATCTCAGATGATAACCTGGATACCCTAAAAAAATGCACTGGTCTGCCTTAGGTTGTCAACATCACTATTAACTAAATACAAGTTTGTGGAATAAAATCATTAGTAATACCTTGTTTTGCTTTGTGATCTGGTCTTGTTATCCCACCGCAGACAGAAGGCTCATTACTGATATCCACAAGAAAACTGAAAAAAATAAAGTAGCAAAACATCCAAAGTGAAGCAGCATATTTTTTAGCTTTGTGTTGCTGTGATTTGCATAGTGCAAAGAAAAAAAATTAAACATGTTAATTTAAAGAGCTGACACCTTTATAAAAGCACATTTTTTTAATGTAAAACATAAAATTATCAGCAAATGCACATTGTTTTCACATGTAATAATAATTTCATTTTCTTATCCTCAGTATCATTGCTAGTTAATGGTTGCACTGAAAAAAAAAAGATTGGGAACTGCTAATCTATCAGCACATAATGAATGAATCAAAGTTAAAGAGGAGAAATTTCCTGCTTTAATAAAGTAAATGTAAAGGTAAAATCCCAGTCTCCATGACATTAAGGCATACTGGGGATATTGTTAAAGATTCAAAATTCAGACATTGGCTTCACTGCATTCGGGACAACCCCATGTCGCAGCATTCATCCAAGAGCATGTTTGCTAATGGTTCCTGTCAAATGTTGGTTGTTTACGATGCGTTTTCTGCGTCACAGTTAGAATTTCTTCCCAGCACCTTTAATTTGTCCTTGCTCCTTCAAACTCTTCACATCTACATTGTTCTTTCATTCCTGCTCTTCATTTTCCCTCAGTCTGTCCAATTCAGCTTCAGTTTAGTTCCCTTCCTGTAGTACAATATTGACATAGATTTAACTTTTAATTTATGGAACTGTCACCAATGCCATGGAGTTCGCACACTGAGGTGCTGCAGCATCTAAATAAGGAGCCAAATCAACTAGAGGAGAAAAAGGAATCATTGTGGGGGAATTAAGATGAAAAGGAGAGCAGGGAAATATAAGAATGGGGATATGGTTTTAGTCTCATATTTCCAAGACCTTTGGCAAATGGACGTGTGATGTGGTCAGTATCCTGGATGCATTTACCTTCCCAGATTTCTCTGGCATCCATTTTTAGAGTCTGGGTGGACAATAGGGACTTTTTGGCATGATAGTAAAAGGTAAAAGGTAAAAAACCCCACTATTGGGATTTGAACTGGGTATCACTGGATTAGTAGACCAAGTGCCTAACCACTCAGCCAATCAGGTTGCTATTTCCTGCTTTAATATAAAATGAAATTTAATGAGATATTTCTGAATTAATGTCAATCAGATGAAAGAAATAATGTGGCGAGTGAGAGTGTCATGTGATAGGAGAGTCATCAGTATCTAGCAAATTTCAAATAAGTAAAAATAACTATCTATATGAGCATGTGGACAAACACAACATCTATGACCTTGTCACCATGTGACCACAGTTTGGTACTAAGTGACATGCTCTAGTCAATTCAGCCATAAATATTGGTCCTCAACAGCTGCATTTTCATAAAGAGTGAATATTCACTGCACAGTGGGGCACATCACAATACACTGTACTGTCAGTGCATTAACTGAAAACAAAAATAATTTTCATGGAAAAATCAGCCAATGTACATGAGACTAACTCTGAGCTGACAATGGATAATCTTTTCTAATTCCACATCTTGCTCACATATGAACTTGCTGTAGTTCATTCACAACTGAGCCAGCTGTTACTTGCTACAGACAATAGCTGCTCATTCTTGAAACAGGTAAATATTTACATTAATAAACCTAAAATAAAACCTATAACATGAATACAATATATGTACAAGCATTTTGCAAGAGATGTGCAAACAGTACTTGATACACTTAAGAAACAGTATAATTTGAGTTTGCAACTTGATGTTGCTTCAGAACAGATGAGTAATCTAGGTAAAGGTTTTTTTTGTTTGTTTTATTTATTTTTTTTTGGAAACTTTAAAAATTTACAACAGATTCATAAGTTAACTTTTCGCTATACTGATGATTTCTTTATTTGTGTGAATATGCAACCCCCTATAATTTATTAACGATGAAAAACAGCAACAGTAAAAACTAAAATGGCCACATATAGGACATGGCAGCTGTGGTAAAATCACTAGGATTTAACCAGCACTGTGGATAACCACAAATGACAAACTGGCAACATGAGGGCTCAGTAACAGAAGTGACTCCTTGAAAAAAAGTCCATCCTCAGCCTCAAAAAGGATTAAATGGAAGTTATTCATTTCAAATCCAGCTTAGGAGATATTCACTTACCTTTTTTTCTTCCTTCCAAATATTAAAATTTAAAAAAAAGCTTATGTGCATGGTTAGCTGAGTGGATAGGCAGTCAGGTTATTAATCGGGTAATACTGGGTTCAGTTTCAGCAGTGGAATTTATTTCTGGTACACGCCAAAAAAAAGACCACAAGATCCACCCAGCCTCTAAAAATGGGTATCGGAGAAATCTGGGAAGGTAAAGTGGCCAGGTGTGATACTGACCACATCACACTTTCATGTGCCGAAGATCATGGAAAATATGGGCCTACCATCGTATTCCCCAATATGTCTTAATGGCATGGAAATAGGAATTTTCCCTTTTTAAAAAAAATATTCATCACCAAATTTGTTTACAAAACTGCAGGCTGATAGGAAAATAGAACAAATAAGCTGTACGCAAGGACTTTTAATAGATGTGTATCCACAAGCATAATTAATTTCACAAAGCAATAAAAATTAAGCCACGAGTGTCACATTTAGTAGAAATACGAGCGAGATATACTTAAATATCCTTTTATAAATTATTTTCCTAGGCAAAGATGTTTAATTTACAAGTAATATACGTTACTATCAAGTTTTTTTTTTGGTTTTTTTTTATGATTATTTTGCTGCACTTTTAACATATTTGGTTTTACTACAAAAAAAAAAAAACATTGAAAGACAAATCACTTTTGCACATTTTGTTTGCAAACAGACAATGAAATTTGTTTATCCCATCATACTATCCATGAAATCTTGTAAGGAAATCTAATTCAGTTTACTCTCCTGTAAATAATGTAGTTCCCCACCAGTACGATTCCATAATTAGATTTTTTTTAAAAAACCATTATACACTGTGGCCAGTTTTCTTTTATTGTCCTGTGATAATAACTTCTTAGATTATATTCTAACTTGGCTATTAAAACAGTTTCTGCAGTCAGATATTGTAAGTGCTGATGACTGAATGTCCATCATCTTTCTTTTTTTTTTCTAATGATTGTTAGTGGTTTAAGAGTTAATTTTGAACATAGAAATAATTTAGTAGTTCTATCCTAAAAGAAATAATAAATTGAAAATTACAATAACTACTTCAATTTCTTCAATTTCATAATGTTTCTATATTTCAGCTTATTCACTAACCAATTACATTTTTATGAATTTCCACTTGTTTATGAAAAGAAATGTTGGCAGTAAGTACCATTAAACAAAAAAAAAATTATACTAAATCTGAATTCTTATAATTCTATGAGGTTTTTATACCTGCAATAACAAAAGTTTCAATTTACATGCATCAGAAGTTTTAAGTTATTGTGGAGTTAAATACCAACAGCAGAATTTAAAGCAAGCAAAAATAAGCAAGCAATATGAGAAAATTAATGCAGCAGAGTAAAGGTTAACTGGAAGTGTCATATTTTTTATTGGAAACTCAGAAATGTCAATAATACAAGATTAATATTTGAAGCATTCTCATCTGCTTTCATTTTTCTCTCTTTTATGTTCACACAAAAAATATGAATTACTGTCAGTTTAATCTAACACTTTAATCAAGTGTATAGTTACTTGTAACACACAACAAATCCAATAGTGTATTAAGTATACGTTGTTTTTGCCTCATTTTATCTGCAAGATTTCAGTGGGATTCACAAGACACAAACCTTTCAGTGTGAAGCGGATGCTGCTTGTCTGACCTGACGCTGCAGCACATCCATGATATAAGCTGATGCTATCTACTGGCAGCTGCTTGACCAGCAGGAGAGAGGGGAATAAGCCATGCTTCTTATTTCGTAAAGCCCTCTCTTGTCAATCAGTTAAAATCTACTGGTCAGTTTCTTAATTTAGCAAGCAGAAAGCAAAGTATTAAATGTACTTTTCATAGCAAAAAGTGAGATTGCAGAACCAAATCAGATCTTCCCATATCACATACTCTGTTAGAAATCTGTAGGTCTGAAAACTGTAACATTGTACAGAAATTATTTTCTTAGCATAGAAATAAATTTAATGATAATTTACCTTTTAAACTATAAGGGAAATAACTCTATTTGAATAGTCTGAAACGCATAATATATATTAAATATATAAAGAAAGCTTCATCACCAAACACACACATACACTCATACACACAAAACCATTGCCAAGCTAAAAGTCATGATAATGCAAGCTGCGAAGGGTGTCTTTAGTGGGGAAATGGTTTCTGAAAAACAGAATTAGATGATTGGTAAAAAAAAAACAAAAACAAACATACAACTGTGGATAATCAACAATTATTACACAAAAGAACATGGTCATATATTGCTGTCATATACAAATCACCCCAGATTAAATGATACAAATGATGTGAAATTTTTTTTTTAACTTTTTTTTATTTGCAGAGTAAAAATTTTTGGAATCATGTATATGGTTCTTTTTTGTTATGCCTATAAATTTCATTCTCATTTCTACTGGATCAACAACAGATGTACATGCACCAACATAGTCAATTAACCTTTCTGTGAAATATTTTCATGAGAATACACCCTGTTGATCTGCCATGTTATTTCACATTAGAATGTTTTCCTTCAATGTTACAGTGCCTCATTGGTAAAGCAGTATCTATTTCGAGGGTGCTTGGGTTCTGCTCAAAGCTGATCTCAGATTAAGACAAACTAATCGGACCGATTCATAAAAAATAATTTGCTTTATTAAACTTTTCATATAAGCAAAAATGAATTAAACTGAGACATTGACCAGATAGAGTAGCAACAAATCTCCTGAAAATCTCCTAACAAAAAGAAATAAAAACAGCAGTTTAAAATCAAGATTAAAAAACTGTTGTATAAAATGTGTAAACTGTATTCATCTCCCAAAAAATTATAGGTGATGAGCAGTCTTAAACAGTTTCAAGATTTTCATGAAGTCCTGAATCCAATATTACATGCTAAAATTATAAACCAAAAATAAAGACTTTTTTTTTTTCAAAGCAAAATTTGAAAAAAATAATACTGAGCTTTTCCATACACTTAGATAACAGGACAGAGAGAGGAAATTAAGAAGCAGGTCACTTCATCTAACAAATCAAAGTATGAAACAATGAAACACAGGATTAGGTGAAAGCTCCAAGATAATTTAAAACACAAAGTGAAACTATAATCCCAGAACTCTGACCATCTTTTTTGGCTATAGAAAAGAGAAATATAACACAAAGAAATATACAATGGAGAAATATAACATGAAGAAATATAAAATGATAAATATAACATAGAAAAGTGCAATGACTTTTTGCTTCAGGAAGGTTTTAAAAGGACAGCAGAGACAATCTACAAAAGCTTGACAAAAACTGGCTGTAATCTCATATTCAATTAGGGAATGAAAAATGATGATAGTAATACTAAATATTTAATGTGAAACTAATAGTTATGTTTTCATACTTTTTTAAGTGCCATCATTACAGGAGGGTTTATTAACTATTCTTCAAGTAGCAATTTAGGCAGGGGATGAGGGTACAGGAGCAATGCATTTACCACTGCAGTTTCTTCACATGAGGAAGTTGTGAGTTTGTCCAGTCACACAGAGCTGTAAAAAACAGTACCTGGCACACTTGTATTTGAAGAAAACTGCCTCTGCCATCCACCAAACACAGAAATAAATATGGCTGGTAGATCAAAGGAAAATCAGCATAGAGCTTTATTAATGTGGAACTTCCGGGGTAGTCTGACACATGCAGCATGGCCCCTTGCCTGTGCCAAGTTGCAGGTCTTCAGAAATGCCTTGGAAGTAGCCACCATGGACTAAGGAGTCTCACTGAGATCATATTCAAGACCTATATTTTCACTGTATATGCTGCCTCCACTCATTAGGGCTGGACAGAATAGCTGATTGTTTATGCCCATGGCATCAGACCTTCATCTCATAAAAAAATTCAATGAAAGGGGAATCATGCTGATCTTCATAGAGGGTGAAAGCAAAACAAAATAAGCAATTTGGCTGTGGTATACAATGCAGCTTCTCATGTAAGTGATTAGTGTGAAATGTGTAATAAACAAACAATTAAATTATCATACCCGTTATATAAACATTTTTTTTTTAAAGTTTATACTTCTTCTGATCAGTATAGCCCATTCAACCATTTTCTCTCTTTTCACTGTGCATGTCAGTACAGAATTATTTCACTTGTTTTTGATTCTCTGAAGTCACATTTTTAGAGTAAGATGACATTAAATATTAAAAAACTGAAGTGTTAGTATACATAAATATTAGTATTTACAGTTAGTGTAATTGACTACAAGGAAATACTCATTAACACATATTGTTAACAAATCAAAATGTTATGCATGTTCATGCAGGAAACTGGGATGCATGGTGCAGGAAGGCATTGGTTTATAAGCAATAAGAAATTTTCATTTTCTTAGAAAAAATAAACCACACCAATGGTTAAAACTTAAAAAAAAACAAAAACAAAAACAAAAAGCACACTGAGGATGAAGGATGAACTTAAGAGGAAGACTTTTCACATCTTTCCAGATAATCCTGAACACACTCATACACAAAGAAAAACCAGACTATTTCAAGCTGGAGAAATCAATAAATGTTTGTTTTTAATTTTCCACATCTTATACTTTACTGATCTCTCATGTTAATTGGAGCCAGCAAATGCTAACAGCTATGTATCAGAGCATCACTAATTATTATTTGTAAGATTAAATGCATTATTTTTGAACTTACTACATACTGTATGTAAAAAAAACAAGGCCTATTTCATGGATATATATATAAATTTTCTATTCTTTTAAACCTAGAGATACACGGACTGGTCTGAATTTGGCCAAATTTATTTCCTCACTATTGGAAACTTCGGACTGTTTGCTCATCTCTCCCCTAGACTTAGTCATTTCTTCACAAAATGAACTTATTAACCTTTGAACTGTGCTGATGGGCATACAGACAGTCCTCCTTGATATTAGCAGTGTTCCCTTCAGCACTTCACGGACATTTACTGACACATTCAAACTCATCAAGCTCTCCTGCAACATGTTGATTGGATGGCACTCTTCAATGAATTTTTTAAGTGTCCAGACTCTCTGCTCCTTATATGGAGGTTTATCTGGAAAAAGAAGCTCCCATAGTAGAAGTCCAAATGCATAAATGTCATCCGTGCTTTCATACTCATGTCCTTGAAGCACACTTGGTGACAGGCACACACAGGACTTGGTAATAGTGTTCAGACTGGCTGGGAATCTGGCTTCCCGAGGTTTACACATCTGGCACAGTTTTACCGCTCCAGTTATCCTTTCAACCTATACAGAATTCAGACAATATGGATTATCAGGCATGAGTATAAGCTGAGCTCTTACAACCTGTTTAAACTATATAACTCAGTGGTTTCCAAAGTAAGCAGTATTGTGCCCCCCTCCCCCCCCCACATCCTGGGAGAAAGATCCAAGGAGGTGGCGCAGAAAAAGAGGATGGGATGAGGCATCTGAACAATTTTAATTAAACAGTTTTAGAAGGGATGGGAAGGGGCACTATGGATGTGGTTTAAGATGCAAGGAGTTGGCAGTCTAAAAAGTATGGGATCCTCTGATTTAACCTCTGTCACCTGAAATTCCCAAAAGAAAAGTCGAATAACTTCAGGTCAGCTAAATATACAACATTAACCACTTGAATTGCAAATCTATATGAAAATTGATCAGTAAACTATAATATGGTTTAAAAAAGAATGCTGCCTTCAGTGGAAATTCAGTTACTTTGATCAAAGAGTTCTGCTTTTTCTATCCTTAAGCAAGATATTTGAATAAAGCTATATTTATTTAAACAAAAATATGATATCTTGATTTGCTGAAATTGTACCTATTAGTATAAGAATTAGCCTTCCAACATTTCTAATCTATTTTTACTTTACAAAAAAAAATGAAAAGGAAAAGCTGTCTATAACTCACCATGACTGTGTCTAAATTGAGCTCCATGTGAACTAGACCTTCCCGATGAAGGAAGTTCAGACCCTGTAGAAGAGAATCAACTAGTTTTGGCAAAAACGATTGCATGATGACCGTCTTTCTGTTGGAATATACTCGAGCAGAGACCAGATCACCCTTGAAAATGAAGGCACTGATCTTCTCAGTAGTGATTTCTGGTTGTTCACTTTTTGAAAAAGTACTGTTTCTTGTACTTCCTGTAGTTGCAATACGAGTCATGCCCAGAAAAGATGCCAGATTTGTGTCATCCAGACACCTGTTGAAACAGCAAAAATATGGCATGTCCAGTTTTTTTTCATCTTTTACCAATATGTTATTTTGCTGTCTTTTTTATTTAAAAAAAATTTTTTTGTATCTATGTTTTCGTTAATAGTTCAATTCTGAGTCTAAATTTACTACAGCATATTCCTATCTTTAGGTACTCATGAATAAATAACAACATATTGTTCTGTGAAGAATTTTCGAGATATTTCTATAGATCCATTTTATCTTTAGAAAATAAGATTTCTTTAATGTTACCTCTACATTTTTTTCTTCAATCATATTCTGGCAACTGATCTTTCTTTTTCTTTATATAATTTCAAAACAAAAAGATCTACTTTTGAATACAATTTATTTCTGTAGTTTGCTTACGTAATTAGAAAATTATTTTTAAAAATCTTGTTTGAACTAATGAATTTATATATATATATATATCATCAATCTTCAAGAATCTTGAGAACATTTGGAATTCAAAAGTTATAAGCACAAAAACCAGGTTAAGCCTATTCAATTCAAATGTAATATCCACCCTCATTAATGCATGCGAAAGCTGGAAAACAACTAAAGAAATAGAAAAGAAATTAGACTCTTTTGAAAACAAATGCCTAAGGAAAATACTCGGCATCTAGTGGAACGAATTCAAGAACAATGCAGAGATAAGTCAGATGACTGAACAACAACCAGTCTCATGGGTGATCAGGAAAAGGAGATGAACATACGTTGGTCACTTGATGAGAAGAAATGATCAGAGAATCCCATAACAAGCTATCAAGTGGAACACAACAGGCCGAAGAAAAAGAGGCAGACCGCGTGAAACTCTGAAGAGAACATTATTAAGAGAGGCCAAATTAACAGGCATAAAATCCTTTGATGAGGTTGAAAGACTCGCCAAAGACAGGAAAAGTTGGCGAACTACTTTGTGAGCCCTATGTGATGGATAACAGCATGGGAAGGATATAAGATATAAGAAGATATATATATATATAATTCACAATAAAATTTGATTTTAAAGTCAATTATCTAATAAAATTTTAACAAAGGACTGAATATATAACTGGCCATATTCAAGAGATCTTTGACAGTGAAAAAAAAAATGGGTTAATAATTCGTCTTCATAAATTATCAGTATTTTTGCTGTAAATCTCATACACAAATGACATCTATCAAATGCCCTTTCATTTATTTTCTATGTAACATAAACCGAATCTTTTTAAGTTTCTAACCTTAGTGAAGCAATTTCAGATAGCACCATTTTCTCATCCATGTCATAGATATATGTTTTGACCACAACTTTTTCTGAAACATCATCAATTTTGATTGTTGCCCCTTGCATCCTGGCCCAAAGACCTGGAACAAAATGTACACAAATTAAGACATAATTTATAAATGATATGCATATTATGAGATTGAAAAATAATTTCTGCTTGTTCTTTAGTTTAAATGACTCTCTGTACACATTTATTGTGAATATTTAACTCTTAACAAGAAATAATAGACTCTACAATACTTGATTTCAAAAGACACACATAGTGAGAAATTTTTTTTTTTCTTCATTTGCTAAATAAGAGTAAATTGTTTAATGCAGTTCTTTTTTTTAAACAATATACAGAAAAATAATGGAGATACAATAAGGGAAATTAAAAGGAAGACATCTATTGCTCTTCAGAAAGTAAAACAAATAAAGAATCTGTGGAGAGAAACAGACAGAACTACAAAAATAAGATTTTTAAGGGTATGCATCTTTCCCATCGCAACATATGCCCGTGAGACCTGGACACTTAACAGCTGAGAAACACATAAATTCCTTTTAATGTAAATACTAAAGAAGAGTTCTTCAAATACCATGGACACAAAAAAGAACAAATATATCCATACTACAAGAACTTATTATTGAAGAAGGCTGGCTAGTAAAGAGGATTAAAGAGAGAAAACTTAAATATTTTGGACACATTAAAGGTCATGATAATCTAGAGAAAACTGTCTTGGAAGGGTACATAATAGGAAAAAGAAAGAGAGGAAGACCAAGGCGAAGATGGCTGCAAGACATCGTTGATGATCTGCAAATGGATGCATCAGCAGCAGGGCATCTTGCTCACAACCGAGAGTCCTACAGGAGTTATAAGTTATAGTTAGGGAGACAAAGTTCCACAAGGAACATGCAAATGAATGAATGAATGATACAGAAAAAATTACATGTTTTAGTTTGCATTGATAAGTTAAAAATTATAACTTTAATCAGGCAAAGATTAAGAATATATGATAGTCTAGTTTTAAAAAATGTATCATTACTTTCCACTTGAGTCTATGTTTTGCACAATATAATGTACAATTAAAACTGTTTGTCTTTTGTTTGTTTGTCTTTTTATTTACAAATTACAGAAGTAAATTAGTGCATTTCATAAATGCAGGATTACCTTTAAATGCTCGTTTCTATGAATTCTAAGTTATCTATAATTTAAAACTTGAATTAAAAAACCAGACATGTTAACACAATTTGCATAGTCACATTGCAATTACTTTTAAAACTAATTTTTTTAATCCCAATTCCTATATAATAAACAAGAAAAACAAAAATGAAGCTAAATTAGTATAAATTATCCAAAATTTAAGCCAAACGCAAAAAAAACCCCATATTTTTATATACATAAAAATGAAAATACTACCCGTTAAATTAATTAATGCGGTATTGTTATACTAGAGTGAGAGGGAGAGAGATAGAGAAAGAGAGAAAGAGAGAGAGAGAGAGAGAGAGAGAGAGAGAGATACGTTCATCCATAGATTCATATGAGTTAGATGTTAGTTATTAACACACACACATTTGACCTAGTATTTATACAATAATTATGTTAATAGAATAATAGCCATTTACACTGCAGATTATAATACTTGAAGTATTATTGCTATAGACAAAAGACTATGTTAGCTCTTTCAAGGTTCGATTAAAACTTAAAATATTACATTCCCGCCAGGGAATATTGTACTTCACCAGGGACAACAGCTTCTGTGATCATGTCTTGTTGAGACTTAAAAGCAAAACTGGCTATCATAATTAAATTAGGTGTGTCGCCATGAAAAAGATTATGACAGCATCACAATACATTTTAGTCTGAGTGTCTGTGCAGACCATAGCTACAGATTTCATTGTTAAACTATATGCATTAAAACAGTCAGTGCCAATATTATTATGGTAAACACTTATTTGTGTTTATATTTTTTTTTTTCACTATCAGCTCAAGAAAAGTCCCATATGTAAGGCTTGTTTTCTGGGAATAGTAATCTTTTTCTTAATAAACTGATATCCTTTTTACAACACTTTCTAGTAAGCTTATCCTTGCTTTGCAGGCATCTGATGTGACCGACTCAAGTTCAAGTAATTACTTTCTCTTTCCATTTGAGAAGATGGTTTTGAAGCAGACACATGCTGGCCACGATGTTGTCATCACAGATGGAAGCTTAGCATGCTGAGGCATGTCAGAGTTCATTACTTTCTCCTTCCACTTGATATTCATTATTAAATCAAGTCTTCATCCCTGTCCTTGATACATTGTCACTGTTTCTGATGGGATAAGAGAAGTTTAAACAAACAGATCTGTTCTGATGAGTCACATTTGCCTTCAGTATTAATCTTCTGTTGCTCTATGCCCTTTTAGCTTAGGTTTGCTAAATATAGCAGACTTTTTTGCATCGTGGCTAAATGTCTGCTCATAAAGCCATATGAGTCTTGATTCAAATCCCACCAGGTGCAGTTTTTTTTTTAGTTACAGTGATTTCTTTAGTGTCATATCATTCCATAGATCTTCTTGGTAGTGAGATTTAATGCCCACATATATGAAAGTGGAAAAATCTGCTTCATATGACACATCATAAAGAATGTACTGTAAGCAGACTTGTTAGTGTATTCAAGAAAAAGAGGCATTAAAGTAAAAAATGAGTCCAGTTTATGAAAAACTGTGCTGAGAATTATAAGAGGAATGTAAGACAGAAATTTGAAAACATAATATTTCCTGTTTTATAATATTTTATCCATGATAATGAGATCAAGTATATGTACTGAAATCAGTGAGAAATTTTGAAAAAGATCAAGCATCAGATGAGTTATCAATAATTTTATAAAGATAATATATCAGCTAAACTGCAAAGGCTTCTTCCTTTTGTCCTATTTAACCAAGATTTTGTTACTTTTATAATATAAATCTTCTTTTATATTCTGGTGAAATTTATGCACTTCTTTAAAAAAAAATATAACACAATTTATGAAATAATATACATATATGTCCATTGCTTAAAATTAATTCAATGACATTTTGTGGTCTGTTCACATCTGTTTTAGAAACCCTGTGTTAAACTGATCTCTTTAAAAATGACCACAAACAAAATTGAAGTTTCAAGCACAAATTATGAGAAGCAAAAATATATACAAACACATCTATAAAGAGAGACAATGTATACTGTCACAAAATACAATGTTATGCTGAGAAAGAGCTAGAATTTATGATTTGCAGGGCAGTCTATGCATGCATATGAATATCCACGGTAGAATGAAATTCAGGAAAACAATAATATGAACAGGCAATGGAAATATTCATCCTTCCTAAATATTTAACTTGAATATATACCTGAAATTTTAAAATACTGAATATGTAGACACACATATAATTATTTTATCAAATAGTCTTGACCATTACATATATAAACTTCGTTAATATTTATGATTTATATTATTATTATGATTATTATGGAATTTAATTAAATGAATTAACAAGGAAAAAAACAAAAATGATGAAACTTCACGTTAATCAAGAAGGAAAAATATACATTGAAGAAACAGCTGTTGAAAAGGTAAACCAATTTGCATATGTCACCAGCTATATAAACCAGGATGGTGACACCAGAAAGGATGTTAGCACTGACCTTCAAGAATGAGAACATATGGACTCAAAAGTTATAAGCACAAAAACCAAGCTAAGATTATTCAGTTCAAATGTAATATCCACACTCATTTATGCATGTGAAAGCTGGAAAACAACTGAAGAAATAGACAACAAATTAGACTGTTTTGAAAACAAATGCCTAAGAAAAATACTCAATATAAAGTGAAATTATGCACAAACTACAGAACTGTTGCCTTGATTAGTCATGCCAGTAAAATTCTGTTAAAAATCATAATGGGTAGACTTCATAAGAAAATAGAAGAAGTCAATATGGTCCAAGCTGGTTTCAGGCAAGGAAGAGGATCAAGAGATCATATATTCAATCTAAGATTAATAATAGAGAAATGCAGAGAGTTTAATGTGAATCTATATTTATCCTTTATAGACTACTCAAAGGCATTTGATTGTGTACAACACCAGAAACTTTGGGAAATAATGGAAAAAATGGGATTTCCAACACATTTGATACAATTAACATCACTGCTGTATCAAGACCAACAAGCAGCAGTAAGAATAAATGGTGAAACAACAACTTGGTTTGACATAAAACAAGGGCTCCGTCAGGGGTGCACATTGTCACCTTACTTATTTAACATGTATACTGAAAATATAATGAGGAATGTTAGAGAAGATGTAGACAAAGAATATTACGATGCCATAACAATTGGAGGTTATGAAATACCACAGATTAGATATGCTGATGACACAGTGTTGCTGTCCACAACACAAAAATGAATGGAAAAACTAATTATGTCAGTCCATAAGAACAGCGAAGAGCAGAACCTCTATCTTAATGCAAAGAAAACTAAATTGATGACAACTGACAAAACAAACAAGGCAGCTGAAATATATATCAATGAGGAAAAATTGGAAGAAGTGGAGAGTTTTGAATATCTTGGATCACTGCTAACTAATAATGGAGATACAATGAGGGAAATTAAAAGGAGGACATCTATCGCTCTTCAGAAAGTAAAACAACTAAAGAATCTGTGGAGAGGAGCAGACAGAACTATAAAAATAAGATTTTTAAGGGCATGCATCTTTCCCATCGCAACATATGCCTGTGAGACCTGGACACTTAACAAAACAGCTGAGAAACACATAAATGCCTTTTAATGTAAATGCTAAAGAAAAGTTCTCCAAATATCATGGACACAAAAAAGAACAAATATATCTATACTACAAGAGCTTAATATTGAAGAAGGCTGGCTAGTAAAGAGGATTAAAGAGAGAAAATTTAAATATTTTGGATACATTAAACATCATGATAATTTAGAGAAGACCGTATTGGAAGGATACATAATGGGAAAAAGAAAAAGAGGAAGACCAAAATGAAGATGGCTGCAAGAATTCGTTGATGATCTGCAAATGGACACAGCAGCAGCAGGCCATCTTGCTCACAACCGAGAGGCCTACAGGAGTGCTGTTTGGGAGGCAAAGTTCCACAAGGGACATGCAAATGAATGAATGAATGAAAGTGGAACAAATTCAAGAACAACGCAGAGATAAGGCAGATGAATGAACAACCATCTGTCTCATGGGTGATCAGAAAAAGGAGATGGACATATATCAGTCACATGATGAGAACAAACAGTCAGAGAATCCCAAAACACACTATCAAGTGGAACACAACAGGCTGAAGAAAAATAAGCCAACCACATGAAACTCTAAAGAGGACATTGTTAAGATTGTTAGTAGGCATAAAATCCCTTGATGAGGTTGAAAACCTCGTTGTAAACAGGAAACTTGCCAAACTACCATGCAACCCCTATGTGACACTTAACAGCACAGGAAGGATGTAAGATGTAAGGAAATCTATTAATATTATTATTAATATTATTGTTATTGTTGTTATTATTATAGTTGTCCAGTTTCTAAAAGGTATGAGCCATTTTTATATCTCCTGTGCGACTTTACAAAATGTGGTAAATTATCCATAAGGATTTATAAAAATGTTCCTGTGTATCAATATAGGATATAATACTGGAACATACATATGTGGAATTATTGGATTCTTAAAGTATAAATGTGTATATAGCATATTATCCTGAGCCATGTATGTATACGTATGTGGTTTTATGCATGCCATACAGTGCCTAATATTTCATTGGATCCTGTTCTTAAAAAATAAATGTTAAAGGCTTATCATTACTGCACTCCAGAGAAGTCCATGAGTGCTTTAATCTCATTTCTTTGAAGAAGAATCTTGGCACTTTCCACATATTCTGTTGTACCAACAACTCAAATTGATGGAAATATTGTTGACTGAAAAAGCCATGACCTTCATCATAAGCAGCCACATCAATGCTGATTAGCCCATTTCTGTACCCCCCCCCCCCCCCAAAAGAAAAAAAAAACTATCCTTTCACAATCCTCAAATTCAAAAGCTGTCAGTCAACTTTTTGTGCCTTTTTTTCTATGATCAAACATAAAGCTTGTGAATAATTTATATGCTTCTATATATATAGGCTAGTTCTACATATATTCTATATATTCTATTCTATATATATAGGCTAGTAAAATAGGACGTGAAATTAACAAGGATAAAACAAAAATAATGAAGGTTCTCATCAACATTGAAGGACAAATATATGTAGAAGGACCAGCTGTTGAAGAAGTAAACCATTTTGCATATCTCAGCAGCTATATAGACCACAATGGTGACACCAGATAAGAAGTTAGAACTCGAATTGACAAAGCAGCATTGACCTTCAAGAATCTTGAGAACATATGGCATTAAAAAGTTATAAGCACAAAAACCAAGTTAAGATGATTCAGTTCAAATGTAATATCCACCCTCATGTATGCATGTGAAAGCTGGAAAACAACTAAATAAAAAGACAAGAAATTAGACTCTTTTGAAAACAAATGCCTCAAGAAAATACTCGGTATAAAGTAGAATGAATTCAAGAACAACACAGAGATCACACAGATTAGCGAACAACAACCTGTCTCATAGTTGATCAGAAAAAGAAGATGGAAATATGTCTGTCAAGTGATGAGAAGAAACAATCAGAGAATCCCCAGACAAGCTATCAAATGGAACATGGCAGGCCAAAGAAAAAGAGGTCGACCACGTGAAACTCTAAAGAGGACATTGTTAAGAGAAGCCAATTCAGTGAGCATAACATCCCTTGATGAGATTGAAAAACTCACTGCAGACATTTAACAGTGTGAGAAGGATGTAAGATGTAAGATGCAAGAAATATATAGGATATCAATGTTACTGCTGTAATCTAGTATAATTCTAAATATATCAGAGTGGAGAGTTAATATAAAATACAACAAAGTTAGCAGTAATTTATATGTTAAAAGTTATGTTAGATTCACATGCCAGTACTACAAAAATTGCTCTAATATTTCACACTCTACTTACACTTCGCAATTTCTTGTGAAAGGAGTAATGGAAACATAATTAGAACACACGGAAATATAATTAAAATACACGGAAGTGATACATTCACTGCTCCAATACACTCCAGGTCTCCTACTTCCATTTTTTCTAGATTTTTAATGCAAATATTTTTGTCTCCAATTAAAAACTAACTGTTCCACAGTAAATTTCACCTAACTATGACTGTATAGATGTAAATTAGCTTTTTTTTTCTAATTAAGTCTTTGTGAAATAAATGAGAATTACAGAGAATTTTTACTGAACTGTGCAGTAAATCAAAATAAAAGAAAACTTGATTATATGTTCAAAACAGAATTATTATACAAGAAACCGAAAAAAAGCAGAAAAATAACAATATTGTTTAAAAGAAAGTCAAATCTGATTATACCTCTTATGTTTAATAAATTAATAACAAAGACATAATAAAATAAAATCATACTTTGGACTTTTCTGTTTCTGCTGCCACTACCTTGAAATCCAGAGTCATCATTTTTTTTGTGATCTGCAACGAGATCTATGGGAACGAACACAGAGCTGGTGCGATGCTCCATATTGAAGGCCAACATTTCAGCATTGATATCATCCATGTACAGCAATCCGTAGCCTGATGATGAAATAACAAATGTTTAGAGCAATCCAAAATGTGTATAAACTGAAGCATACCATTTAATATACATGTTCATTGCAGCAAAAATTAGATACAAATAAAATAACTTAAATAAAAAAAAACTTTTTTTAATAGGCTATTTATAATTAATGATATATCTGCAGAAAACATTAAAATGTATGTTTTTTTTAAAAATATTCATAAACTGGGTTGAAGATGCAGCTCAATATAGGATCTGTTAATTTCAGATTAGTGAGTCATAGCTGACTAAACCCTGTTAAACTTATCTATTATTATCCCCAATAGCAGACTAGGCAGGGTAAAGGGACAAAAATGGCTACTATTCCTATGTCAGTAAAGTCTGATTTAAAAAAAAAGCATTGTACCTCCCTGGTTTTCATCTTTTGCAATCCAATGTGTGTGTGTCTCAACACCTTCACCATATCAGAAACAAACAACATCCTGCTCACAGTTCCAGGGAGGTAACAACAATAATATTCATATGTATACAAGAGTGAGAAGAATGTTGTGAATTCCCTGGACAGCAAAAATAACTAATGGAGTATGTCTGAGAAGAGCGAGAGATAAAAAAAAAAAAATCTTGTCAAAAAAATAAGAGAGAGACAATGTACTTTCATAGGACATGCAATGAGAAGAGGGGGCATTGAAAATATTATAACAACAGGAAAAAAAAAAGAGGGAAGAAGAGCCAGGGGAAGACCAAGAGAAATGATACTGGAAAGTCTGACAGGATGGTGTGAGAGGAGATCAGCAAATGATCTAATGGCCTGCATGAAGGATTGTGTACTCTGGAGAAGCATAATAGCCAATGCCAGTCGGCATGGCACCTGATGATGATGATGATAATAATAAAAGAATTATTTGTGATTTATCAGTATTTCTGACAGAAGGAAGTTGCAAAAATATGATTTGATGAGTTATCATAGGCCAGTGCAAAACTAAAAACCCAGAAAACTAACAAGAACACTGACTTTAACCTCGTTTTCAAAATGAAATTCTCTTATCAGATATGTGCTTTTTGCTTTCAAGTACCTGAAATGAGGAAGTATGAAATGTTATTTGGCTGACTTCCGCCTTCATTATGACATGTCAAAAAGTCCTTTGTGAGAAATACAAAAACAGATGGAACTTTATATGAGCAGTATATATACATAATTGTAAAAAATAAAAACCAGTTGTAAGCCAAAGAAAATATAAATATGATGTGAGAGATATTTTAATCTAAGCTGGTTGAGTCATATAGTATGAAGGGGAAATAATGAAAACTATTTTCAAAGGAAAGATAACTGTATACATTAGTTCATCAGACATTTTGCCCTTATCTCTCATCACTCATAGTCATATACATTCAACATCAGTTTAGTAAATATACACCATACACATACTGAGCATGAATAATTTAAAAATTCTTTTTAAAACTATTTGGTTCACTTTCTTATGCACACAGTTTATAATAAGATTTTACAATAATATCACATTAGGTGTCATGCCAGATAGCATTGGTGTTTATGATTCTTCATTTGTGTGATTCCTGGTGTTTCTAATCAGTTCCAATACTAGTTTTTTTTTCCATTTCATGGGAACAGTCTGCTAAGATATTTTTTTATTCTCTTTCATCTCCTTCTTTTCCTTTGAGTTCTCCAGTCATTAAAAAGTTCTCTAACTTCTGTCTTCTCATGACATATGTTAACTGTCTTTTTCTTATAACTTTAACAATATACAGATGTATTCTCATGCATACATATTAACTGCAGGGTTGAGAATTAGACTGCAATGAAATGACTTAGTAATATAACTATATAATGATGTCAGCATCATTAGAGACCCCTACAATGGATATGTTTGTGAAGTCAACACAGAAGAAGGAATGAGTGAATGGTTCCAGATTGAAACAGATGTGAAACCAGGATGTATATTATCTCCCTTGCTTTTTGGAATTGCCATGGGCTTCATAACAAAAAAATGCTGCACAGGTAAAATGGACATTGACTGGGTACATGAGACCCAACTGGAAGATCTTGATCTTGCAGATGACATAACTCTTTTCAGTGACAATGTGAAATCAATGCAAGAAAAAACAGATACCCTATCTTCAATGGCTAGTAAAATAGGTCTAGAAATTAACATGATAAAACAAAAATAATGAAACTTCTCATTAACCAAGAATGAAAAATATACGTAGAAGGAACAGCTGATGAAGAAGTAAAACAATCTGCATATCTCGGCAGTTAAATAGACCAGGATGGCAACACCAGAAAGGAAGTTAGAATTCAAATTGCAAAAGCAGCACTGTCCTTCAAAAATCTTGAGAACATATGGCATTCAAAAGTTATAAGCACAAAAACCAAGTTAACATTATTAAATTCAAATGTAATATCCACCCTCATGTATGCATGTGAAAGCTGGAAAACAACTAAAGAAACAGACAAGAAATTAGACTCTTTTGAAAACAAATGCCTCAAGAAAATACTCGATATAAAGTGGAATGAATTAAAGAACAACACAGAGATCAGACATATGAACAAACAACAACCTGTCTCATGGCTGATCAGAAAAAGAAGATGGAGATGTGTCTGTCATGTGATGAGATGAAACAGTCAGAGAATCCCCAAAACAAGCTATCGAGTGGAACACAACATGCTGAAGAAAAAGAGGTCGCCCACGTGAAACTCTAAAGAGGACATTGTTAAGAGAGGCCAGTTCAGTGGGCATAACATCCTTTGATGAGATTGAAAAACTCGCCAAAGACAGAAAATCTTGGTAAACTTATCTTATATCTTATATCCTTCCCGTGCCGTTAGACGTCACATAGGGCTCGCAAAGTAGTTCGCCAATTTTTCCTGTCTTCGGTAAACTACTATGCAGACTTATGTGATGTTTAGTGGCATGGGAAGAATGTAAGATGTAAGGTGAAGATATAACTATTGAAGCCAGACTGTAACATACACTGAACATAAATGATACTTGAAAAACTGAGAGAGCAGTTAGGCAGTGTCAAACAAGTGCTAATATAATTAGAAGTTTACAAGTAAAACACTCTCTGTTTTTAACGCTATGGGAGGGTATTCTAAAAGTGAGCAGGAGAATAAGTAAAGCTGTTCCCATATTTATTCGAGAAAATACACTGTTTAAAAATTGTAACTGTTTTGAATTATACATAATACTCTTTGATACCAAAATAAAAAAAAAAGTTAATGGAATAGAAAAAATAGGACTTTTCATGATCGCTGAAACAGTAAATAAAAGGTAACACTCACCTCTCAGATTATGTCTGCTGGGTTCAAGATCTTCCATGACTTTCAGAAAAAGGTCTTTGTCTCTCTGGAAGACACCACGGTGTTCTCTGATTTCATCCATTAACTTATTATTCACGTCAATGAATTTTGGAATGCTTTGTGTGGCATAATTCACACATTCTGAAAATGTAAGTTTCAGTTTCATGAATGAAATGTACCCAGATATAAAAGTTGATAGATTTTTTGTGAAATGATAAATGATTTTTTTTAGAATATATTTTAAAAGTTTCTATAATTAATTGTTCAGCCATTTAGAAAGAATGGAGGAGGATAGACAAACAAAGATGGTCTATACAGAAGTGATGAAAGGGGACAGACCATGAGGCAGACCTAGACAACAATGGTGAGGCAAACTGTAAGAAGATACAAGCACTCTTGAAGTCGACAGTTAGCAAGAAAAGATCAAGAACAGAGAGGAATGGAGATGCATCTTGTCTGCAGCAGTGAGTCTCAATGGCTTCTCAAAGAAGAAGAAGATAATTAACAACACTACTTTTTAAAATCTGCAAATGATGTATATAACAGAGTTAAAGAATTAATACAAAGAGTTAAAGAATTAATACAAACAGGTTAATTATTGTGGATAAGCAATTCTAATATGAATGAATTAATTAAAATTTTATGCAGACAGAAAATCATAAACTACTGTACTTTATCTATAATTGTGAATTTAGAGCTCTCTGTAACTAATCTGGCCATTTTTCCTGTGTCCAAAGTTGTGTGTGTGTGTGTGTGTGTGTATTCATGTGTGGTATGTGTGTGTGGTGAGATGTGTAAAGTTAAATGTAAATTTTAATCCAAAATTTTAATCAGTAGGTTAGGTTTATAACTTTACTTACAAATGTGACAATCAGGCCTACTTCTTGTACTCCACAGAGTGAATTTTCTTAAAAATGTCAAAATTTCCACCAAAATAATTAAAATATTTTTGGTATTTCTGAACATGTGCTAATCAAATATGATAGTATGGAAATATATAGGACATGTGTTTTAAAATGGAGAACATTTAGGCACCCTGACTGAAGTAATACAATTTCCTGGACAAATCTTTAAAATACAGGACTGTCCCAAATTGTTCAGGATGGCTGGTCACTTTATGGTAGCTGATGATATGGTGAAGATCATGTAGAGCAGGCATCATTCTATATAGTGACTTAGCAATTAAGATTTGCACTATTCTGTGGAGTGGATCTTCAAAAAACAAGATGTTCAGCATCAGCTAAAGGGCATACTGATATTTAACTCACTGGCCAAGATGCATTATCACAACACTCTGCTTCTGGTTGTACCACCTGGAAGGGGGGAGACTAGACTACCTGTCTTCCCCTGATGTCTGTGTCTTCCTCATTTTTTTTTTACACGTACTTTCTTTGAGTGGATAGAAAGGGAAGGAACAAATGAATGAAAATCTTTATTTTCAAAGGATAAAGAATCAGACATAAAGACCTTTCTGACCTTCTGGAAGCTGGAAAAGGACCTACTTCTGTTGCTGGCCGTGGGAGGGGGGGGGAGCTGCTTCATTACACTATTGGACATGTCCATACATGTTCAGCTTTCGACATTAGGATGTCTTTCAATGTTTTTAGATGTCCTTCAATGTTTTCGGAGATATTACTCTGATGTTACCCCTCATCACTTTACTTTCATTCCTACATATTCATTCAATATGAATTCAGTGCTAGTATCATATAAGCATAAAGAAAAAAATGTATTAAAGAGAACATTTTAAATGTTCACAAATTTTTAGAGCATTTCATATCTCACTTACGCTGTATCCATTCTGTATATCCCTGTACAACACAATCCATAATTTCATTGTCTTCCCTGATGTGCTTGGCCACTTTGCGGATTCTCTCCTCTACATACACATTTGGATCAGTCTTGGGTAGAAAAACCTTTAACTTTTCTCTAAATTTACCTGCATTTAAAAGATCAACAGTGTATTTTTCTCAGTTTTGGACTGCATATTTGGGCAGAGAAAATAAAGGCATATTGGGGAATACAGTGTTAGGCCCATATTTTCCATGACCTTCAGCACATGAAAGTGAGATGTGGTCAGTATCACGCCTAGCCGCTTTACATTTCCAGATTTAACTGGTACCCATTTTCTAAGGCTGGGTGAACCCTGGAGCCATGTTGGTCAGAAAAAAAAAATCCTGCTCAGCTGGGAATTCAAACCCTCAACCATTCGGTTGCTGGTCGAGTGCTCTAACCATTATGCTAGCAGGTTCCCCCCGGCTTACTAAAGAGAAGCATATTTCTCACATTGTCTTTTCTGACATTTTTCTCCCTGGCTCAAAAATGGAAAATGACTAAACTTCAGAGTTGTGGAAAAATGGGATGGTTGTTTCTCATAATGAAGGTTGGTGGCCTGGGTCTGCCTGAGTGTGCCCAAGTTGCCCACTTCTAGAAACAGACACTCATTCTTTCTTGAGCTAAGGAAGAAAAGAAGGTCAGGCATGATATGCTCACTGCATCACCTTCTAGAATGATGAGGTCGAGGAAAATATGACCACTCATATCATATCTAGACACCTCTATGGCAGAAGAGGACTACTTTTACTTTCTATCTCTAGAACGATGAGAGAGGAAATACAATAACAGACCCAGTATCAGGCCAAATGGAGTAATTTTTTTTAGCTCTGCCCTAAGAGCCTCATATTGTAATGAATTATATTTATTATGCAGTAATAAAAATATATGATCATATCCTTTTTTTTTTCTCTCAGATTTATCTGCCTGATTACTGGCTATCGTTATTGTTACATTATCACTCAGCGATTACACATATCGTTACATTATCACTCAGTGATTACTCATATCTTTTCTATTTAAAATTAGTATGCTTACTTTGACCTTATGTTAGAAATGTATTCTTCTATAAAGAAATATTCAGTGTAAGCAAATAAATTCTATCTACTTTTTGTGACTTTTTCCATTTTTCCATTTGTTGCACTTATAGCCTTTCTTTCACACATATGCAACCATACCATGAACTCAAGACCTATGATAGAATATATGGGGCTCCCGCAAAAACCCAAAGAAAACTACAGATGTCACCTGGCAACTGCGTTTCAGATTTTTTATGCCCTAACACATGAATGCAAAAGAACAATCTCATCAATATGGCATCCAGAAAACTCCTTGCCCATTTGTTTTTTATTCACTGCATATTTCCATGTCATATTATTAATACGAGTATTCTAGCAATTTAATTGATAAATGATTATATAAACCATACTTTCTTTTTTCAGCCTTGATTTATTTATCTATGAATTTCAGCAAGAACATGAAGTATTATAATCCTGAATTGAACCTCTATCTCTGTCATGTAAAACAGATATTTAGTATCTAATTTATCATCTATTTTACATGCTTACTCAGTAGAGACTCCTGAATCTCATGTTTACTGTTAAAACTTCTTCTTGATTTTCCATTTTTTCTCATTTCCAGAAGATTTTTTACCTGAAACACAAGATGGAAGTGCTGATCTTAATATTAATACAGAAACTAATAATATCAAAGTTATACTTAATTCACAAAACTTGTTTAAATACAAAAACATGAAATGTAAAACTAATGGTCTTGGTCATTTCCTATTCTTTATCAAAGATTTCTTGGAAACAAGTATTCATGTTCTAGTCTTGCATCAAACTTGTTGTACAAGAGCAATACAAATCATCATCATCAGGTGCCGTGCCGACTGGCGTTGGCTATTATGCTTCTCCAGAGTACCCAATCCTTCATGCAGGCCACCAGTTCAGTTGGTGATCTCCTCTCACACCATCCTGTCAGACTGTCCAGTATCATTTCTCTTCGTCTTCCTCTTGATCTTCTTCCTTCTATTTTTCCTGTTTTATAATATTTTCAATGCCCCCTCTTCTCATTGCATGTCCTATGAAAGTACATTGTCTCTCTCTTATCTTTTTGACAAGGTTTTTTGTCTCTCCAGCTCTTCTCATACATTCTTCATTAGTTATTTTTGCTGTCCAGGGGATTCGCAACATTCTTCTAATAAACCATATTTCTGCTGCTTCCAATTATTTTTGTGCAGACTTGCCTATTGTCCATGATTCACTTCCATATAACAAGATAGGTTCAATATAGCATTTTAGGACTCGTTTTCTAACATTCATTGATAAAAATGTGTTAGCTAATATGTTTCTCATTCTCTGAAATGCAGTCTTTGCTTGGCCTATTCTGTTCCTAATTTCTGTTCTGCATTTCCCATCTGAAGTTATTACTGCTCCAAGGTATTTGAATTTCTGCACCTGCTTTAGAATCTCTCTCTCTCTCTCTGAACCTTAAGTGCCCAGGGCACATGGGGCTTCCGCAAGGGTTTTCCACAAATGCCTGTCCTTCGCCTTTTTTTCTGCTCTTGCCCAGGTGAGCCCTCTATTGCTCAATATCCTTTCTGTTGTTCTTCTCCATGTCTCTTTTGGTCTACCCTTACTTCTCTTCCCCTGTGGTGTCCATCTTAGTGCTATTTTTGGTAGCGAGTTGTCAGTCATTCGGAGCACATGTCCCAACCATCGCCAGCGTCTTTCCTCAATAATTGTTGTCAGTGGTTTCATCTGCATTTCTGCTAATAAAATGTTATTTCTTATGGTGTTTGGCCAAAATATTTTTTAATTCTTCGTAAACATTTAGTCTGGAAAGAATTCAACTTGTTTTCTATGGTTTTGGTGATTTTCCAGCATTCACTTCCATAGAGTAGTACACTTAAAACATTACTCTTAAATATCCTGATTTTCATATTTATGCTTAGTTTTTTTTATTTCCATATATTCTGCAGCATTGCAAAAGCCTGGTTTGCTCTAGTAAGTCTGCTGTTGATGTCCTCTGTGCTGTCTCCATTTTCTACTACTCTGCTGCCAAGGTATACAAATTCGTTTACCTCCTCCACTAACTTGTTATCTACTCTGAGTACATTTCTGTTGTTCACATTTTGCTTCATTAACTTTGTCTTTCCTACGTTGATCTTTAGTCCTATGTTGTTTGCATTCTGAGTTAGCTTGTTTATTTTATCTTGCATATCTTTGTGACTGCTTGATAATAGACAAATGTCGTCCGCAAAGTCAAGGTCCTCCAGCACTGTGTCAAGGGTCCATTGTAATCCTCTGCGTTTGTCTGATGTTGCCTCCTTCATTAACCAGTCTACTGCCAAGATAAATAATGTTGGTGATAGTACACATCCCTGTTTCACTCCTGTTTGTACCCTAAAGCTGCTGGAGGTATGTTCTCCACAGATAACTTTGCACTGAAAACCCTTTGATTACATTAACTATTTTATGGGGGAGGCCATGCCATCTTAGGATTTTCCACAGTGCATCTCTGTTGACACTGTCAAAGGCTTTCTCAAAATCTATGAATAATGCATATGTTGTGCTATGCCACTCATTTGCCTGTTCTAATATTTGTCTAAGTACAAATATGTGGTCTATGCATGATCTTCCTTTCCTAAATCCTGCCTGCTCTTTTCGAAGTTTTTCCTCAAGTGTTGGTACAATTCTGTTGATGATTATTCTGCAAAATACTTTACTGGTGAGTGGCAGTAGGGTAATGCCTCTCCAGTTCCCGCAATCTCTGAGGTCACCCTTCTTTGGTAGTTTTACTATAAGACCAGTTTTCCACTCCTCTGGGGCTTTTTCTAAGTCCCAAATTTGTTGTAATATCCGGCAAAGTTGTTTTGGTGTTTCTGTTTCTTCTGCTTTCAACATCTCAGCAGTCACTTCATCTTCACCTGGTGCCCTGTCTGATTTTAGCATCTTTATCGCCTCCTTTATTCATTTATTGTTATTGGTCCTGTATTGATGTTTAGTTCCGTTTTTGCTTCAGGTATGTCTATTGCTTGTGCTGCTTGTGTTCTGTTTAGTAGGGTGTTAAAGTGTTCCCTCCATCTTTCAATTTTTTCTCTTTCTCCACTGACCAGTTGTCCATTTTGTGTTCTTACTGCACTTTCACATCTTGTGTTGAAGTTACCTGTCATCTGCTTTGTGATTTTATATATGGTTTTCATGTCATTTGTATATGCTGCTTTCTCTGCTGTTTCTGCTAAGTTGTCATAATATTGACGTTTATCTTGACGGCATGATTCCTTCACTTCTTTGTCTTTTTGTGCATAATTACTTAAAACTCGTTCTTTAAGCCGTTGTGATTTGGTGTTCAGTAATTTTTTCTTGATTTCTTTTCTTTGCTCTATCTTTTCCCATGTGGTCTCGCTTATCCATTCCTGTTTTCTCCTTTTCCGATATCCCAGCACCTCTTTTGCTGTTTCCTGTAGTGTTTTATTGAACTCTAATATGGACATTTCTGCTTCATCTTGTAGGACACTGAAGCGGTTCTTAAGTATTATTGAGAATTCATTTCTTGTTTGCTGGTCTATCAGTTTTCTTGTATCAAAATGTATCTTTCTGTGTTCTCCAATTTTGGCTTTCCTCAATTTTAGTTTGATTTTTGCTACCAGAAGGTTGTGATCACTTCCTATATCTGCTCCTTTCCTTGCTCGCACATCTTGTAGTGACCGTTTCCACTTGTTGTTTATTAGTATGTGATCAATTTGGTTTTCTGTGGTTTTATCTGGTGACCTCCAAGTCACCTTATGGATGTTTTTGTGTTGGAAAATTGTCCCTCCGATGGTCATCATGTTTTCTTCACAGAAACTGCACAGTCTTTCTCCATTTTCATTTATTTCTCCGATTCCTTCTCTTCCCATGATTCTTCTTCTATCTTCATTTCCTTCACCTACTTTTGCATTGAAGTCTCCCAAGATGAGTAGCATATCATGCTTGGGTATTGTTTCTACTGTTGCTTGGAGGCTGTTGTAAAAATCTTCTTTTAATTCCTCTTCAGCTGCTTCTGTTGGTGCATAACAAACTATAATAGACAGCTTCGTGAATCTTGAGTTGAACCTTGCATATAATAATCTCTCATTTATTGGGGTCCATTTCAGCAATGCTTCTTTTGTTATAATTAATGCTACTCCTCCTTCATGAAGATCTTCTTTACCTGACCATATTATTGTATCTTCTGTGTGATGTGTTGTTAATTTCCTTCTGCCTTGTCCTGTCCATCTTGCTTCTTGTATTCCTAGTATGTCTAGTTTGTATCTGTGCATTTCCTTGATGGTTTGTGCTAGTTTTCAAGTCTGGTTTAGTGTTCTTACATTCCAGCTGCCTATTTGCATCTTATGTTTAGGTTCCAGGAGGTCTGCAGTCGGGCTGGGGACTTCCAGTGGCTGGCTTTCATCCACAACCTTCATGGGCTCAGTTTCCTGATACGCATTTCTCCTTCCACCTGCATTTGCTTTTTCCCTTGCTTCTGTTTCTGTAGCAGTCTGATAGTTTTTTATCAGATAGGGTTGCTGGCCCTATGCTGAACCCTCCTTAATCGCCTTTTACGATCATGCATGGTAGGGTACAGTGGTCCTATTCTTTGCAGATCCCGGGTACCACACGGGGGCTGCTTTAGAATGGTTCCGTTTAATTTAATACTGCATGCTGGTGGATTCTGTTTCTTAGATATAACCATAGTCTCTGTCTTTTTGATGTTCAAAGTAAGGCCTTTCTGTTCACTTTCTTTGGCCACTTTATCCAAGAGATTTTGCAGGTCTTGTTGATTCTCAGCTATCAGTACTGTGTCGTCGGCATACCGATGGTTGTTAATATTGTATCCTCCAATTTTTATGCCTGGTTCTGTGATGATTGTTCTTAGAATATTCTCGCTGTACAGAGAAAAAAGGTCTGGAGATAGTACACATCCTTGTCACACCCCTTATTTTATAGGTTGATATTTTCCAGTTCTATTTTCAACTCGAACTGCTGCTTCTTGCTGCCAGTATAGATATTTTACAATCCTCAGGTCTTTGCTGTCTATATTAATGTCTTCAAGCATTTTAATAATTTCATTATGTTTCACCTTGTCAAATGCCTTGGTGTAATCAATGAAGCATAAGTAGAGATCTTTCTGTACTTCTAAAGCTCTTTCTGTTAGTGTTCATAAAGCATAAATGGCATTGTGTGTTCCCTTTCCTTCAACAAATCCAAACTGTTCATCTGCTATTTCCATTTTTATCTTTTTCCTTGTTCTTCTCATAATTATTCTCAGAAGTAGTTTCATTATGTGACATGAGAGGCTGATAGTCCGGTGGTCATCACATTCCTTTGCACCTGGTTTCTTTGGTAGTGCTATAAACGTGGATTTAATCAGGTCACTGGGAATATAACCACTGTTGTAAATGTCATTCAGTAACTTGGTTATTACTTTTATTCCTGTCTCCTCTAGTGCTTCTATTTCTTCTATTGTTATATTATCAGGCCCAGTCGCTTTTCCTTTCTTCATGTGTTTGATGGCATCTATGATTTCATCTTCAAGTATTGGTGGTCCATCACAGTTTTCAGTATCTGGTGTTAATTCTGGTCTTTCTCTTCCATATAGCTCACCGATATACTCTGTCCACCTGTCCACAATGTCTTCTTTTCCCATTAACATTTTACCTTCTTTCGATTTCAGGCATCCTGTGGTATATTTTGTTTTCCTGCCTGTGAGTTCATTAGTTCATTTGTGCATGTTTTTGCTGTCTTTATTATGAGAGTCCTCTACCTGTCTGCACTGTTCATTTAACCACACTTCTTTTGCTTCTCTGCATTTGCATCTTATTTCTTTATTTATCTTGCTATATTTTTCCTCATTATTTTTATTCCTCCTCCTCTTGTCCATCAGTCCTAAGATATCGTCTGTCATCCATTTATTTTTAGGGGCTTCTTTTTTTGGTGGTATTATCTCCTTAACAGTTTGGTGGATAGAATCTCTTAACATTTCCCATTGTTCATCTATACTATTTATCTTTGCTATTGCATTGTATATATTTGTTATAATAACTTTGTATTGTTCTTGCAGCTCTTGGTCATTTTTAAGAAGTTCTGTATTCAGTTTGATGTTTCTCACTTTTCTGCATGCTTTCTTTAGTTTTATTCTAACTTTTCCACAGAGTGGATCATGGTCACTATTGCAGTCAGCTCCTGGCATGGTTTTTGTTGTCAGTAATGCATTGCGGAATCATTTGTTGATTAATATGTAATCTATCTGGTTAAATGTCTTTTTGTCTTGGCTGCACCACATTGCCAGTCTTCGAGGATGTTGTTTAAACCAGGTGTTTCCTACAACCATGCTGTGTATTTTACCCATTCAATTAATTTATAACCTCTGTCATTCCTCTCCCCCAGCCCATAGTCACCAACGATGTCCGAAGTTCTTCCTTTACCAACTTTGGCATTAAAATCTCCCATGACTATGGTAACTTCATGTGACTTTGTGTGTTTTAGTGCTGTCTCTATGTCATTATAAAATACAAATACACATTTTTATTATTAGCTTTTCATAGAACAAAAAAATTTTATTCAGATATTTATCAGTTCTATAAATGTCATTGATAAATTTCACATATGAATGTGAAAATTTCACAAAAATGTAAACATAGTTTTTTTTTAAAATACATCTAAATAAAGTAAAATAGGTAGATGAAGTTGTAACAAAAAGAAACTAGACTCTACATCAGGTCCTTACTTTTTAATAATTTTAAAAAATAAAATAAAATTATTACAAACCCTACTGGCTAGCTGTGAAGGGTCAAGGGTTATTTCTGTACTGAAAGAATCCACTGAAGAATTATTGGATGCAGTTGACTTTATTGATGCTGTGGTAGCTCCAAACTGGATGCTTTTATCATCTATATCCAGATCAACACTTGAAGGGCTTGAGACAAAAGACTGATTTCCACCGTGAAGCATGTCGTGTTTAATTTGGCTGATCTGACACTTGAACAATCCTAAGTGTTCTTGAATCTGAATTGTAAACAGAAGTAAATCAGCATTCACTAAATAACTCTACATTTTTATTTAACTTTTTACTCCAAAATAGCAATGGCAGTTGTGGTAGATCTCATACAACTATGTAAATTAATGCTCAGAGTAATATTTTGGTCAAGTCTAAATAAACGGAGGGTCCTAGAACAGCGCCTTATTTTCTAGGCTGGCTGTCTCCACCCAGCTGGAATTAACAATGTCTTCACCTTTCTGTAACTTCTTTAGTTTTCCACCCCCCCTTTTTTTCTACTTTCTTTCTCCTAGCTACCCCTCCCTACCGCCACCCTCTTTTCTTCTCTGGCAACATATTGGTGTTTATAGGGTCTTGTCCTATTCACCAGTTTCACATTTTCTCCCTGCAGGTGTTTATGTTCTTCATTCATTATCTCTCCGTTCCCCCCCCCCACCTTCTCCTCTAGTGGCTATCATGTTTCCATTGCCTTCCCCCCCCCACCATTTGTTTTTCTCCTCTCTCTCCACCTCTTCTTTACGTTTGGCTCTATCGGCTTATCTTTTGTGTGGTCCGCGTGGTCTCAATACATCTTCTATTGGACATGCATTTCTCTGTTTCCTACTTCTGGAGGAGGCCATATTAAGACAAATTCTTCATTTAGTTATTTGTATTTGTTTTTGTCTCGTCTGTACATGTAATCCTCGAAAAAGACTCATGCCGAAATATCGGATGCTGTATGTTTTTCATTTATACATTCTCATTCTTTCAATTCATTCTTTTTCTCACTTTACTCACTCCCTCTGCCACTTTGTAAAACTACACTATACACCTCAACTACCTTTATTAAATAAACTGAAATGTAGCACACTTCTAACACAAACCTTATTTTTTAATTACACAGTAAGCTCCTTTCAGTTTATCTGTAGCAAAATTTTTAATCAATTATTTATTCTGGCAGAGCACATAAATTTATTCAAGAGTGAAAGAGTTGAGTTAAGCACTTCTACAACTGTAGCAAAATAAAACCTGGATGACCTCAGCCAAGGTTAAAAAATATATGAAAATTCTGTCAGGAATAAGGACTTTAGATATTATCCAACAGCCTTAAAGGTCTTTGCTATCAATTGTCCTAAATTTAAATGCTTTCTGGGTTATAACTTCCACATCAAGCAAAGGACAATGAGATTTGTGGGAATGAAAAACAAGCAAGAAAATAAGTTAGTCATATGCACCATGAAAAATAGAGAGAATTCGAATTTGTTACTGCCTCTATATCCATACTACAAGAACTTAATACTGAAGAAGGCTGGTTAGTAAAGAGGATTAAACAGAGAAAACAGAAAAATTTTGGACACATTAAACGTCATGATAATTTAGAGAAGACCATTTTGGAAAGGTACATAATGAGAAAAAGAAAGAGAGGAAGACCAAGGCAAAGATGGCCTCAAGACATCATTGATAATCTACAAATGGATGCATCAGCAGCAGAGCATCTTGCTTACAACCGAGAGGCCTACAGGAGAGCTGTTAGGGAGGCAAAGTTCCTGCAAAGGACACGCAAATGACTGACTGACTGCCTCTAGGATCATAAATTAGTTAGAATAGCCATCATCTTTGCACTTCAGACATGGTTTTGGGTGCTCTAATCTCCTTTTCAATATCTCCATCAATGTACTATGACTAATCACATCCATTATGACTGACCATCCTTCTGGTGCTCTCAGTTAGATTTTCATGTTTTGCTACACTAAACTTCACTTCTAACTCCTTCATTCTTGACTAGGATGCTGAATCACAGTTGTCAGCGAACAATTCTATCTGACTAGCTTATTTTATGGGATTCGTGGCATTGGCTTGATCTACTGCTGGACCTGTCTCTACAATTATTGAGTCTGCCAATTAATCCACCCTGTAATACAGCACAAGAAAGGAGCAGGAAGAGTGAAAAGTCCCACTACACCTGCTGTTATGTACAGTGTGACTTTTTTTATGCTATATTTATGAATGTACCTGCTGTTACATATAGTGTGACTTTTTTATGCTATATTTATGAATGTACTTGCTGTTGATCTAGGATGTCAGTGTGAGTTCTGCCATAAACTCTAGACAGATGAATACAGTGCCATGACAGGTACATTCACAAATATAGCATTAACAAAAAATCACACTGCACCTAAAAAACAGATGTAGTGGGACTTTTTGCCCTCTCTGTACACCAATATCTATATGTGCAAAAGCTCTGATGCTAAATCTGCCTATTGTGAGTGGGAAAAAACAACAACTCTAAAATAAGTTTTCTTGACTCATGTGTAGAACATTTTGTATTTGTGAAGAATAGTTTGTATTTGTGAAGAACTGCTCATCTTTCAAAATAACATCATCCAGAAACAAATATGAGCATGATATGAAGAATATCAGTAAAAGCTAGAATTAAAAAGTTTCTAAAAATAAAACTTACAGCTGTCAGAATTGTGGAGTCCATTTCATTCACAAGTTTCCTTTCATGGACATGTTCATCAACATGCTTCAGAAGACTCTGAATAATCATTTCATCCAGCATTCGTCTGTTTGATCTTTGGATATAAAAAAAAAAAAAAAACAAAGTACAGTAAACCCTCAAGTTAACAAACTGTAACAGATTTTGGATTTAGCAGACTGGACAAATAATAAAAAAAAATAATAAGAATCTTAAATGCTGTACTATGCATTTAATTGTGCACTTATTTTGGGTAGCATGTAGTAGATGTATGTAAATATTACATATTCTTGAATAATTTTACATTGTGCAATATTGTATATTGTATTAAAGTTACATTACATATTCTTGAATAATTTTACATTGTGCAATATTGTATATTGTATTAAAGTTATTAAAGTGGGCCGGCTAGCGTAGTGGTTAGAGCACTCGTCTAGCAACCAAATGGTCGAGGGTTCGAATCCCCAGCTGAGCGGGATTTTTTTTCCGACCAATACGGCCCTGAGGTCGACCCAGCCTCGTAAAATGGGTACCAGAGAAAATCTGGGAAGTAAAGGCAGCGAGGAAAGGAACTGGTCACCCTACCTCACACGCTGATGACCCAGCATAATGAGGTCTCTAACGCTTCACCCCCTACGGCATTTTGAAATGCTATGGGACTATCTTTACTTTACTTACTATTAAAGTTACATTACATATTCTTGAATAATTTTACATTGTGCAATAGTGTATATTGTATTAAAGTTACATTACATATTCTTGAATAATTTTACATTGTGCAATATTGTATATTGTATTAAAGTTACATTACATATTCTTGAATAATTTTACATTGTGCAGTATTGTATATTGTTTTAAAGTTACATTACATATTCTTGAATAATTTTACATTGTGCAATATTGTATATTGTATTAAAGTTACATTACATATTCTTGAATAATTTTACATTGTGCAATATTGTATATTGTATTAAAGTTACATTACATATTCTTGAATAATTTTACATTGTGCAATATTGTATATTGTATTAAAGTTACATTACATATTCTTGAATAATTTTACATTGTGCAATATTGTATATTGTATTAAAGTTACATTACATATTCTTGAATAATTTTACATTGTGCAGTAGTGTATATTGTATTAAAGTTACATTACATATTCTTGAATAATTTTACATTGTGCAATATTGTATATTGTATTAAAGTTACATTACATATTCTTGAATAATTTTACATTGTGCAGTATTGTATATTGTTTTAAAGTTACATTACATATTCTTGAATAATTTTACATTGTGCAATATTGTATATTGTATTAAAGTTACATTACATATTCTTGAATAATTTTACATTGTGCAATATTGTATATTGTTTTAAAGTTACATTACATATTCTTGAATAATTTTACATTGTGCAATATTGTATATTGTATTAAAGTTACATTACATATTCTTGAATAATTTTACATTGTGCAATATTGTATATTGTATTAAAGTTACATTACATATTCTTGAATAATTTTACATTGTGCAATATTGTATATTGTATTAAAGTTACATTACATATTCTTGAATAATTTTACATTGTGCAATATTGTATATTGTTTTAAAGTTACATTACATATTCTTGAATAATTTTACATTGTGCAATATTGTATATTGTATTAAAGTTACATTACATATTCTTGAATAATTTTACATTGTGCAATATTGTATATTGTATTAAAGTTACATTACATATTCTTGAATAATTTTACATTGTGCAATATTGTATATTGTATTAAAGTTACATTACATATTCTTGAATAATTTTACATTGTGCAATATTGTATATTGTATTAAAGTTACATTACATATTCTTGAATAATTTTACATTGTGCAGTATTGTATATTGTTTTAAAGTTACATTACATATTCTTGAATAATTTTACATTGTGCAATATTGTATATTGTATTAAAGTTACATTACATATTCTTGAATAATTTTACATTGTGCAATATTGTATATTGTTTTAAAGTTACATTACATATTCTTGAATAATTTTACATTGTGCAATATTGTATATTGTATTAAAGTTACATTACATATTCTTGAATAATTTTACATTGTGCAATATTGTATATTGTATTAAAGTTACATTACATATTCTTGAATAATTTTACATTGTGCAATATTGTATATTGTATTAAAGTTACATTACATATCTTGAATAATTTTACATTGTGCAATATTGTATATTGTTTTAAAGTTACATTACATATTCTTGAATAATTTTACATTGTGCAATATTGTATATTGTATTAAAGTTACATTACATATTCTTGAATAATTTTACATTGTGCAATATTGTATATTGTATTAAAGTTACATTACATATTCTTGAATAATTTTACATTGTGCAATATTGTATATTGTATTAAAGTTACATTACATATTCTTGAATAATTTTACATTGTGCAATATTGTATATTGTTTTAAAGCTTTTGTTTCACATTAAAAAACAGTAAAAAGTAATGAAAAAAATGACCTCATTATGGGTTGCATTGAGAGTTAACCAACTTTCAACGTTAACAGTCATCCTTTCCCCCACTGTTAAATCAAGCGTTTACTGTAAAAGCTTTATTGGTAGTCCTTGAACAAGTTGTTTATCCATACACTGACACAACTTTGTTATTCTATGTCCTCCATCTTCCATTGTACAGTATCCTAGCATTAGAACTAAGATGCAGTCTTAGAGAATAGGACAACAGTACTCATCAGGCACGTTGTTAGAGGTGAAAATGGCAAAGAACAACAGACATCACATCACATCCTCCAGAGTTGCCAGATACACAACTCACTCAAGCAAGGACCTGGCCAGATCCAAGCCCCATACAAGAGAAGCTCTATAGTGATGCAGAAAACCTGAAATGAACTGCCGCATTTGTGAGAGAGACTGGTGTCGATATCTGAGTGAATGATGAAGAAGAAGAGATGAATAAAGAAAAGTGGTAGAAGATGCTGTAATTACAAGCAGCAATTTTATAGAAGCATGTAAAGCTAACCATGTAAGTCCTTCACAAACAATTACATAGTCTGAGATTGGCAAGTTCTGGGCCACCAATCTAGCATTGACTACTAAGGAAAGGCCTGCTCAGTAACACAAGTTAGTGCTGAAAACAAGCCTTTAATGGCTTTTATTTGATATAAGCAGATCGAACACTGTCTGTCTGTCCATCCGTCCATCCATCTGTCCATCTGTCTGTCTGTCTGTCCCAATAACTGGTGTTGGCGATAATGCTTCTCCACATTTCTCTGTTCCAAGTACCAATTATGACCTGTGCCACCATTCTCTGTCCATACCATCTTGTTAGTCTGCCCAGCATCTTCTCTCTCGGTCTATCTCGATCTCTTATGCCTTCTATCTTTCACTTTGACACAATGTATTCTAGCTTGCCTTGCCATAAAACGTGTCCTATGAATTTGGATTGTCTTTTTCTGGCTTTTGTTATTGCTTGTCTCATCTCTCCAGTCAAAGTATGCATTCAGATAAAAGTTCAGATTTTGAAAGCTTTGAATGTAAATTGCATCTTCTTTCTTAACCCTTTACATCCATTTTTAGAAAGTGAAGACCAGCATTACAGTCAAATATATTAACAACTTCATTTCACTGACTCATTTTACATTGTGCAATATTGTATATTGTTTTAAAGCTTTTGTTTCACATTAAAAAACAGTAAAAAGTAATGAAAAAAATGACCTCATTATGGGTTGCATTGAGAGTTAACCAACTTTCAACGTTAACAGTCATCCTTTCCCCCACTGTTAAATCAAGCGTTTACTGTAAAAGCTTTATTGGTAGTCCTTGAACAAGTTGTTTATCCATACACTGACACAACTTTGTTATTCTATGTCCTCCATCTTCCATTGTACAGTATCCTAGCATTAGAACTAAGATGCAGTCTTAGAGAATAGGACAACAGTACTCATCAGGCACGTTGTTAGAGGTGAAAATGGCAAAGAACAACAGACATCACATCACATCCTCCAGAGTTGCCAGATACACAACTCACTCAAGCAAGGACCTGGCCAGATCCAAGCCCCATACAAGAGAAGCTCTATAGTGATGCAGAAAACCTGAAATGAACTGCCGCATTTGTGAGAGAGACTGGTGTCGATATCTGAGTGAATGATGAAGAAGAAGAGATGAATAAAGAAAAGTGGTAGAAGATGCTGTAATTACAAGCAGCAATTTTATAGAAGCATGTAAAGCTAACCATGTAAGTCCTTCACAAACAATTACATAGTCTGAGATTGGCAAGTTCTGGGCCACCAATCTAGCATTGACTACTAAGGAAAGGCCTGCTCAGTAACACAAGTTAGTGCTGAAAACAAGCCTTTAATGGCTTTTATTTGATATAAGCAGATCGAACACTGTCTGTCTGTCCATCCGTCCATCCATCTGTCCATCTGTCTGTCTGTCTGTCCCAATAACTGGTGTTGGCGATAATGCTTCTCCACATTTCTCTGTTCCAAGTACCAATTATGACCTGTGCCACCATTCTCTGTCCATACCATCTTGTTAGTCTGCCCAGCATCTTCTCTCTCGGTCTATCTCGATCTCTTATGCCTTCTATCTTTCACTTTGACACAATGTATTCTAGCTTGCCTTGCCATAAAACGTGTCCTATGAATTTGGATTGTCTTTTTCTGGCTTTTGTTATTGCTTGTCTCATCTCTCCAGTCAAAGTATGCATTCAGATAAAAGTTCAGATTTTGAAAGCTTTGAATGTAAATTGCATCTTCTTTCTTAACCCTTTACATCCATTTTTAGAAAGTGAAGACCAGCATTACAGTCAAATATATTAACAACTTCATTTCACTGACTCATTTTATTTGGTTTTGCATTTTGCCTTACCTGTTTTTTTGTGTTTTCTAAGTGAAATATTTATAAAATAAATAAGCTTAAATATAAATTAATTAGAAAAAAAAAGAATTATTGCTCTGTATAATTCAAATAAACATCTCTGTTTATTTAAATTATTTGTTTCAAAAAAATTTTAAATAGCATTGGAATGCCCAAACTGATTTTTCTAAGAAATCTTTAACAAATTCTATTTTAGGATTACCTAAATAGTTCTGAATACTTATACAATTTTCCATTATTCCATTATCACAAATTCTCATTAACAACAATCTCAGGAGCCACACAATACTGTTTATGGTTCTGACTGCACTGTGTGTTTACAATAGGATGATAAACTTTGAGGGGATGCTTTGTTCTAAACTGCTAGGACTGGAACAAACCTGTTGGCCAAGAAATTTTCCCTTGAACACATCTCAATGATTTCTGATGTATCATGGATCTCCATAATAGGGCTGATTGTGTCAAAGTTTAGAATCCCAGATATTATTGTCTTCAGGCCTTGTGACAGGTTGTTCAGCTCAGTCTGTTTGCAAAGAAATGTGTAAAGCTACTGGAATTTTGAGAGATAAACCGGCATCTAAATGTAGTAAAAGGCTGATTAGTAAAAAACTTATCCATTTTATAAATAGTATAACTTTATTATTAACATTTTCAATAGTTTTAATAAAAAAAAGCTACCAAATAAAGATAAAAAAGGTATAGTAATTGCTATGCTAATGCTGTTACTGAGAAAGAACACATGACTGAAAAAAAAGGTGGATTAGACTTCACAGAAGAAAGATGACATTGCAAACCAAGAAGCTCATTAAGCCTGAATCAGAATATGGAGGCAAAACTTGATGAGAGAGGTGGGCATAAAAAAAAAATCAGCCAATATAACAGTTCTTGGCACAGCCTCATTGAAAGCACTAAGTAATGAGATTGATGGTAATGATGTAAAATCATCGCTGCTTAGACCAAGAGAGCTGGGAGTAGATTGGCACGGCAAGATATGAGAGACATACTGGACGCACAAGAGGACTTGTCAGCCAATACAGGACAGGTACTGTCAGCCAACACAGGACAGGTACTGTCAGCCAACACAGGACAGCTACTGTCAGCCAACACAGGACAGCTACTGTCAGCCAACACAGGATGGGCACTATCAGGCTCAGATCATTAATGGATATGTTCAGGGGAAGATATGAGCGCCCAAAGACATGTCCAGAGTGCAATGATGATAATCCAGACCATAAACCATACACCATAAATAATGACAGATTAAAGACAAATAATCTTTCACCATTTACTCTTACTGCTGTATTTGGACCAACAAGCAGCAATAAGAATAAATGGTGAAACAACAACTTAGTTTGACATAAAACAAGGGGTCCGTCAGGGGTGCATATTGTCACCCTACTTATTTAACTTGTATACTGAAAATATAATGAGGAATGTTAGAGAAGATGTAGACAAAGAATATTACGATGCCATAACAGTTGGAGGTTATGAAATACCAGAGATTAGATATGCTGATGACACAGTATTGCTGTCCACAACACAAGAAGGAATGGAAAAACTAATTATGTCAGTCCGCAAGAACAGCGAAGAGCAGAACCTCTATCTTAATGCAAAGAAAACTAAAGTGATGACAACTGACAAAACAAACAAGGCAACTGAAATATGTATCAATGAGGAAAAACTGGAAGAAGTGGAGAGTTTTGAATATCTTGGATCACTACTAATTAATAATGGAGATACAATGAGGGAAATTAAAAGGAGGACATCTATTGCTCTTCAGAAAGTAAAACAAATAAAGAATCTGTGGAGAGGAGCAGACAGAACCACAAAAATAAGATTTTTAAGGGCATGCATCTTTCCCATCGCAACATATGCCTGTGAGACCTGGACATTTAACAAAACAGCTGAGAAACACATAAATGCCTTTGAATGTAAATGCTATAGAAGAGTTCTCCAAATATCGTGGACACAAAAAAGAACAAATATATCTATACTACAAGAGCTTAATATTGAAGAAGGCTGGCTAGTAAAGAGGATTAAAGAGAGAAAACTTAAATATTTTGGACACATTAAACGTCATGATAATTTAGAGAAGACCGTATTGGAAGGATACATAATGGAAAAAAGAAAAAGAGGAAGACCGAAACGAAGATGGCTGCAAGACATCGTTGATGAT
This sequence comes from Achatina immaculata, assembly GCA_009760885.1. NCBI lineage: Eukaryota > Metazoa > Mollusca > Gastropoda > Stylommatophora > Achatinidae > Lissachatina > Lissachatina immaculata. Next base: position 34,440,710 of record CM019716.1, on the reverse strand, counting down.
CTGGAAATGGATGCAGCAGCAACAGGCCATCTTGCTCACAACCGAGAGGCCTACAGGAGTGCTGTTTGGGAGGCAAAGTTCCACAAGGGACATGCAAAGGAATGAATGAATGAATCTTTACTAACTTGTAGCTTCTGTGAATTAGCTTCAGAAGATGCCATTAGTTTGTTTTGTTTTACTGCAACATTCTTGAAGTATCCATCCAGCTCTTCATTTGAGTGGATACAGTGTGTGATCATGGATCTCAGGTGACGAGATGCAGGTTGTAGCATGTATTTCAACCATCTGTGATAGTTTCATAAAAATCACATTGAAAAGTATATTCATATACTTTTAATAGAAAATAATTTATCTGGGTAGCTTTGTTTCTGTAATTTATGAAAATGTGCAACAATTTTGAATTATTTTAATGATGTCTATATTCATTTTTTTTATGTATCTGTAGCTTCAAAATTAAAACTCTTTGACTACAGAATAAAAGTAAAAGGCAATTTTTGCAGTATATATATATATATGTATATATATATGTGTGTGTGTATATATATATATATATATATATATATATATATATATATATATATATATATATATATATTATATATATATATATATATGCTATGGGTGTTTCTCTTTCTTTTTTTTAATTCCTAGAGTGAACCTAGGGTTCTGAGCAAACTCCTCCATCTTGGGAACTGCTCTGATGGCACTCTCAGATGCAGCTTCTTCAAAGTCACAGCTAAGTGCTACTTTTTTTCTTTTTTTTTTTTAAATTTGTATTTCGTTATATATCATTCATGTGAATTTATATTTTCTCTTCCTTCTCTATCTCTTAGTCCTCTGTGTCTCTGTATGTATAAGGTATAAACAAAAATCTTACAAATGTGTGCTCATTAATTACTAAAGCTGTTCCTACTTTTGTTTTAATTAAATAACCATTTTAAATTATCACAGCTTTGCTGCAGTGGCTTTATGTATATTTATACATTTAGATTTACATATACCCAAAAACTATTCATAATGATTATGCCTTATTAATGAAAAAGGATGACTGAAGCCCACATTGATTTTTGAACCAGTTACAACTTACTGAATTTGATGACAGTGTAAATTCTGTAAAAGGGTCCCGCCTTAAAAATAATTTTCACAGCTCACATAGAAAGTGCACATTTATTTGATACATTTCTGTCCATCCATCTTTGTTACTGGATAATGAATGAAAAAACATTCAACATCCAACATTCTTCATCATGTCTTATTTGACATTAAGAAATTCTCGCCACTTCTCATGATCTGTGGCCTTCTTTTATGCGGTGCTAGTGCTGGTAACATTATCATTTGTTTTGAAAATTTCTGAAACGTATTTTCTTAAGTTTGTAATAATTCAAGATTTCTATTAGAAAGTGACACAGAGGAAAAATGTAACTTAAATTACTGAAAAGTCAACAGTGAACTTACATGTACTGGTGTTTGATGGCATTGTGGCTTGCTAGGTCAAAAAGATGTTTCAGTCCCTTTAAAAGCATCATGAAGTTGTCTGTTACAAATTCTGGATCTATCAGACAAGAAATTATAACAATTTTAAATGAACAAAATATATAAAAATTCAATGCAATTTATAATAAAATGTTAAAATTACTTAAAACAAAACTAGGAGTGGTTTTATTAGTTTATGGGCACACAACTAATGAAGCTATTTCTACTTTTGTTCTAAATAGTTTTAACATTTTCTTATCACAGCTTTACTATAGTGGCTTTGTATATATTTATATAGGTAGTATTATATATGCTTATATCCAAAAACTATTTGTGTGTTATGCAATTCATAATACAGCTGACCTAATTTTTGTATTATAAAAGTATACAACAACAAACAAAATTTACTTTATTCATTTACACATTATTGTACTACTTTCCTGGCATCCTCATTCCAGTGAAAATCATGGAAGTTTATAGTTATAAAATTATATCAAAAACTGATACCTAACCTGTATGAAATGTTTTGTGTATATTAATAGCATGGAATTTTTGGACTAACCAGTATGGGAGTAAACCTAGCCTCAAGATATAAGTAGATGGGAAGGACAGTGGTGGCTTTTCTACTCACAGTGCTGTACTTAGAAATGTGAAGGCATTAACACTTCACGCCTCTACTACTTACAAATGCCATCGATGATATATATATATATATATATATATATATAGGTAAAGGTAAAATCCCCCACTTCCATGTCATTAAGGCATATTGGGAATATGATGTTAGGACTGTACTTCCATGACCTTTGGCACATGAAAGCGTGATATGGTCAGTATCACACCTCGCCACATTTCTCTCTCTCTTTCTCTCTGAACCTTAAGTGCCCAGGGCACATGGGGCTTCCGCAAGGGTTTTCCACAAATGCCTGTCCTTCGCCTTTTTTTCTGCTCTTGCCCAGGTGAGCCCTCTACTGCTCAACATCCTTTCTGTTCTTCTTCTCCATGTCTCTTTTGGTCTACCCTTACTTTTGTTCCCCTGTGGTGTCCATCTTAGTGCTATTTTTGGTAGTGAGTTATCAGTCATTCGGAACACATGTCCCAACCGCCACATTTACCTTCCCAGAATTCTCTGGTACCCATTTTTAAAGGCTTGGTGGGCCTCAGGGCCTTTCTGGTGTGTACCAGAAAAAACCGCACTGCTGGGACTTGAACCTGATACCCCTGGAATAGTAAACTAAGCACATAATGACTCAGCTAACCAGGCTGCCCTACATATATATATATATAGTTTTTTCCAGATTATTTATCTCGTAATACTTTAACAAAAGATAAGAAAGGATTTAAAACCATCCAAACTACCTAAACTTACCAGCAGGCAAATGCTTCATTGCATCAGTGGTAGAAAAAAAGTAAGTTTGTGAAGGTTGAAATCCTGGCCAGACATATTCCAGTTTGTTGAGAGCATTTTTCTTTACTTTTTCTCTCTGCTCCTCCTTTATGTTGTCCCATCTGTGACAAATGAACATGGCTGCTTGAGGATCAAATGCCTCCACCATTTTGTCTTCTGAATATCTATCTTTAATAGCTCGGAGGAAATTCAGTAGCTGAAATAGACAACATAAGTTGGACAATTTAAGTTTCATAACAAGTTTGATTATATAAATTCAAAATCCACTGCTCTTTTAAATACAATTTTAACAAAATTTCATATATTTCAGTTAGTTTGTGAAATATTTAAATCCACAAATATCTTGACATCAAATTCTTAGTAAAAAATACCAAAAAGTCTTTCATCTGTTCATTATCAATAAATTAAAAATTTATTTAATTCTCAGGTTCCATTAAATCCAATTCCTATCATGAAAATATTTATGAAATAATGTGACCATGATGTGGAAATGAAATAGGCATGATATTACAGTAGGACACCTTATATGAATGTAAGTAAATATCTGAACAAAGATATAATTAATCTGATGAATTTTAAGAATGTTATTTTATTAGAAAATTCTCTTAAAGTGGATATTCACCATTTTGCTGACTCCATTTTGAATTCCGTTATTAAGTAAAGATTTGCTACAAAAGTTGTCTAATGAATCTCCAGTTTCCTTGCTCCCTCATCTTTGTGTACTCAGCCATGTTGTGTCCTGTCTGTTCTAATAGTTGTATATCACCTTCCCATATACATTTCTGTTTACCTCTTGCTCTTTATCCTTCCACCTTTCCTTCTAGTATTGTCTTCAGTACATTATTATGTCTTTTGATGTGGCCAACTTATTTCTTTGTGAAGTTCACTGCACATGTAATTGTTCTAATACCTGTACATTTGTTCTTTTTCATTTTCTGTGATATATGGCCTACTTTCCTTTAGATCCCACATTCTGCTGCATTTATAACTATTTTGAGCTTTTTTTACTTGGAATCTATTTTTCTGTGCACGCAGTAGTTCAGTTTACATATAGCATTTTACTAATTTTGTTAGTGGTGTTTTTATGGGTAGATTCCTGGATAACAGTATTGTCTTCACAGTGTTGAATACGTGTCTTGCCATTTCCGTTCTTCTCTTTATCTCCATTTCACATCTCCCATCCTCATATAGTATTTGTCCTGGGTAGCTGTAGCTTGCAATTTAAGAATCAGAAAAGTATCAGTTTTTGTACATTCTTTAAAAAAGAAAAATAATGTGCAGGAAAACCAACATCTTGCAGGCATTTGGGAGTTAACAGCTTCAAGGACTTATCTCTTTAGATATTGTCTAGTTGGTTGGTTTGCTGCCCTCTTATGGTCAGACAGTTCTGATGTCTGAGGTTCAGCTCTCAGTCAATCTCTCATGACTTTCGTCCTCCTGTGTCCATATTCTTTATCTACAATTTTCTGAAGCAAGTCTTTTAATTTTTTCCCCCTTCACACTGAAAACATCAAGAGATTAACCTCCTTGGTTAACTTAACGCCTTAAGTTATACAGGCCAGGTTTTCCACGCTGAAACTGTTAGCCTTGTAAATTATAACCTTGTCTTGACTCATACATAGCATGATGCCACAGTAACATTAGGGTAGTACTGTACTGCCATGAAGTGAATGAAATGAGATCAAGCTTCTAAAATTAATTATAAGAACTCTTTAATTGATATTAGTGAATGGGCAGACCATCATGGCATCTAACCTACATTGTTGGCCTGTTTTTCACCAGAAAAAAACTGTTGACATCAGTCTCATTGAAGAGGAAGTTGTGCTCTGATTATATTATTAATTGTGTGAACATTTCACTCATATTCATAGTTTACTGTGACTAGTTCTAACACTGAAACAAGTTTTAACACTAGCTGACTACAGGTATTAACATTAACAACTAATTTTAACACTGACTGACAAAGAAATAATTACTCACCCTGTCCTCCCTAACTCCACCTGCAGCATCTGATTTGATGATATAAATAAATGCCGAAGCATGAGTTGACTTGACAAAGTTCATGGTCACTGTGTCCATATTCTCATCTTCACCAATGCCTGGTGTATCTACCAAAGTGACTCCACTCTGGTTTGTAGAAACAATCCAAATATCATATTATAATTATCATAAAAATAATGATGATGATGACAATGGCGATGAATGAATGAAATGAGTATACTGCGACACAGGAAAAACTTCACTATACATAAGGTAAAAGTAAAGTCATGCCTTAGAGGCACATAGGGATATGGTGTTAGTGCCCATATTTTCCTTGACCTGTTGGCTATGCATAGTTCAGTATTTTATTTGCCATAAGCGTGTATATCCAGGACCCAGTAAACCAGAACTCAGTCAGTCAGTCATTTGCATGTCCCTTGGAGAACTTTGTCTCCCTAACAGCTCTCCTGTAGACCTCAACTTTGGCAAGATGACCTGCTGCTGATGCATCATTTTGCAGATTATCAATGATGTCTTACACCCATCTTTGCCTTGGGTCTTCCTCTATTTCTTTTTCCCATTAAAACCAGAACTAGTCAAGATATTTTTCCACCTCTTTGTGCAGATTCTGCACTGCAGAACAGTGGTTCCCAACCTACTACCCATGAACCACAAGAGGTCTGGAACACACTACCAACTGGTCCATGGCTGTTTTATCAATTTGGTATTAAATGTCACCATCACCTATTGTATAAAAACAATTAAAGGTTTACAACGTTATGATATTACATATACAGTGGTGGTCTGCAACTTGTATGTGTTTGGAAAAGTGGCCTTCAAATGTAAAATGTTCTGATTCACTGGTGTAAAACGTGATATTTGTATCATTAGTAAACTATTATTTTTGTTAAATCATAAGTTTTTTTCTTTAACTGTCCCTGTATTCTGTTTGCAATGTAAATTTATAGGAGAAAAATGTACAAATGAATGACAGGGGTGATTCATTTTTTAAGTGAATAATATTAATTTTTTTTTTTTTTAAGATCAGTTGCTCTGTTGAGAAAACTTTGGCAAAAGTCTGGAATACCAAAATTGGTGTGTCTAAAAAATCTTTGTCACAGAATAAGAAGTACTTTAAAAAATCTTGTATTAAAAGTTATAATAAAAATAAACTTTGTTGCTACAGGTACAGGACTGAGAATAATTTTTTGCATATGGCTTGGTTGGCTGAGCGGTTAGTTCTACTAACTCTCTTTGTCTACTAATCTGGTTGTACTAGGTTCAGATCCCAGCAATCTGGATTTTTTTCTGGTACCACTACACTACCAAGCCTCTAAAAATGGGCACCAAACAAACCTGGGAAGGTAAATGCAGCCAGGTTTGATACAGTCGACATCACACTTCCATGTGGCAAAGGTGTTGGAACTACGGGCCTGACACTATATCCCTATTAAGCTTTAATGCCATAGAGATGGGAAATGGTGAATCACTTTTCTATATTATCATTACTCTCAAATTTACTTCAAGGAACCATACCATGAGTATGTCTGCTGGCAAACCAACTATAATTTCCTTGATATGAGATCCATGTACTCTCTTTTTCATTTCCTGTTCAGCTGCCTTATTTTTCAGAATGTTTCTTACTTCCTCTCTTGTTGAACATGGAAAACATTCCTCTCGGTCATTGTGATCTACAGTCTTGACACTGAAAAATTAGGAGCAAATGTATATTTTTTGTTTAGTTAATAAAATTAGGTTAAAAAGTTTTTTTTCCAATGTAAAAATTCAGTTCATAAACATATTTCTTTCAAAAAACTAAGATCCAGCATAAAACATGCAAATATTAAAAGAATACTTTATTTATATTTTAAAATAACAACACATGCATCGTGTGGCAGGCAAAATTAGCAAAATCATTAGCTTGAGAAACTGACCATGTGACAACAATGTAATATATTTGCTGGGGAAAAGGAATGAGAAAACAGTAACAGTAGTAGTAGTAGCAGTAGTAGTAGTAGCAGTAGTAGTAGTAGCAGTAGTAGTAGTAGTAGTAACAGTAGTAACAGTAGTAGTAGTAGTAGTAGTAGTAGTAGTAGTAGTAGTAGTAACAGTAGTAGTAGCAGCAGTAGTAGTAGCAGCAGTAGTAGTAGTAGCAGTAGTAGTAGTAGTAGTAGTTGTCGTGGTGATAGTAGTAGTCATAAAAGTAGTAGTAGTAGTGATAAAGGTAGTAGTAGTGGCAGTGTCATAGTAGTAGTTGTAGTAGTAGTAGTAGTAATAGTAGTAGTTAATTTCATCTCGCAAAAAAGGTTTTGAACTAGCTGATGCTTTTTCCTGCTATGTCTCAGTAAGTGATATGGAAAAAAAATGTACCCACCTTGACCATCTTTCCTAAGATGGAATAGGCACAGGGACAATTAATGTTAAACTGAAATTTTAACCCTAAATTTTAACCAGTGAGCCAGGTTTATAACTTTATTTACAAATATGCCAATCAAGCCCACTTGTTGTACTTCTCTTCTTACATCTTACATCCTTCCCGTGCCATTAAACGTCGCATAGGGCTCGCATAGTTGTTTGCCAAGTTTTCCTATTTTCTGCGACTTTTTCTGCTTCATCAAGGGATGTTATGCCCACTAAACTGTACTCCTCTATAGAGTGAATTTTCTTCAAAATAGCAACACTTCCACTAAGATTATTTTTAAAATTCTGGGTATTTCCAAACTCGCAGTTATCAGAAACGAGAATGCAAGACATTTTGAGACATTATGTTTTAAAATAGAGAACATCTATGAATCCTGACTGAATATGATTCCTGGACATATCCTTAAAAGTATGGGACTGTCCTATATAATATCAGTTACCTTAATTGTGTCTCACCCATTTTGCACTCAACTCATCTATATACTCCAAAAGAAGAATAAGGTCTTTACATTTGAGAAAATCTAACAGAAATGTACAGGGATCAAAAGATGAGCAGGATTAACTTTGCTAGCAAGTGTCGTTGGGACAAGTAAGGATTTTCTGGCAGGATATGCTACACTAGCCTTGACACTATCCTTTCACAATGCTATGCATATCAGACTAGATAGATTCATCCACTGTCTCACATTACCAGATGCACTTCATATGACCTCACAAAAATTAATTCCTGATAATAATTCACGCTGCTCGAAGCAAGAACTGTGAGCTTGACAATAAGACATCTCCAGATCAGCTGAGAGAAAGCAAAGTTCAGTAAAGAACACGCTAATGGAAGATGAATAATAAATACCAAATTACCTGTAAGCTTTTGAATAGACTATCTTGCAGACAACAAAAGTGCAGTGCAAAACGTCTGTAGGGAGTATGTCTTCTCCAAGAAGTAAGTTCAAAAATGTACTCTTCCCTCCATTTGTTTCTCCTGTGGTAATAAAATCTCAGCATATTAAGGATGTTTAACTTCGAACAGAAATATAAGCAATATAAACACATTTTCATACAGCCATTCAGAGGAAAATACTCAGAGCAGTCTACTACTTTTCTTCATGGTAAAATCGTCATCATCAGGTGCCATGCCACACTCCTCTTACATATCTGTCATTAAAATATTTTTCTTCAGCTCATTTAGTAACCTCCTAACATCCCACCATGTTAGACTGCCTATGATCTTCTCTCTTGACCTTCCTCTACCTCTTCTCTGTACTGTAAAACCTGTACTATCAAATGAAGATGTAATTATCAGCCTTACATAAGAGTGGCTAAGTATTTTAACTGCCCTACTGTATATTATCTATTCATTTACAATTCATTACTTCCTCAGGATCAAGTATACATGTGTTAACTGGGGATAAAAAGTTATTAAAGTTGGCAAACAAAAGGTAGCCAAGATCCTTTTCAGCTAACTTTTCAAAGGATAGTTCAGTCAGGTTTATGGGATAAGTACAGACATACTACCTTATGATGACAGAGCATGTTGATAATTCCATTTTTGGATCCACTGTGTGAATCATATTATGTTATGGTGTTTCTCAAAGTATTCATATCCACTCTCTCTCTCTCTCTCTCTCTTTCTCTCTCTCTCTTTCTCTCTCTCTCTGAATATTTACATGGCCAAGGCACATGGGGCTCCCAAGGGTTTTCAACAAATGCCTGTCCTTCAGCCTCTCCCCCCCCCCTTGCCCAGGTGACTCTATTTCTCAACGTTCTCTTTGTTGTTCTCCTCCGTGTCTCCTTTAGTCTTCCTTTACCCCCCCTACCCCAGAGTTGTCCATCTCAGTGCTGTTTTTGGTAATGAGTCACCAATCATCAGAAGCACATGTCATAACCATCGCCAGCGTCTTTCCTCAGTAACTGAAGCCAGTAGCTTCATCTGCATTTCTGCCAGCAGTTATTATTTCTTATGATGTTTGGCCAAAATATTTGTCTAATTCTGTGTAAACACTGACTCTGGAAAGAATTTACTGTAATCTGTTTTCTATCTTCCAACACAAAAATGTGCATAAAATAACCTTGTGATCCCCAGATAAAACATCAGAAAACCAAATTCAGGTCCACTGTTACGTGACAAGAGCAACAGCAAACACCCGTTACCATAATTTTTTCCACCATTTGTTTTTTATTTTCACATGTTCACCAAGGGGTCTAAATATAACAAGGTGAAATCACTGTCTTATTTTCATTCTCTAGTCAAAGCATGCTTCAATGTTTTCACAAAATCTATGGCTAAAACATTCATAAAGCACAAAAACACTCAGTGAAGTAAGTAGGTAAGACATGTCTACCAGGGACAGAATCAGTGGAAGCACAGTTTTTATACTTAAAAATTGTCGCCTTTTTTTTTTTGCAATTATATCAGTGTATGAAGTATATGGCGTGGAATTTTTGCACCTAACATTCTTCAGGGATGCCATTGTTTCATTTTTTAAAAAATTTGTACTATGGACTAAACAACCCTCAACATAATTTTGCAACAGCCATACCTGCAATAACAACCAGGCTTCTCCTGTCCATTAGATTCTTCATTCTCTTGGAAAGTTCCTGAAGCAAGTTTGGACTGTTTAGGTGACCTTCTTTTCTTAGAACTTCAGACAAAGGGTCTGTGGGAATTGTCTGGAATGTGGACTCCACTGTCTTCATGAGGGCAACAAGAGATTCCATCTTTAATTGTGTCTCTTCTTGAACTGATCTGAACAAATGCTGGGGACATGGATACACATGAGTGATTACATAGTGTAAGAAAAGTAAATGCTGGGGACATAGATACACATGGGTGATTACATAGTGTAAGAAAAGTAAATGCTGGGGATATGGATACACATGGGTGATTACATAGTGTAAGAAAAGTAAATGCTGGGGATATGGATACACATGGGTGATTACATAGTGTAAGAAAAGTAAATGCTGGGGACATGGATACACATGGATGATTACATAGTGTAAGAAAAGTAAATGCTGGGGACATGGATACACATGAGTGATTACATAGTGTAAGAAAAGTAAATGCTGGGGATATGGATACACATGGGTGATTACATAGTGTAAGAAAAGTAAATGCTGGGGACATGGATACACATGGGTGATTACATAGTGTAAGAAAAGTAAATGCTGGGGACATGGATACACATGGATGATTACATAGTGTAAGAAAAGTAAATGCTGGGGACATGGATACACATGGATGATTACATAGTGTAAGAAAAGTAAATGCTGGGGACATGGATACACATGGATGATTACATAGTGTAAGAAAAGTAAATGCTGGGGACATGGATACACATGGGTGATTACATAGTGTAAGAAAAGTAAATGCTGGGGACATGGATACACATGAGTGATTACATAGTGTAAGAAAAGTAAATGCTGGGGACATGGATACACATGGATGATTACATAGTGTAAGAAAAGTAAATGCTGGGGACATGGATACACATGGATGATTACATAGTGTAAGAAAAGTAAATGCTGGGGACATGGATACACATGAGTGATTATATAGTGTAAGAAAAGTAAATGCTGGGGACATGGATACACATGAGTGATTACATAGTGTAAGAAAAGTAAATGCTGGGGACATGGATACACATGGATGATTACATAGTGTAAGAAAAGTAAATGCTGGGGACATGGATACACATGAGTGATTACATAGTGTAAGAAAAGTAAATGCTGGGGATATGGATACACATGGGTGATTACATAGTGTAAGAAAAGTAAATGCTGGGGACATGGATACACATGGGTGATTACATAGTGTAAGAAAAGTAAATGCTGGGGACATGGATACACATGGGTGATTACATAGTGTAAGAAAAGTAAATGCTGGGGACATGGATACACATGGGTGATTACATAGTGTAAGAAAAGTAAACGCTGGGGACATGGATACACATGGATGATTACATAGTGTAAGAAAAGTAAATGCTGGGGACATGGATACACATGGGTGATTACATAGTGTAAGAAAAGTAAATGCTGGGGACATGGATACACATGAGTGATTACATAGTGTAAGAAAAGTAAATGCTGGGGACATGGATACACATGGATGATTACATAGTGTAAGAAAAGTAAATGCTGGGGACATGGATACACATGGATGATTACATAGTGTAAGAAAAGTAAATGCTGGGGACATGGATACACATGAGTGATTATATAGTGTAAGAAAAGTAAATGCTGGGGACATGGATACACATGAGTGATTACATAGTGTAAGAAAAGTAAATGCTGGGGACATGGATACACATGGATGATTACATAGTGTAAGAAAAGTAAATGCTGGGGACATGGATACACATGAGTGATTACATAGTGTAAGAAAAGTAAATGCTGGGGATATGGATACACATGGGTGATTACATAGTGTAAGAAAAGTAAATGCTGGGGACATGGATACACATGGGTGATTACATAGTGTAAGAAAAGTAAATGCTGGGGACATGGATACACATGGGTGATTACATAGTGTAAGAAAAGTAAATGCTGGGGACATGGATACACATGGGTGATTACATAGTGTAAGAAAAGTAAACGCTGAAACGATCTCTTCCCACAGGTTAAGCTTAGATCAGCTAAGTGTTTTAATTAAAATATTAATTTTAGCCTTACTGATGACTGGCGGTTGGTTGTCTGAGTGATTAGACGCCCGATCTACTGATCCCGTGGTACCAGGCTCGTTCCGGCAGTGGGGATTTTTTTTTGTTTTTTTGGTATACACCAAAAATGCCCTGGGATCCACCCAGCCTCTGAAAATGGATACCAGAGAAACCTGGGAAGGTAAATGCGACCAGGTGTGATACTGATCCCATCACATTTCATGTGTCCAAGGTCTTGGAAATACGGGCCTGACACCGTACCTCCAATATGCTTTAGTGGCATGGAGACGGGGATTTCACCTTTACGTCTGCCTATGCTGATGACTATAATTGCCGTACTTATCATCATCTTCACTGCTAGCAATAATATGGATGAAGTTAAGCTACAAAAAAAAAAAAGTCAAGGCTACGGAGAGCCAGGTCAGGTTTTAGAGTCCGTTACGATTAGTATTCCCAGCCAAGAACAGACAACTCTGTAGGTGGAATGCTACTCTGTTCTCCTGAACTTTGTCTCTCTAATAAGAAAAGAAGAGGAAAACATCGGTGAGTCACCTCGTTAACATACGCCCCCCTAGGATGTAATCCTGTCTTGCCCCAGTGCCCTCCCCTCAGTTGTGCAAAAAAAAATATGCATAGTAAAATAAATAAATAAATAAAGTGGAATTGACACAATCAGAAGGTAGGGCTAGAGATGAAAACAAGAACTATCTGTACAACTGATAATACCTGACCTAAGAGCTGTTCGAGAAAATAAGAATTCTGACAGATTGTCAAACATGAATATGAGTAATAAAACAATGCTGAAAAGTACTGAGGTTTATCTGACTGCTACAATCAGATGTATCAAAATCAACATTATCTTAACTACCTTCCATTTATGGCTACTGCCCTCCATTTTTCTCTTAATGAGGGTGAGTCTCACTCGCAAGTCTTCAAGACTGCTCAAGCGTGCATCGTCCTGAATGCCGGCTGCCTGTGACAGGTCAAATAGCTCACTGACACCCACTGCCATGATGCGGTCGTATGAAACCTGGGTCAGTTTCATTCCTTTCTCCTCTTGTGTTGAAACAGACCTATGGAAACTAAGAGAGATTTGAAATGTCACGACCAAGAATAGTTTTATAAATATTTTAATAGCAAAATCATACACTAAATGCAGAAAAAATAGACTTTTCATGCAATAGGGGCTGTTTAATGTGTCCAAAATATTTAAGTTTTCTCTCTTTAATCCTATTGACTAGCCAGCCTTCTTCGATATTAAGCTCTTGTAGTATAGATATATTTGTTCTTTTTTGTGTCCACGATATTTGGAGAACTGTTCTGTAGCATTTACATTCAAAGGCATTTATATGTTTCTCAGCTGTTTAAAGAATTTAGAGAATTTAGAGAAGACCGTATTGGAAGGATACATAATGGGAAAAAGAAAGAGAGGAAGACCAAGGAGAAGACGGCTGCAAGACATCGTTGACGATCTGCAAATGGATGCATCAGCAGCAGGCCATCTTGCTCACAACCGAGAGGTCTACAGGAGTGCTGTTTGGGAGGCAAAGTTCCGCAAGGGACATGCAAACGAATGAATGAAGGGGCTGTTTGTGATGTGGTAATAGTGCCCATATTTTCTTTTACTTGTCAACACGCTAGGGTAATGTGATCATCAATATGTTGGTTCTCCTTTTCTTCACCAACCCCAAAACGAGCTGGGCACCCAATTCCACAACTTGGTGACTGGGGTGCTAGGCCTTGGATTCGAACCACTGACCTCAACGTGAGAGGCGACCACATTGAAAACAAATAAATTGTTAAAAATGAAGTGATCGTATTCTGGGACACGAGAAGTCTAATCGATAGTGACCTGCCTTCTGGCCAAGAATGTTCAGCAGTTTCATCTGATGCCTTACGTCAGTCCAGTCGCAAAAGTGGATACCAGACAGATCTGTGTTGTGGAAGCCACAATCCGAGCACCTTCAGAGCAGTGGACATAGAACTGCATTGCACATTCTGTTGTCAGTATATGAATGGAAAATGTCACGAAATGTTCAGCCCCGTGAAATTTTAACCCTCTCCAAAGACGGCTGAATGTGAGTTTTAAAAAATAACACAGATAAATAATACATCACTTACTAAATCCATTTCCTATCTTCCTTCATCTAAACCAACCTTACCTTTGAATTAAAATCATTTTCTGAATTAGATATTCTAGGCTAAACGTTTGATGTAATGTGATCATGAACAGTAAAAGAAAGGTATTTCTTTGCGAAAAGTTTAAAATACATTAGATAGTTCTTATATTAGCTGTAAAAAAAAATTGATCTGCCCAGCAGCGGATTAGATAGCTCTTATATTAGCCTAAAAAAAAGATCTATCCAGTGGCGAATAATATCGTTCTTATATTAGCCTACAAAAAAGATCTATCCAGTGGCGAATTATATTGTTCTTATATTAGCTTACAAAAAAGATCTATCTGGTGGCGAATTAGATAGTTCTTATATCAGCTTACAAAGAAAATCTATTCAGTGGCGAATTAAATAGTTCTTATATTAGCTTTAAAAAATGATCTGTCCAGTGGCGGATTATCCACGATCCAAGCCTAAACTTAGAAAAAAACTTCGCCTCTTTCGACCACCATTGTTCATCATTTCGTGGTATTAAATTCATAACACCTGTATAACACACAAATCTGTATTTGCAGTTTTTTGTTCTTAATTCCTTGCCCTCTGTCAACCTCTGGGCTTAAGCCTTTCCAGCGTAATGGATAATCCGCAACTGGATCTAGCCGTGGGAGATGGCTGCACATCCAAATTTAGTCTTTTGTTGAAACGGTTTAAGGGATTTTTTAAAAACTGTATCGTCTCATACACATTCATGAGAGAGAGAGAGAGAATGAATGAATGAATGAATGAATGAATGAATGAATGAATGGAGTAGAAGATACGCTAGGTTAGAATGTAATCTCTAACTTAAGAGTGAGCTAAAAATGTAACTGAAATAGAGTATAACTTGTCAGTTATTAAGAAAAAGTTCAACGACGCCCAAAGACTACATTTTAGCCCAGTCGATCTAGGTATATGACAGCACGACTTGATATTCTGAGAAATATTCGTGGTAAGCTAAGTAGTTTCGATTTTGTGACTCCCAAATTCGTTCCAATTTCCCCCCCCCCCTTAAGTATACTGTGGATTCCTATTTTCTGAAGCAGGAAGTAAATTACCATTGCCATTTTTTAAAAAAATACATACTATATATTACTGATCATTTTCTGAAATAGAAATTATATATTATTGCCAGTTATCTAAATTAAAAATTATATGTTATTGCCAGTTATCTAAATTAGAAACTATATATTATTACCAGTCATCTAATTCAGAAATTATATATTATTGCCAGTTATCTAAATTAGAACTATATATTATTGCCATTTATCTAAATTAGAAACTGTCTTATTGCCAGTTTGCAAGAATGTATTATGATTGTACTCATCGTAGAAAACTGAAAACTGTCTGTTTCCAAAGATTTACATCTGGCAATAACTTATTGTTTATTGTCCCTCTTCGCTCATCCTAAGAGCCGAGTATTACTTCATAAGCGACAATTTCTGTCACTATACTAATGGATCTCTGTTTTCAAAGGGTATCACAAACAAAATATAAAATTTGCATGTCCCTTGTGGAACTTTGCCTCCCTAACAGCACTCCTGTAGGCCTCTCTGTTGTGAGCAAGATGGCCTGCTGCTGATGCATCTATTTGCAGATTATCAACGACGTCTTGCAGCCATCTTTGCCTTGGTCTTCCTCTTTTTCTTTTACCCATTATGTACCCTTCCAAGACGGTTTTCTATAGATTATCATGACGTTTAATGTGTCCAAAATATTTAAGTTTTCTCTGTTTAATACTCTTTACTAGCCAGCCTTCTTCAATATTAAGTTCTTGTAGTATGGATATATTTGTTCTTTTTTTTTTGTGTCCATGATATTTGAAGAACAATATAATGTTACCAGTGTTAATTAAAATCTGCAGTTTTGTACCGGTGACATCAAAATATGAATTCCCACATTTTACTTAGCCCCGGGGGAAGTACCAAGTATCCGGCAGATTTTCAATTTAAAAGCTTATGGAAAAGAAGGAAGTATGTGGGTACATATATGTTTAATTTAACTGAAGTATATTTTTTTTCATTATTTACGGATATAAAGTTTTATTAAATGAACGGTTTAGTTAAGGTTACAAATAATGAAAGTTAAACACTAAAGTCGTTTGTTTATAGTCGTTATAATGTTTAACAGTGTGTGTTTGCAATGGAACTGCCTTGTTTAGCGCATTGGAATATTCACATACAAAATTTCGTCGTTAATGCGTTATTTCGTGTTATTTCACTTTCTAATGAATTTGTACGCAATTCTCAGGCAGTTTGCTCTCGTCTTTGGTATAGTTTTAAAATCCTGGTTATAATTTTTGTAGCAATTATTTGTTTTTTTTCTGTTACAGTGATTGTGTTACAGACAGAGCGGATTGACTACGTTACAGAACGGACCGATAGTGTTACTAAACGTATTATGTTACGGCACTGACTATGTTACGGTACTGATTTTAGCGTCATTGATTATGATTATACAATACCTGACGGTCCTTGGTATTAACTGCATTAAGTTATCTATTTGTGGGCGCATAATATACTTTAGAACTGCGAAGTACGACGACTAAGAAAAGAAGATAAATCAGCTTAATTAGTATTAGTGTTACATACTTCTGCCATTATTATTATTAATACATTTCAGTAGCAACTGCAATGTAAGGGTATTGGGAAAAGGAAATACTCTAATGAAGTAGTATATGTGTTGTTTTTTTCCTCTCAAATAAATAAGAAATGGTTGTTTAGCGTTGCACATGACAGTAAGACAAATCCAGTACGAACTTATCCACAGTCATAAATTAATATTAATTTTAGAAATTCAAAGTACAAGGCCAATTAATACGTTAAACAAATAATAACTTTTGCTTGAATAGCGAAAAAAGTATGGTACACCGCTTCAATCACCGTTGAAAACGCATTTTGAAAACTCAATTTTGTGTCGGGCGTTTCCAAAAATAGATTTTTAAAAAACTTTTTAATGACGACATTATGTAAATATATAATCCTCAATAACATAAATAAGATGACTAAACCGTTTTGCTTTAAATGATGTAGAAGCTTCATTGTATTTATTTTTTTCAAACTCAATGACAGGTAACATACAGGGATACACGAGTTCAAGAGATGAACGTTTAGATAAAAGCGCTGAAGCAGAAGATATTAAACATTTGCTGAGGGCAGCTAAAATGGTGATTAATATAATTTGTCTCTGTTTATAAGGTTGAGTATTTGTTGGAAAGTAGGGGGATTGGTGTACTTTCTTGGCTGATCTACGATGATGTGTCTGGTTGTTTTGCTGTAAGAATTCATTTTTCTGTGTTAGAACTGCATATGTGTGTGTTTCTGTTTGTTTTCATTAAATTAAATTGTTTGATCGCCTCGTCGATATGTCATATAAGTTATATATAAGATATAGATATAAGTTATATAGATATAAGTTACATATTTGGTTGTGTCGCTGTCAGAATTTTATTGTTGTTTTTCCAGCACTGATTCTCTCTATTTATTTATTTGTCTGTCTGTCTGTCTATCTATTTGTCTATCTTTCTCTTTCTCTCTTTCTCTCCCTCTCTCTCTCTCTCTTTGTTTCTCTCTCTCACACTTTCTCTCTCTCTCTTTGTTTCTCTCTCACACACACACACACTCTCTCTCTCTCTCTCTTTGATTTTATTTCTGCGTGCGCACGTACGTGTTTGTGTATGTTTGTATCTTTAGTTGTATTAAAATTGTTAGGATATCTCGTCACAGTTGTTCATTGAACTAGAATCACTAAGCTGGGTTTTTAAAAAATTTATCAGATAATTTTATATTTCTAACCACAAGTTGTGTTGTCACATTTGTTTTCTTCTGCTGAGAAAAGTAAAAAATAAAGAACACAGCAACGAATCAAACAAAATCAAACTACTAGGTGGATAAAGCAGGTAACGAAGAGGAAAAACATACAATTTTTGACGTGATATATTTTCTTATGAGAATCAGATTTACTTAATACTATTACTATGTGCCGTGACGGATAGCGTTTATAATCATGCTTCTCCATCTTGTTCGATCCTTGGCTTTTCCCGACCAGTTTTCTCTTTTTGTGCCATTTGGTCATTCCACTGGGATATTTTTCTCTTGGTCTCCCCCTCCTTTTGTCCTTTGAGTTTTTCAGCCATTACTCATTCATTCATTCATTTGCATGTCCCTTGCCATTACTAACTTCTCTAATTTCTGTCTTCTCATGATATGCGAAAACTACCATCTGGGTATCTGCATCCACAGGGAACGTGTGTGTGCGTGCGTGCGTGTGTGTGTGTATGTGTGTGTGTGTGTGTGAAATTGGAGGGGGTGGGGCGGGGTTGAGAGACTTATATAGAAATTTCCGATTTATAAAAATTCGGTTTCCGTAAATTTCTTTTAGTAACTTTAGTTAAGTGTTCTATTTTTTGTTTACATTGTTCCTTGTTATTATTTTTTTCGTCATTAATTTAAAAAACAAATAAATAAAGAACAAGATTTATTCGTAAACTGGAAATCCCCGTTAAACACATTGAGAGCACATGTGCTGTAATCTGCATGCACTTTCTAGCAGTAATTTCTTGTTGCGCATAAAGAGACACTACACAGTGGCACTATGAACACTTCTGACTTCAGTCATGAAAGAGCACATTTTTAAAAAAAATCAGCGCTAATACAGGAAACTCTCTACTATAGAGAGCAGAACAACAAGACAACTCCTTCAGATCATCAGAGGAAGTACCCCCTTCCCCCCCCCCCCCCCCCGGGTCATGACTCCCTGGTAATTTTCTTTGCATCATGAAATGTCGTCCAGAAAGACATTGACGATCACGTTTCCCCATTTCTAAAAAAAAAAAAAAAAAAATCAGATCGATTGTTCTTTTCCTATGTCTAGTTGTTAGCTAGTTCAGATTTTTGTCCCCTCTCGAATTCCCTCTTTTGTTTGCCCTTGAGTTCACCAGTGATTGTCATAATCTCCTTGACATCTATCGTCTAACGACGTTTACAAATACTTTTAATTAACGTTTCCTCGTTGTTGTATTTAGTTCTCGATGTTCTGCAGTTTCTATTCAGAATTGCTCCATTTTCTTGTTAACCTCAGGTAGCATGAATTTTTGCATCTGTTATTTTTATTCTTATATGTAGTCCTTTATACAAGTATTCATTCATTCATTCCTTTGCATGTCCCTTGCGGAACTTTGCCTCCCAAACAGCACTCCTGTAGGCCTCTCGGTTGTGAGCAAGATGGCCTGCTGCTGCTGCATCCAGTTCCAGATCATCAACGATGTCTTGCAGCCATCTTCGTTTCGGTCTTCCTCTTTTTCTTTTTCCCATTATGTATCCTTCCAATACGGTCTTCTCTAAATTATCATGACGTTTAATGTGGCCAAAATATTTAAGTTTTCTCTCTTTAATCCTCTTTACTAGCCAGCCTTCTTCAATATTAAGCTCTTGTAGTATAGATATATTTGTTCTTTTTTGTGTCCACGATATTTGGAGAACTCTTCTATAGCATTTACATTCAAAGGCATTTATGTGCTTCTCAGCTGTTTTGTTAAGTGTCCAGATACAAGTATACGAAGCTTAAATCTTATATGTGCAGTTCTACACAGATATTATATGCGCATAAATATAAGCTGACAAAACTAGGTGTCAGATAACCGGAACCATTAATTCGTGTGCTTTACTGAAATCTAAATCACAAAGCCTTCGTGATTTTTAAATCCTTCTGGATAATAAAAACGGGACACGCCCTCCCGTCAGTATTTAGATTGTCTATATTTATCCACGAGCCACTTAATTGTGACCGGCGACAGAAAATGAAAAAAAAAGGAGTTTCTTCACCTTAAAGGAGAGAATAACGAAACAATTCTTTAATATATAAAAATTGGTTATCTTCTTGTAAAAGGCGAAGAAAGGTTTACCTTCTTACCGATAGGAATGGAAGGGACTCTGATGGACTTAATAACAAACACAAAGGCTGTTTTCTCTTCTTTGTAGAGGGATTTTTTTTTTGGGGGGGGGGAGGGGAGGGGGGAGCTGTACATTAAAGATTATTGTTACCAGAGTCAGGATTCAGAATCCTGGAACAAAAGTTGAATTGGAAGAAATTTTTGGTGAAGAGTGAGCAGGCATAAATAGAAATATACTATTTATGAAGGAGTTTTGAATTGGAATTCAAAGTTCGACAACAGAAAAATAAACTTGAAGAATGGTCGAAGGACTGGTGCTCACACAACATAACGTTTCTGAATATATAATCATGGATTCCACCTGCAACGAAGCAAATCCAGAAAAAATATGCCACTTTAAAAAAAAAATTGTACCGTTTGCAGCAGACATGATGATTCTTTTAGAGGAAAGGTGCATTTATCAGTTCTGGCCAACTCGAAAGGGTCATGGCCGTATCCCATAATTTGATTTTGTCCCAAAGTACAGGGCAGTGTGTTCTTTCAGCTTAGTTAAATGAATGCAGCTCAAGGGTGATCCCCGTAATAGTGGCGTCCACTTATTTTGCCCACTGTCAGATTTTAAAACCGGCCACTGTAACCTACTCTTCATCCGACTCGAGGCCAGTGATTGAAGATCAAAGCAGAGCCGGCTGCAGAGAACACAAGATTCCAGCTCCAGATGTAAGGAGTTCAAGGTAGGTAACTCAGGCGTAAAAATCTGTTCGGATATATTCTCTCCCTTCTATTTTACCCAACCAAAAAAAAAATGGGAATACGATTCTGAACATTTTCTTTAAAAACTACTAAATTTCTTACGCAAAAATTAGTTTAAAACTTTATATAATATTTGCAATCAATTAAATTTTGCTATTGAAAAGCTTACTTTTTAATGATAGGAAAAAATGTTCTGAGAAAAAAAAACAGCTCGTAAGCAAAAATCATACCACTTATAAGCAAAACAGAAAATTGTCCACTGTATTAAAAAAAAACACACACACACACGATAATGTACTATGAGAAAAGCAACGATTACCAAAAGCCCAAATATCTAACTTCAGAATTATGATCATGCTTTGGAAAACTATAGAGAACGAGTGACGAGCTGCTAACCATACAAGGATATGTAACAAAAAGTACAAGAGGTACAAATATACCCAATGTAGACAGAGGCTTCAAGAAAGGACCAAAAAAAAAAAAAAACCACACGGCGTTTTTAACCCTTTCGCCGTGGCCACGACATTAACCACTGAGCTGTTATTGTCACAGACAACATAAAATTAAGCCTTCTACTGTGCCCCCCGGTGAAGCCTGAATTTACATCCGATTGAGAGAGAGTATGTTTGCTTTCTCCTTCTTGTCGCCGAGCAAGAGACGACAAAATACAAAAAGCAGACTCTCTCACTGCGGAGAAACATCACGAAAACACTGCCTTTGCATCGTAAGCCGAAAATAATCGATAACATTGAGGTTCTGAATGGGTTGAAAGCCAATATTTTTAGATCTCAGCAGGTGTTGAGACTATAAGATAATTGTGAACACTGAAGAACACGAGTATAACCAACATTGTCAACTTGGCGTTGGCTGTAAATGAGCAATAAACTTAACAGTCTTAGTTAATAACAACAAACATGTGTTAGGCACAGTATAAAAGTAGGTATAAAAACATTGAAAAGTGGATGGTTCAAAAGAAACGGTGTTGTCATGTATGAAATCTGGTCACCTGGCAATAATTTACTGGACTTAGCATAAAATTCATGTAGTTTTCATTTATACAAAGACAGAAGGACAGTTTCGTGTGCTTTGTATAAAAATAATATATCAACAGTTTCTTTAATTTGTATAAAATTAATAGAATGATATTTATCATGTGGTTTATATGATTGTAAGTGCCATACCGCGTGGTGCAGGCGATCATTTCTCTCCACAACTCCCTGTCTTTAGACTTGATTATGAGATCCGTCTGTGACTTTCTTCCTAGCCACACTGAAAGCCCATCCCGTAACTTCTATCTATCTATCTATCTATCTATCTATCTATCTATCTATCTATCTATATCTATCTATCTATCTATCTATCTATCTATCTATCTATCTATCTATCTATCTATCTATCTATCTATCTATCTATCTATCTATCTATCTATCTATCTATCTATCTATCTATCTATCTATCTATCTATCTATCTATTCCTCTGTTTCCTCTTTCCTCAATGTTTCCAGTTGCCACAGTGTGTTTCAGTTTTCCTTTTCTCAGGAAATGTCCTACAAATCTCGTTTGTCTGCCTCTGATCTTGGCTATAATTTGCTTTTTAACTACAGCCACTCTTAAGACTTCTTCATTGGTTTTCTTGGGCGTCCATGGTACCTTCAATATCCTTCTTATTTATCATTCTTCCACACATTTCTATGGCCTCCATTTCTCGCTGTGCTCTCTAGAGAGAATTTATATGATAGCGTCAAAATATTTCCACCAATGTATTGAGAGAAGCTGAGAGGCAACAACAGAACTAAAACTTGTAACAATCTATAAAAATATATCGATATAAAAACACTGACACTTTTTTCTAAAATAGCAGTAAAATGTAAGCATTTTTGGCAGGATAAAAGCCGTAGGAATACATAGTCAGTCAGTGATTTGCATGTCCCTTGCGGAACTCTGGCTCCCTAACAGCTCTCCTGTAGGCTTCTCGATTTAAGCAAGATGCCCTGCTGCTGATACATCCATTCATGGAATACATAGACAAGCCAGTATAAAGACCTGTGTTCGAGGCATAATAAGACAGACAACAATGGTGGAAGTATACGTAATTAATCTGTACAGAAGTATCGACAAGAATAAAGATATTCAACCAAAGACCTATATCAGAAATGAAAGTAAACGTAGTTAATCTGTAGTAGTATAATGTAAACGTAATCAGTCTGTAGAAGTATAACGTAAACATAATAAATCTATAGTAGTATATCAACATGAACGCATAAAGTAAAGACTATAAAACCTAATGACAAAGTAGGAGATTCTCAGTTAGGGTAAAAGTATGGGTAATCTATCCGTAATAAATATATCAGTAACAGATATCGAAGTACAGATCAAAGACTAAAATAAAAGGAAACATTAATTAATGCTTATGTCATCCGACATGATTCAAGATGACATTGCATTCAGACATAAACAAACCATAAGAAATTGAATATTAATTTCAACTTACGCGTTAACTGTGGCTTCCATCTTCTAAACAATTCTGCCAGTCACACACACAGCAGAATATTATCAACGTATTTCTCACAGAAGTTTGCTTACATAACTTTTAACATACTGACTCCTCCTTTGGTATTCAGTTTTACGTATTCTTTGGTCCAGTCATAAATATGTACACAAACAGCGAATAGCGCAATCACTGCAGCATGTAACACTAAACTTCAAGAGCTCAGGTAGCACATTCGAAACCATACTCTACGTAGTTTCAAAGCGAAAGACAGCTAACGTTCCCGTGTCTGTCCTATATGCGAAGTTATCGGTCTAGCTTGTGCAAGGCTTTGAAAACGTTGAGTGACAGTTATAAATGTTTCAATACGCCGTACTAACAAAAGAAGAAATAGGATTGCTGAACCTTGTCGCTGGCAGGCCTGCTAATGCGGTTATCGGTAAGTTTGGCTGGTTGGGTGTAAGCGAGGCCTGGTTGCGACACACAGATTCCACATGGCCGTTGTCATTTAAGGTCGTGCATAGTTAGTACACAAATATGATTGGTTACTGATTGATGTATGCACGACTCCGATCTCATAGCATCTCACCGGATGAGCGGGCGTTTCCGGGTTTGCCTACGGAGTCCTTCTGCACACGGCCACTGGATTTCAGTGGAAAACTTATTTGGTACACTTTGGTAGTTTTTACAATCAAATATATATTCGTGTTAAATCACACGAAAATAAGCTTATAAATGAAATCATTCATAAACTACCTCTATGTTAAAAATGATATATTTGCTCCATGCTATTAAAATATAAATAGGACACAATATAGGTACTCATGTTTTCCTTGACCTATGGCCACACTGGACTGACTTTAACAGTACTGTCCAGCTGGTGGCCCAGGGGCAGTGTGTGGCCCATTTGTTTGGGGGGGGGGGGGAGATTGTCTTGGAGCCTGCAAAGTTATTTTGTTATAATTAATATTAAACGATGGAAACAATGGTGAAAAAAGCAGATCATCAAAGCTCAAACTCTTCTTTACTTTATAAATGTTACCATTTCTAATGTTTGTACAGATTGGGAAAAAAATGGTTGGTTTAAATGCTGCCCACCACTTGATTCTTGGATACAGTTGTGTGGCCCTTGGGCCCTATGAAGTTGCGAATCGCAGGACTAGAGCTTGATTTGGTCATTATATTTGGCCATTTTTATTTATATAATTCTAAGATTAGGCTGGTACACATTATTATTTGGTATGCTGCCTGTCTTGTGCCAGACTCGAATCCCTATAAGTCTTACCTGATCTCAGAATGTCGACGATTGGTTTGTGGGACTTTTTGATCTAAGATTGTCGATGACTGGTTTGTAAGACTTTTTGATCTCAGATTATGGATAATTGATTTGTGGGGGTTTTAGATATCAGGTTGTGATCATGGAAAAGTTCATTGCTTTTATCACAGTTGCACGTAAAACAAAACAAAAAAGACAGTCAAAGTGAATTTTAAAAGGAAGTACCAAGAACGGCACGGAAAAGAGAAACATGAGTCTCACGTTCGTCTGCACTGCATTTAGTGAAAGAATGAAAATAAAAAAAGAATATTCAGAATTCACAGACATGAATATATACTTGAGTGAATAAATGCTTGTATTACTTAACAGTTCAGTAAAAGTAGGTACGTTTTATTTTAAATTGTCAATCTGATTTTCATATTTTTTAACCCAAGTATAATTATCCGCTTACACCTCTGGTAAACCTCTACTGACAAGCGTTTGTCATTCATTCTAACGTCATACAGCAAATACGACAATACAGTAAATGTTTGTTTACAATTAATAAATGCATTTCAACAAGGCAAAGGCACGTTAAGTCAACGTGCGCTAATCATGCACAGTTTAGTCGCCATAGTTATGTGTAATCAAAATCTCTTATCGCCTGTGTTTGCTGGTTGCCCTGCAGTGTTGTCAGTACTTGAGCTGATAAGACGGCCAGTCTAAGTTATGTCCTTGACGTTTTCTTGTCGAAGTTAACTAAGGTTCATATTGACGCTTCTTTTCAACTACAGCAAAAGAAAATATATACGTGTCTATTTATTGATTTCGACTTAAACCGCTTCTTCTTTTACTGAAGTTATACTCTCTTATCTTTCTTGCCTTTTTTAAAAAATACATTCAATGGCCATAGAGCTTTGTAAATAATTTTTTTACGTGAATATTATTTTCTGTCTCTTAAAACACTATCAAGTTTTCGTCGACATCGTTTACGCATTGTCCTTCACGAAGATATTCTCCTTTCTTTTTTAAGAAATCAGGTATTCAGTCATTGCCAACGGGTCCAGTAGACAACTACAACCTCCTGGTAAAACTATGTATAGCCGGAGGGATTCGAACCCTTGATCGACTGTAATATGTCTTTCCTGACGTACACTAACTACTGCGTACTTTCTAAGAGACTTGACATCACGACATCCTCAAGCTGGTTTCATAATATATACAGAAATGTGTTCTCATTGATGTTTTATTCACTCAAGTCAGGGACGGAAGTGAAGAGTCTACTTGTAGGAAGTTAATGTTATGCCTGTCGGATTTTTATGATGGTACGCAAAAAAAAAAACAAACCCTATAATCTGCAGACCATGACAATGCGATTTCAACACAGCCACCACTTGAAATTCTTAGGAGTTTTATGTTTCAAATTGTAGCTGGGAGCTGCAACAAATGCCTTCCTCGTGTGATCTTTTCTTCACTCAAGAAAGTTATTTTGAATATGAATTTTTGAAAAAAAAAAATTCTGATTTTACTGGACAGAACATACAAAACCAAAACAGGACTTTGACTGTTTCTATCTTTGAATTCTTAAAATTTATCGTAATGAAGATTTGTGTAGTAAGGTAGAATCTTATATCGTACAGTACGTCTTGGAGTGAATTGGGGGCAGGTCCTTTTCCTGAGTAGGTCATGTAACTAGCTTCCCTGAGAGAGCTTTCCACTCTAACTACGAGGAAGTTTCAGTCTAATCCAGGGAAGAAATATCTAGCATTTTACTGACATGAATATTGATCGAATAATGATCCACACAAAGAGTATCCCCGAAATGAATTTCAGTTTTCTGAAATATCTATTTTCTTAAATTAAAAAAAAAAACACGTGAAGTGTAAGTGAAATTTCTGAATATAGAGAAATAAAGAGTATGTCATAGACACAAACGCAGACAAATCTTCTTCTTCGTACTCTTCTATCATCAAGATCGCCCCGCGATCCTACTGAATTTACTCCTGGGGTCCTCGCGATAGTCTCATTTAGGATGGAGGCTCAGAGCATCGCGGGGCTTGAGCCTACATTCTCGGTGGGTCACAGAAGCGGAACTGCGTGATACTGTAGTATTCGTTGCACCAGTTCAGCCTCGAGTTGGACTTTCCCGCCGGAAAACCTCGGCGTGGTTAGGATATGAATGTTTCCCTGCCGGGTGAGAGGAGGTTGTCTATCTAGACTGCACTGGTCCAGTGTCTCCGCCTTCAGCGTTCTGTGGTCGTGGCCGCTACCCTTCCTGGCTGTGACCAGAACGGAACCCCAGCCGAGGAGGACGAATCCTCACCACCAGTGAGTCTCACCCCTGGGTTAAGCCGGTTTAGGCACATTATCCCAGTTCTGGCGCACACAGGAAGTGGTCGGCCTATAGAGCAGACGTGGCGTGATATGGGTAGCCCTCACTGCGAGACTATTGGCCATACCTATTTAACTTTACTTAAGCCTTTCCATCACCTGGCAGACAAGTAAAGATCCGATCAAACGAAATGGAAAGAAACATGACCGATATACTTGTATATGTATATGAAGAAAACATTATTCACTTTATACTGAAAATTGTACCGACAAAGACTTATAGGAAAATTTGAGGAGCACAACAATGATACTCACAGACGGACAACATCAAGTGTTGAAGACAAAGCAACATGGCGACAGACACCGTGAAAATAAAGACGAAAGAAAAAAGAGAAAACAGAGAAAGTGGGAGATTGACTGTGCCTAACCTTAATTTGCGATATCATCATCATCACCGTCATCATCATCATCATCATGCAATGTCGGACATGCTTTTCTACAGATCTCGATCCTCGATAATTTCTCTGTCAGCTCAGTTGGTAAATTTTTTATTGCGACTTCGCGTTAAACTGTCCATGACTTTCTTTTCTAACAGGCCTTCCCCTGCCTCTCTTCTCATTTATTTTTCCTGCTGCTCTGAAACTTTCAAGCCTTACACTTCTTATTCTATCTCCGATAGGCGATGACTGTCCATCTGTTATGTATGTAATTGGTTCTTTTCTTTATTCGTTTTTCTCAGGCATTCCCTGTTTGGAACATGATGCATATTATTAATTTACATTTCAGTAAAAAATGTTTTATTCTTCATTCTGTATAAATGTAATATCTTAACCCATTATAACTATGTATATATAAAAAATATATATAGCCACACTAACTTCAGCTTTTGTGACATTTCATACAACATTTAAACAACTGTAATCATACACAACTATTCTCATACACAGTCTAGACCCTCATTAACGAGTCCAAACCATTATTCTTTATCTTTGCACCGTGGCCCGAAACAAGAGTTTCCAGGTCTTGTTTAACATTCACGTGACACTAAAAACCATTTCCAAGGATATGCGCAGGTAGTTTTCTCGAAAACTCATTTCCAAGTCCTCGAGGCAGATTTCGAAAGCCCGATAAAGTTGGCAGGACATAATTGGCTTGCTCTTACAATTCTAATTCAGAGTTTTGCTGTTTATTCCCACGTATAAAGCGTTTTAACAATTTAATCCGTATATAAAAATCAGGTTAACTTTCTTTAAATGTTTCTGTCTTTGCCTTATACATAAAACATAAAGGAACTACTTTTATTTTCACACGGTTAATGATTCATAACCATTAAAAAACATAGCTCATGTATACACTTTTCATTGTGTATTTCTGTATATTGTGAGCTAAATATGTCAAGAGTGTAACAACCTTCAGGACTGATGATCCAAAGCTAGCCAAATTAGACGTAAAGCAGTGTTTCTGAGAACAAGCCGCATTGGTACAATAGTCTGGTGATCAGAGCAAGGACATATCCTCGTAAGAAGGAACGTGAATTTAGGTTACTCTACGATGGACAGATAGCAAAAAACTTGACATTTGATACTTCCAGTTTCACTGCTCTCTCTCTCTCTCTCTCTCTCTCTCTCGCTCTCTCTACAGTGAATTTTATTTCTGATTAGGGTGGGGGGGGGAAGAGGAAGCCCCCCCACAAGATTTATTTCCGAAGGTAAACTCAGCCAGATTCTGAAATCTCTACAATCAGACTGACTGTATGATGGAGGTCAATGAGTCAAACATCTTAGTGATGTATGTGGAAAGCCTTCCAACACAGGAGGGTAACTACTATGTCATCAACGGTACTCGCTGACCACGTTAACTCCTTATATTCGTGGGATGCCAGACGAGATGCATATTACATTTATAAGTGTCAGAATGGTTAGTCCACTCGTCAGTGATGGAGAAGATCGGTGATTCGAAACCAGCTGGAGAAGCCCCACTCTTCCAGATGTAGAAAATGGGTATCTGTATGTGGAGCTAGGGAAGGAAAGATGTGGGCGTGACTCTGGCCGTTATATCCTCTAGAAGACTGACAAGTTACGTAAGATATGAGTGGTAACACCATATCTTTCATGTGCTGCTATGGAATACTAAAGCTGCCTTTACCTTATATATCAGTATACTATGAGTAGTGCTTCACAAGAAAAGGGTTAATCCGAGTATGTTGAATTTTGAACAATTTCTTTTTGGTTGTGCTATTGTTACTATTACTGTTCAAAAACTTGAAAATTGTTTTGTGCATTTCAGACAGAAAATTTTGTCACAAATTTATTCAGTGCTAATTGGTATAGTGTGCAAGGACAAGTTTATGAGATCAAACCACTGTTTATTGAACTTCGAATAGTATTTCTTTAGGACTAAACCGGTTTTTATATCTTCTTCTTAATGCTAGTTTATGCTTAATTTATACATAGTTGCAAAAGAAAATATGTAATTGTTTAGACCAGCTAGGAAAGACCTACTGTCTGCCTTTATGGTTTTCATCTAATTACTGTCCACTGGGAGCATGATATCCTACTATTGATAAGATGTGTAAGATCTTTCGAGTCAGCTCCCGAAATAGTCGACTTGACGCAAATGACCATCATAGACACTCAAAAAATTTTATTAAAACTCTGTGTATTCCGTTTTTCATGCATTTTTTTACAAGGGTAAATATCTACAGCGTTTAAAATTGACAGATGAAAGTGTAGCAAATAGCGGGCATTTCATTCCATTTTTGTTTCTATAAATAACGCGTTTCCTTGTATTCAAAGAGTTAACCTAATACGACGTCTGCAGCATGATAACTGCACTGCAAGAAATGCTTTTTAAACAAGCTGAAAAGAGTCATATACATTGTGTACGTAACAAACTCATAAATCCGTCATATTATTCGCGGAATATGTTTCATTATATATGTACATTTATATACATGTTTACGGAACATAATGACTGAACATGTACGAGTGTTGATCATGTACTTTGTAGGTCAAAATCTAGAGATAGCTTTGCAGCAGGTAATCTGTGGATGCCGCATCCGGGTACATGATAACTCCGTGTACGCTGTATGAACAGATGAATAAATGCGATTGGGCAGGCTTTTAATATTGTTAGTCTTACAGTGTTATCAGTGTCTAGATCTCCACATATTGATATTTTTGCTTGATATTTTTCTGTATGAAAGCTTGGTTTGTGTGATTTGTCGCAGTTTAGCTACACTTCTTAGCTCAGCTGAAAGATAAGGCATAGCGAAATGAATAAAAGTCTGCCTGCCTGCCTGCCTGTCTGTCTGCCTGCCTGTCTGCCTGCCTGCCTGTCTGTTTGGACGTCTGTCCAAAGTCGTGGATAACCAGGTCGGGTCCTGAGTCAGTTATTATGCGACTCTTCCCTCCCTCCCCCCGCGTAGGATTATTTAAATATAAATGGATATTTAATTTGTTCTTTTATGTTCTTACTGGTAGACGTGATTGATGTTTGAATGTTCTTATATGATGTCTTAATCAATACATCAGAGGCCCAGGATCTGTTCTTCCCTCTTTCCTACCTCTCTTTCATCTCTTCACATCACATTAAAGGAAAACACAAATACTACTTTTTCCACCCAAGGCCATCAATTTATAATAATAATGGCAAGATCAGCCTTTAACCATTTTTTTTTTGTGGACATGTATGATTCCTTCCTGTACGTCTGTGTAAAACTCTTATATCTTGAAAAACAAATGTGACTGTGAAGGGAAACGCAGTTTAAAATAGTTGGCCACTGCAGTCAGAGCAGGCGAACCACAACCCACCAAGTCACACCTCCCCATTGGTACCCCCAGTAACAAACCTGGGGTTAATAACGGAACAGGGATCGCCATAGCCCCCCCCCCCCCTCCTCCCATGGTAGTAGAGTCTGTTAAAGAAGCATTGCATCCTTTCCTACTTTCCGGCTACGCTCCGAGTCTGCATAACAGCCACGGCAACCCACTCCCCATCCGAGACTATACTTGTCCTTCAACACTTACATCGCGTAGGCTGCAAAGAGGGAATCTACTGCCTAGTTCTAGGAAGATAGAACAAGAACAAGAACACAGCAACAACATGAAGCAAGGGAAAAGACACTTCAAATTGCGTTCTTAGAGACTATAATGATGCAAGACTTAACAGTCATCCAAATAGGTAGCCTCAGTGTGTCCCAGAAAATGAAGATTCTCAATAATAAACCACAACTGCATTGTACCGTTCCTACGATTAAGCTTAAAAGGAATTGTTCGGCTCTGATGGTCTTTAGCGTCCAATACAGACGATAGAAGGCGGATTTTTAACATTTCTACAATGACTCTAGCGCCCCATCCCCTATGGATAACTCTAGTATATCCTAATATCTCTTCACCATACTGCCGAAATCATAACTGTCACAAGTCCTATTCTTTGCCAGATTTGCTTCAAGAGACGTCAGTATTTGGGTTTAATTTGAAAATGAAGAACAGAAAAACTGAAAGAAATGTGTAAAATGTAAAAACACTACAATATCCAAAAAAAAAAAAAAAGATTTTGAGAGGTCACGTCCCGTATTTCCATTCTTTGGTTCCCATAACCCAAAACGGGTATGGACACCCCAGGTTAAGAACCCCTGCTATAATAGCTAGTCTCCCAGTGTCACGACATTAAACAGAACATTGGATTAGATAATAATCTATATCACTGGCTCCCAACCTGGGTTCCCGCGGAGGGTCACAGTCAGGAAGGTTTTAACTTAATACCAGGTAGTGTATGGGTTCGGGCTTCGGGCTCGTTATCGTTATCTTCAGGTGAACTAGCGACCCGCAGAAGCGTTCTCTTACTTCATTTCTATTCTAAACACACAAACACAAATGACACTACATTCACAGCACAACGCTAATGTATGTAAAGATCCCAGCAACGGGGCATCGCCTAGAAATATTGGCTGACAAAGTGGCAGTTAAAATACAAAGAGTTTTCTGTGAAGAAAATACATCCCATACCTTTGGGGAGGTTACCTGTGAAAGGTTTAGGCAGCATATTGGGCGCTTTTCTCTCTCATATTAATGTGTCTCTGCGTGGTACCCAACAATGTCAAAAGAAGACCTACAGGACATGACACAATTGCGAATGAAAAACGCTCGTCTATAGAGATGAAATGCCCCAGAAAAAGATGTCAGACCGAATAGACAGTGCTGTAATTTATTTATCATGCAGGTTATTATATTGACTGATATTCATTTTGTCGATGTTTATTGTATACATGCCAGAGATGGAACGCGGATTTAGGGATCAGCTTAGTAAAATTGGCACAGAAACGTTTTCGTTAACATCAAGATTTCTATTTTAATTTTACAACAACAACAATTAATCTGAGGTTATTTTCGGTGACGAAGAAATCTGCTTTCTTGAAAAAGAACAGTTTCAGTTAGATGATATTTGGCATCCAATGTCAAATCAGTGCTTCCCATTAACTTATGCATAGATCTAGTATGTTCTAGAATTCTCCTGTCACTGGAAGTGGGTGAGTTTGGAAGACTGTTTTTTTTTCCGGATTCGACACCTGATCCATTTCTTCTGGTGGTTCAGTTTTCCGCGTCGCTTTTCGAGGAAGAAGTTGCAATTTCTGGTTATTTTTGCAGCCACGAAATCGATTCCTCACGTGAATATTAATCACGATTTCTGAGGAAATCTTGTTTCAATGCTTCCAGTATCGCAAGTTTATTCTAGTTTTTAAGAATAGTAACATATCAATAGTCTTCCGACCGATTACTTATTAAAAACAGTTAAAAAGTGAGAGTAAGCTAGTAAAGGAACAAAAATAATGTGCTTGTGCAGAAAACATTTACAAGAAACAAAAAAAAGTTTTGTTCCACTTAATTTCTAGAAGTTTTCTGGTTAGTTTATTATTCTTCATATCAAAAGCATATATTTGTAAAACGGTTTCTTTATCATTCTTTATTATTATGATCGTAATAACAAATCTATATATATATATATATATATATATATATATATATATATATATATATATGCCAGAAGAGCAGTTTAACTTAAACAAACTCATCTTCTGACAAAATAGAAACTGCAGAGACAGGATTAGCCTAAGACAAAATGCCACTTTAATGTGCGGAACAGGCGTAGTAATATATAGGCTGGGCGAGAAATAATTCTTCTCGCATTGCTTCTGGTGTGATTTGCCTCAACAATGCCATCTTTGTTAGAGATAATTATGCAACAATCGTGTTTCAGTACGAGATTTCGTTTTAATTTTCTTTGTTTCATCTATCCTGCTCAGGTTTCACATGTAAGAATGGAGCAGTTATCTTCCTCAAAATTTTGGCCAGTGTTTTACACCCTGCTCTTTGTCTTCATTTTCTGTATTTCTCTTTGTCCGAACACCGGTATTATCATTATTTTCTGTATTTCTCTTTGTCCGAACACCGGTATTATCATTATTTTCTGTATTTCTCTTTGTCCGAACACCAGTATTATCATTATTTTCTGTATTTCTCTTTGTCCGAACACCAGTATTATCATTATTTTATGTATTTCTCTTTTTGTCTGATCACCAGTATTACTTTGTGCCACTCCGGGGTAATCGTTGTCATTTTTGCTTCTCTATAGATCTCGGTCCATCAGCTCAGTTGGTGACTTATTATTGCGTCATCGCGTTAGATTATCCATTTTTAAAAAAATCTCTTGGCCTTCCCCTGGCTCTCTTCCCATTTATCTTTCCTGTTGTTATGATGTTTTCGAGTCCTCCCCTTCTCATTATATGTCCACTGAGTGATGGTGGTCGCTGTTTTATAATTTTAATTAGATTCCGTTTTTTTTTTTTTTTTGTTTTGCATTTGGTTTTGTTAGACATTCCCTGTTCATCATCTTAGCTGTCCATGGTATTCTTAACACTTTTTTTTTCATAAGAAAACACATCTATGTTGTTTCATAGTGACCTTTACACCGATCTGCTCATTGTTCATAAATCACTTCGATAGAGTTGGACGTGCTCAATGTAGCATTTTAGAATTCTCTTTCAGTGACGGAGATGAATTGCACAAGATATTTCTCATGTTTTTCTGACTTGGCGTGTTCTGCTCTTTATTTCGATGGGTTTAGTTCCGCATCTGATGTAACTATCGTGCCAAAATGTCGCTCTTTGCTAACCCTATATACCTACGAGAGGAAATAAGACCTACGACTCTGAGGAAGGTTGCTATCTTCTACGGGGCGCACGATGTGGGCCAGAAAGAGAAAGAAGGAGTGGAGAGGGACCGTACCTCTTACCACAGTTATGACTTGTTGCTGCTGGAGCCACATATGTATATCACATACTGGGTGGAGCGAGTTATGAAAACAAATTAATGAACAAGCAGCCACATATGTATATCACATACTGGGTGGAGCGGATTATGGAAACAAATTAATGAACAAGCAGCCACAT
Source organism: Achatina immaculata (assembly GCA_009760885.1). Taxonomy (NCBI): domain Eukaryota; kingdom Metazoa; phylum Mollusca; class Gastropoda; order Stylommatophora; family Achatinidae; genus Lissachatina; species Lissachatina immaculata. The sequence goes on along the minus strand of CM019716.1, from coordinate 34,406,459 downwards.
ATGTATATCACATACTGGGTGGAGCGGGTTATGGAAATAAATTAATGAACAAGCAGCCACATATGTATATCACATACTTGGTGGAGCGGGTTATGGAAACAAATTAATGAACAAGCAGCCACATATGTATATCACATACTGGGTGGAGCGGGTTATGGAAACAAATTAATGAACAAGCAGCCACATATGTATATCACATACTGGGTGGAGCGGGTTATGGAAACAAATTAATGAACAAGCAGCCACATATGTATATCACATACTGGGTGGAGCGGGTTATGGAAACAAATTAATGAACAAGCAGCCACATATGTATATCACATACTGGGTGGAGCGGGTTATGGAAACAAATTAATGAACAAGCAGCCACATATGTATATCACATACTGGGTGGAGCGGGTTATGGAAACAAATTAATGAACAAGCAGCCACATATGTATATCACATACTGGTGCAGCGAGTTATGAAAACAAATTAATGAATAGAACAACAATCAGCAGTTCTTGGGTCCTGCTATCATCTACCGGCATCAATAATTTCTTCCACGAAACTAAAAGCCACTATTGTTCGTAGCGATACTCCAGGTGGCTGAGTGATTAAACGCTAGGTCTACTAATCTGATGATACCGGGTTCAAATCCCATAATTCGGGGTTTTTTTTCCCTGCTACCACCGCACCAAAAATCCCCCCTGGGTCCACCCAGCCTTTAAAGATTGGGACCTGAGCGGTCAGGGAAGACAAATGCGGTCAGGCGTGACACTGACCATATCACACTTTCATTTGCCGATGGTCTTGGAAATAATGGCTTAACATCGTATCTCCAAAATGCTTTAATGGCATGGAAACGGGGATTTGACCTTTACCTTTTCCCAAACTCCAGGTGCGAATAGGAAAAAAAGAACAATGGACTTCAAAATACACATTAGTTTTAAGTTACAGTTGTGAATAATTAACGTTTTAAAAATATTGAAGCATAAAATGTTATTATGTAATCAAACATATTTTAGAGTAGAAGGAAACTTTTATTATCTGAAAATGGTTTTAAATGTCTGATAGAGAACTCGTGGAAGGGAAATATACATGAAGAAAATATCTGATAGAGAATTCGTGGAAGGGAAATATACATGAAGAAAATATCTGATAGAGAACTCGTGGAAGCGAAATATAAATGAAGAAAATATCTGATAGAGAACTCGTGGAAGGGAAATATACATGAAGAAAATATCTGATAGAGAGCTCGTGGAAGGGAGAGAAATATACACTAAAGGAGATGCACGTTAAGTAAAGCATTAATTTAAATGTATAAGAATACATAATTAGTCCTTAATGTGAAGGAATAAATTATACTCACTTTAATATATAAAATGTTATGTACATATTGATCATTAGGTTACAGACTATAGGAAAAAAATATGAATAGGAGAAATAAAGTGGAATGAATGAAACCTTCGGGAGAATGACACCACGCAGAAAGAGCTGTAACTTAACTCTTTCACTTCTGAATTCATTTCCATGCTCTGCGAAATAAATTTTAATGATAAATTTTGTTAGAAAGAAACTGGATGAAAGTTACTCTATAATTTAAAAATATGAGTCACGTTAGAAATGTCCTACTTTTCATTTTACTTAGATCTGTCTAAAGATTGCTCTAAGCATTGACTCGCATAAGGGTGTGCAAAATAATCTAGCGCTATCAGTGTTGTTTTGAAATGAAAGAGTTAATATGGTTTCGAGGAATGTTCCCTCTAAGGGTTTGTGGTCTGTGTGAAAAATGTTCAGCTCATGTGCAAAAAGATATTTTATGTGCAAATGTCCAAAGTTATGGCTAAAATTGGGTCATCTTAAGTTATGCGTTTCTTTTTTTTTTTGGACAGTATATATATATATATATATATATATATATATATATATATATATATATATATATATATATACTGACTGGGCCATGTAGAAAGAATGGAAGAGAACAGACAAACGAAAAGTATGTATGTACAAGAGATGATGGAAACAAGACCAAGGGGTAGACCAAGACAGAGATTTTAAAATAACGTAGAAGAAGATATAAAAGAAATTAGTGTTCACCAACGGTGTCTTATCTTCTTTTTGCACAGCTCCAAAAATTTTGTGCCAGGTATGATTTTTTTTTTCTGTGCGCGGCCGCGCCGCTTAGAGGGAACAGTGGACTCTCGAGTAGTTTCAAGTTCTAACTTTTGCAGGAAGAGATGAAGAGCCGTGTGGTCTGGAGTTCAGATTCTTAAACAATACGTGCGTTAGTAAGTAGATCATCGTTATGGGCAAGCCGAACGAGATGGAAGGGCACTGCCCCACGGCCTGAGTGGCTTCCTCTGCTTTAAGAAGGTGGTGGGGCGCGGGCTTAGTCGAGTACAACAATTCAGCCAATCATTAAGTTAAGTATGGGGGCTTAGGGGATTAGTTTTACACCAGCTTGCAAAATTCTTCTAGGAGACCCGGCCAGCATGTAAGATAACAGTGATCTACTTACTTAGAGAACCTTATATTTTGCTATCACAATCTAAAACAATCGGAATGGTATATACTGTCAGCTAAAATAGTAGGTCCAGTCATCTCACGAATAAAACTGTAAAACAGCTGTAATTAAATTTAAATGTTGCTATATTATTCAACTGACATCCGCCCTTATTTATGTGTCCGAAAGCTGTCAAGCAACTAAAGAAACAGAAAAAAATAGACTCCTTTGAAAACAAATGTCTAAGGAAAATTGTATACAATGCAATGAATTCAAGACCGCCGCAGAGATACGAAAGATGAACACACAACAATCTGTCTCATCAGTGATAAAAAAAAAGGAGACGGATACATATCGCCCAAGTGATGATAAGAAACAGTCAGAGAATTCCCCCCCCCCCCCCCAAAAAAAAAACCAGCTATGAAATGGGACACAACAGGACAAAAAAACAAAGGCCGACCAGATGAAACTCTAAAGAGAACATTACTGAGAGAGGCTAAATTTGTAGACAGGTAGATAGAGGTGCATGGTACAGTTTTACAAAGCTTTGTAAAACTGTATCATACACCGCTATCTACCTGTATTACTAGAACCAGTTTAACTGCATTCATTATCTATTTTATCTGTTAAATTTGTAGACATAAGATACTATCTTTTAGTGTACACATTAAATAAAACTGAATTTGTATGTTCACATATACACGCATGTAGCAAAAGGTACATGTATTCACGACGGGAACACAAAACTGTTGCCACAGTCGTCCACAAACCAAGAGATAATTTCTCTGCTTCATCCTCTATTTTCATTTCTTCCTTTGTGTTTCTTGTTCAAATTTTCTTTTGTCTAACATGAACAGTAGTCTAGATTTATACTCTTCCTGAAGAGAAAGTCGAAACATCACAAATTTGTGTTTTCTTTGATGAATAAAGCTGCTCCTATATTTTAGAAGAAAACTTCTTCTTTTGTACCTATCTATTATCTCTTGTAACTATCTATTATCTTTTGTAACTATCTATTATCTCTTGTAACTATCTGTTATCTTTTGTAACTATCTATTATCTCTTGTAACTATCTATTATCTCTTGTAACTATCTATTATCTCTTGTAACTATCTATTATCTCTTTTAACTATCTATTATCTCTTGTAATTATCTGTTATCTCTTGTAACAACCTGCTGTCTGACTTGACTTTCCAGTCAGGAAAAGAAAGGGCAGAGGGTGGGGTGGTAGCTCTGTAAATCATTCCTGCTCTTAGAAAAGTTTTTTTCCCCTTTGTCTAACTTGTTTAAGCCGTTATTTTTATATCCTGTTAGTTGATATCTTTCAGTTATCCAATTGTCGTTACTTTGGTACAAATAAAACATGATAGCTTTTCTATTTACCATGAAATTATGACTGATACCTACTATTTATATTTTGGAAAAGATATTTCTTTACAGTTTCTTCTTTTCTTCTTGGGACACTGACTGGCGTCATGTCAATGTTAGCAACTCGTGGAAACTGTCCAGCATCTTCAGTCATGTCAATGTTAGCAACTCGTGGAAACTGTCCAGCATCTTCAGTCATGTCAATGTTAGCAACTCGTGGAAATTGTCCAGCATCTTCAGTCATGTCAGTGTTAGCAACTCGTGGAAACTGTCCAGCATCTTCAGTCATGTCAGTGTTAGCAACTCGTGGAAACTGTCCAGCATCTCTTTGTTGAACGTCATCTGTTTATGGCTACTTATTCCAATGTTTGATGTCCATAATCCGTCACAGTAACAACAGATAATGATTATGTTGCAGGCTCCAGTGTCAGTTTCCTCACACCCTTCTCTGTTCTTGTTCAGCCTTCGTTCTTAGCATCTTCTGATGCTTCATGACTTTTATCTTTCTTCTGTTTCGCCACAAGAAGTAGCTGGTTGTCTTATCCTTTTACTGGTGTATTTGTCTAAAGAGACAAACATGGATACAACTGCCGAGAAATGATAGTTGCACCTTTCTATTCTTGAACTTCTTTCAATGCTAAAAAATAACTTAATTAAGAGTAGTGATACATTTATGTGACTCCCTGAAACAGGAACTGTCTACCGGATTCAAATAACATGTCAGGTCATAAAAGAAATAAACCTAGGGGGGAAAAAAAAAGGTTTTTCAATAAACGCAAAGGATTATTTCAGTTACTGAAAGCGCCTTTGGGTAAGTAAATTGTTAAGAGCAGTGCGTATAGACGATATTCTCAGAAGAATTTGAAAGGAGCACAGCGATATTTCAATGGGGTTTTCATGAAACACTTATAAATAGTTTGGGTTTTTTCCTTTAAATTTTTGTTAAACATAACTTCAAAATATTTATTTTAAAAAGTTTCTACATTAATTTTTCATAACAAAAAAACTATATATATGTGTGTGTGTGTGTGTGTGTGTGTGGGTGTGTGTGTGTGTGTGTGTGTGTGTGTGTGTGTGTGTGTGTGTGTGTGCGTGCGTGCATGCGTGCGAGTGTGTGTGTGGGTGTGTATGTAAAGTACGCGAATATTCGTTTTCACCATCGATTGTCTGGAAGCATCTTTCCAGTAGACAGCTCATCTATTTTGTCATAGAACATATCCTTTACGACGTGTCACAACAGTCCCGTATAAGCAGTGAGACAAGAGTGCCTCGCGTGAGTTTATATAGGCCGAAAAGAGACAAACTTACACACAGTATGACCAGCTGACACTAGCATTACCTAGATCAGTAGCTGCAAAACTCAAGCCGCGACTCCATTTTAGACTGAGAGTCTAAGGTGAGGTGGCCAGAGGGTATTTACGATAAATATTGGATTATTATGAAGTGACATTTAGGCGAAATTTTTAGTGATTAGTAGCAATTTTACAGGCGGTTAAAGCCATTGCAGTAATATTTGTTCTTAATCTTATAATCAAGATTTTCTAGCTGGGTCTCACCTACCCTGTCAGTACCTATGTTACCTGTGCAACATTTTTTCATTATGAAGTCTATTGCAATTACAAAAAAGCAATGGAGACAGTATACATCCTTGTTTCAAGTCGGTTTCAGTCTGGAACCATTCACTCATCCCTTCTTCTGTCTTGACTAACCAAACATATCCATTGTAGAGATCTCTAATGATGTGGACAATTTTAGATGGTATTCCATCTTATCTTATATCCTTCCCGTGCCGTTAAACGTCACATAGGGCTCGCAAGGTAGTTCACCAATTTTTCCTGTCTTCGGCGAGTCTTTCAACCGCATCAAGGGATTTTATGCCTGTTAATTTGGCCTCTCTTAACAATGTCCTCTTCAGAGTTTCACGCGGTCTGCCTCTTTTTCTTTGGCCTGTTGCTTTCCACTTGATAGCTTGTTTTGGGATTCTCTGATCATTTCTTCTCATCATGTGACCAACATATGTACATCTCCTGTTCCTGATCACCCATGAGACTGGTTGTTGTTCAGTCATCTGTCTTATCTTTGCATTGTTCTTGAATTCGACACTTGATGTCGAGTATTTTCCTTAGGCATTTGTTTTCGAAAGAGTCTAATTTCTTGTCTATTTCTTTAGTTGTTTTCCAGCTTTTGCATGCATAAGTGAGGGTGGATATTACATTTGAATTGAATAGTCTTAACTTGGTTTTTGTGTTTATAACTTTTGAATTCCATATGTTCTCCATATTCTTGAAGATCGATGTTGTATTTGCACTTCTAATTCTAACTTCCTTTCTAGTGTTACCATCCTGGTCTATGTAGCTGCCAAGGTATGCAAATTGATTGACTTCTACAATGTCTGTCCCTTCTATGTGTATTTTTCCATTTTGATTAATGGGAATTTTCATTATTTTTGTTTTGTCCTTGTTAATTTCAAGTCCTATTTTGCTAGCCAGTGAAGACAGGCTATCTGTTTTTTCTTGCATGGAATTCACATTGTTACTGATAAGAGTTATGTCATCAGTAAAATTAAGATCTTCTAGTTGTACCCAGTCAATACCTATGATACCTGTGCAACATTTTTTTATTATGAAGTCTATTTTCATTCCAAAAAGTAAAGGAGACAGTATACATCCTTGTTTCACGCCTGTTTCAATCTGGAACCATTCACTCATCCCTTCTTCTATCTTGACTGCACAAACATACCCATTTTATAATTCCTTAATGATGTTGACAGTTTTAGATGGTATTCCATATAGATTAAAAATTTTCCATAATGAATTTCTGTGTATGCTATCAAATGCCTTTTTAAAGTCTATGAAATTCAGATTAATGGTTTCTGCTTTTTAATATGTTCTTCAAGTATTAATGTTAGAGTAAAGATCTGGTCGAGACAGCTTCTCCCTTTTCGAAATCCTCCTTGTTCTTCTCTCATTGCGATATCCACTATATCTTTAAGTCTACTCAAAATGACCTTGCAAAATACTTTTGAAACAACTGATATTAAGGTTACTCCTCTCCAATTGTTACAGTCACTAAGGTTGATTGTTTTGGTATTTTAACAATGATTCCTTTTTTTCCATTTAGAAGGAACCTTTTCTTCTTTCCAAATCTTATTAAACATTCTCTGTAGTTTTCTCATGTTGTCACTATTGATAGCTTTTAGCATTTCTGATGTTATTTCATCTTCACCTGCAGCTTTTTTGTTAGTCATTAAATTCACTGCTGTTTCAATTTCATGCAATTTAATTTCTTCTAGGTTGACATTTAGCTGTGGCCCTAGTAAGTCAGTTTCAAGGTTTAACAATTCTTTTGGGTGTGGTCGATTAATGGTTTCTATTTTCAATATGTTCTTCAAGTACTATTCTTAGAGTAAAGATCTGGTCGAGACAGCTTCTCCCTTTTCGAAATCCTGTTTGTTCTTCTCTCATTGCGGTATCCACTATATCTTTAAATCTATTCAAAATGACCTTACAAAATACAACTGATACTAAGGTTACTCCTCTCCAACTGTTACAGTCACTAAGATTGCCTTTTTATTTTATTTTTTTTTTTTGGTGGTATTTTAACAATGATTCCTTTTTTACATTTAGAAGGGACCTTTTCTTATTTTCAAGTCTTATTAAATATTCTCTGTAGTTGTCTCATGTTGTCACTATTGATAGCTTTTAACATTTCAGGTGTTAGTTCATCTTCACCTGCAGCTTTGTTGTTAGCCATTAAATTCACTGCTGTTTCAATTTCATGCAATGTCATTTCATATAGGTTGACATTTAGTTGTGGGGTTGGTAGGTCATTTTCAAGGTTTATCAATTCTTTTGGGTGTGGTCGATTAAGTGTTTCTTTTAAGTGTTCAGCCCATCTTTGCTTTTGGTCTTTACTTGATGTTAATAGGGTTCCAGTTTTGCTAAGGATTGGTCTTTCTTTAGATGTAATAGTACCTCTTAGCCTCTTTTGTATAAAGTTTTGCTGTCTCATATTTTTTCTGCTTTCTCTGCCTCTTTCGCCATATTGTCAATGTATTCTCTTTTATCTCTTCAAGCTGAACCTTTTTACTTTCTTGTCTATTTCTTTGTATTTTGCTTTCGCCAGATCTTTTCCAAGATCTATTTTTGCATTCAACATGTCTAATTTGACTGATCTTCTTTTATGTATATACTTCCATGTGTTTTCTGATATCCATGCTTTTCTATTTGTTTTTTTTTTCGGTCCAGAGCTTGCTTTTGCTGCTGTGATTACGGCTGTGCTGTAATAATTCAAAAATTCATCTATACCTATCTCCTCTACTTCACTGAATGTTGTGGAATGATTGGCAAGTTCCTGATTGAAATTACTGTTAGTATTCCCTTCTTGTAGGCTGTGGCTGTTTATCTTTCTGTGTATTGATTTCTTATGTTTACTTTTAAGTCTTAATTTTATTTTCCCTATACACAGGTTGTGATCACAGTTAACATCTGCACCCCTATATGCCCTTACATCTATCAGAGATGTTCTGTATTGCTTTATAATATAAAAATTATCTATCTGGTTTCTAGTTCTATCATCTGAAGATATCCACGTTGTTTTATATAAAACTCTTTGTGTGGAAATATTGTGCCTCCAATGACCATGCCCTCTGTTAGACATATCTCAATTAATCTTTCTCCGTTCTGGTTAACCATGTCAGTTCCTTCTTTCCCCATTACTTTTTTTTTACTTCGGTGTTATCTTTCCCTACCTTAGCGTTGAAGTCCCCCTAAGCAATTAGGATGTTGTGTTTCGGGACTTTGTTAATGATTTGTTGTAACTGGCGATAGAAATCGTCTTTCACTTCATTATCTGCATCGTTCGTGGGTGCATAACATTTATTATTGTCATTCTTCGGTTTCTTAGGTTGTATCGTGCTCTTATTATAAGACTGATCACTGGTTTCTATTCTACAAAGCTTCTTGCTGGTACATTTGATATAATTATACCTACACCCTCTTGATGTTTCCCGTCGTCTCTGCCTGAATGTATTAAAAACTTACCGTTTTCCGCCTATCGTTTACCTGCTTCTGGCCATCGCACTTCACATTTCAGATATTTGTTCATCTTTGCTCAATTTCAATATAAAAAAAAATCTTGGGTCATGGGTCGCTAAGCATTGCTGGTTTAAGGTCGTGAGTCAATGTTGGCTTCAAGTTATAGGTTACTGAATATTTTTTATTTAGGGTCGCAGATCATCTAACATTGCTGGTTTAGTGTCGCAGGTCATTTATCATTGTTGGTTTAGCTCGAGGGTCATTTCACATTGTTTGATTATGGTCGCTGGTCACTTAGTATTGTTTTGTTATGGTCGCGAGTCACTAAATGTTGTTGATTTAGGGTGCCATGAAACCTAACATTGTTGATTCAGGGTCGCTAATCAACTATCATTGTTGATTTAGGGTCGCTAAACACCTAACATGGTTGAATTAGGGTCACTAATCACCTAAAATTGTTTATTTAGGGTCTATAAACATCTAACATTGTTGATTTAGGGTCGCTAATCAACTATCATTGTTGATTTAGGGTCGCTAAACACCCAACATTGTTGATTTTGGGGCGCTAAACACCTAACATTGTTGAATTAGGGTCGTTAATCACCTAAAATTGTTGATTTAGGGTCTCTAAACACATAACATTGTTGAATTAGGGTCGTTAGTCACCTAAAATTGTTGATTAGGGTCGCTAAACACCTAACATAGGTGATTTAGGATCGCTAATCACCTAACATTGCTGATCGATAATTGTGGGTCGTTCAGTACTGGCTAAGGGTCGAGCTGAAAAAAAAAGTTTGGAATACTGCCCTGAGAGATTAGATGATCTTTTGGCAGGCAAAAATATATAAATATAAACTGTGATTGGATCATGTAAGTTTTTACGAAGATGCAGATATTATCTCTAGTAAGAGCTAACGTTGAAAGATGATACCTTTGACAGGCAAAGATAAATGTCCTGTGTATATTTATGAACTGTGATTGTGTCATGTAAGTTTTTTTATGAAGATGGAGACATATTATCACCAGTAAGGGTTAACGTTGAAAGAGGTAGTCATTTTGATATTCCAGGCTGCTTTCCATGTGGTAAACATGTATTTCTATTCTTATTCTATACAACAGAAGTGTTCGGTATGCAACTGGTAATAAAGGTAGATGAGATGTATGGTTCATTTTTACACAAAGATTGATCGATTGTTTTCATTGAATGATCTTTATTTCAAAAGAGTTAAGAATAGAGCGCGTAGGCCCGTCTGACACTCTGCCCTTTGTCACACAACTTTCATTCTGTTCCAGACATTCTACAAATATGCTGTTTATATAACAAATATATAACAATAAAGTAACTACATACACATAAAAATGACTAACTACATACACATATAAATGACTAACTACATACACTTATAAATGTAAAGATAAAGAGTGAGGAAAAGTAAGACGATCTACAAAGAGCATAGAACAATCCAATATTTTGTCGAAAGATTTTTTCAAGGATCACATACAACAACAACACAGCAGACAAAAATACGAAAAATAAATGAAAATTTAAACACTTAGATTAAACACTTACCTTTTAATTGCTCAGTCATTTTTTTTTCATCTACTTTCCGTGTTTAATCAATTGGTTCCCTTTGTATGTGATCCTTGAAAAAAGGCTTTCGCCAAAACATTTATTGTACTTGTATGTACTTCAATTGTACATGCTCATCTTACTTTCTTCTATTCTTGTTTGTACTAACTTTCATCACTATTTCTATCTGTAAAACTGAACCATACACTTGTGTCTACCTTCAATATTACAATACTAGTTTCACTGCAATCGTCAATTCTCTCATCTCCGATATGCAAGTGGCAATGTTTTAGAAAAGAATATTTCAAAGTAAAAAAAAAACGTATTTAAAGGTAATGATTGGATGTTGAGTTAGGTAATTTTTGTAATGGAGATAAATGGGGTACATAATTCATTGTGTTGAGTAATGCTTTGTTAAGGGTCAGGCATAAAGCATAGCTGGATTTAACTGACAGAAACTGAATCTTATCTTATCTTATATCTTATATCCTTCCCGTGCCGTTAAACGTCATATAGGGCTCGCAAAGTAGTTCGCCAATTTTTCCTGTCTTCGGCTAGTCTTTCAATCTCATCAAAGGATTTTATGCCTGTTAATTTGGCCTCTCTTAACAATGACCTCTTCAGAGTTTCACGCGGTCTGCCTCTTTTTCTTTGGCCTGTTGCTTTCCACTTGATAGCTTGTTTTGGGATTCTCTGATCATTTCTTCTCATCATGTGACCAACATATGTCCATCTCCTTTTCCTGATCATCCATGAGACTGGTTGTTGTTCAGTCATCTGTCTTATCTTTGCATTGTTCTTGAATTCATTCCAGAAACTGAATACGTGTGGAAAAAAAGCATGACGTCAGAGATGAAGCAGATAAACGGTCATTTCTAACAATGGCTTCTTGGAAAACACAACATCGCGCATTCACCGTTGAAACTTATTTTAAAAGGTGAGAATCGTCGATTACTGTACAACGAAAGTTTCGTCGCCATTTTGAGTTGCATCCCGGTGATACTGTTTCCGATCTGAAGACAAAACAATTTTGAGTTGGGTCAAAAAATTTAAGGAAACCGCTAATTGCCTTAATAACAAGTCTACTGGTCGTCCAAGAACTCAACAGACACTTGAACGAATTCAAGAAGTCCGCAACTCATTGCTGAGCAGCCCTCGGCGATCAGCTGTTAGGAACGCTTTGGCACCTGACATCCTCTTATTGTTAATAGTGATCTTTATGTGCAGATGCTAACAGAATACTTCATTCTAGATTTGATCTATAGAAATAAGAGACTAATATGGTTTCAACAATGTGGAGCAACTGCCGACACAGCCCGTCAATCCATGGCCATGCTGCGACAAACATCTCCCAATCGTCTTATTTCCAGATTTGGGGATATTCATTGACCGGCAAGGTCACCGGATTTATCGGCCGCAGACTTCTTTTTGTGGGAGTATCTCAAGAACACGGTGTATGCTAGTCGACCACAGTCAGTTGCAAACATAAAAGATGAAATCCGACACTGCATTCAAAATATCCCTTTGAACATGTTAAATGGTGTTATGCAGGAATTTTCCAGACGCCTGGCTGAATGTATCAAATGTAATGGCGGTCATCTAACCGGCGTAATTTTCAAAACCTAAATATGATTGTCAGTAATAATAAAAATACCCACTTTTCTGAGTTTCATTTCACTTTTATTTTTTTACCAAAGACATGTATAGCGCTTATTTGTTTTCCATTTGTAAAATCCAGCAATGCTTTATGCCGGACACTGTACAATACACGAAACGGAAGCGTACTGCTAGAAGAAGATTCGTAGAAACACAGCAGGGTTTTGATGTATGGTCAGTACTGTGATACGTCTGAAATCTGCATGCTAAGTGCCTGCTTACTGGTATAACGACAGCCAGGGGTTCTGGTTTTTCTTCAGAAACTTGTAAAATCTGGTTTAATTTTGGATTTGGGGGAGGAAAAGTTCCTCAGGGGACTTGCATGACATTGCTGTGTGTAAAGCTACCTAGGACAAATTCCCACTTTCAAGACGCAATTTCCTCCCTTTAGTAGCATTCTGAATACATCCACTGTATTTATGAAACACATCTTCCCCTGAATTTATTTATAAAAGTTATGTACGTGCAGGCTATCTAAATAAACTAAATCATTGCATACACCACCCAGCAGTTGACTGCCATGCATGACTGACAAAAAATAGGTGTTTGGCAGGTCGTAATCCCGCCATGAAACTATTCTATCATGAAACTCTTTCAAATTGTTCTAGTTTGTTTACTTCACTGGTTTAAAAAAAAATTAACAGGTCGAGCTCTTAAACTTCTGTACCAAAGTATGATTCAGTGTCACATAGCACCTGTTCTGACTTAAGGTTCATGAAACGAGTACCTTCAAGAGAAGGTAAAGGTTCAATCAAAGCGTGAATGTTTTTCAACTTTCAGTACTGGCAGGGAGTGCGAATCTAATTGTACACGTTCGCAAACTATGCCGGGTTGGAAACTAACTGATTGAACACAAAATATGTGGGTCACATGTTATGAAGAGTTATTCTTACCATGTGCAACTTATCCATTTCTTCGAAATCCTAAAAAAAAAGTAGAGAAATAAAAGACCCACAAATACATGAAAAGAATTAGAAACAAATCACTTTCATTCAATCGAAAATACTGTATTTTTATTTACACTTCATAAATACTGGTATAACATAAACAAGTCCTCACACTTCATAAATACTGGTATAACATAAACAAGTCCTCACACTTCATAAATACTGGTATAACATAAACAAGTCCTCACACTTCATAAATACTGGTATAACATAAACAAGTCCTCACACTTCATAAATACTGGTATAACATAAACAAGTCCTCACACTTCATAAATACTGGTATAACATAAACAAGTCCTCACACTTCATAAATACTGGTATAACATAAACAAGTCCTCACACTTCATAAATACTGGTATAACATAAACAAGTTCTCACACTTCATAAATACTGGTATAACATAAACAAGTCCTCACACTTCATAAATACTGGTATAACATAAACAAGTCCTCACATTCCTCAACAAATTTTACCGTTATCATTATTATTAGCACTTAGACATCATGTCAGGATCTACATCAGTTCATCAGTCTCCACATATCTCTGTCATTGATGCTTTCTCATGTGTAACAGAAGCTGCCAACAATGTCCTTTGAAACACCGGCTATGAAGAATGAAAACTGTCAAAGATGTGAGAAACCCTATAATAGTTAGAAGACCTCCCCTCCCCTTCCCGCTTTGAAAAATAACTTTAAAAAGGCTACAGGAAGAACCGCCAAGAAACACTTCAAGTCTTTGTCACCCTCAGATTCTGTTGAATTTTTCATATTGTAGAGATCATCCTCAATGGCTCTTGTCATGTTTTTAAATCCCAGGTTTAGAATACGCCTTTATAAACTTCGCTGATTATACTCACAGAATTGGTTGCACTGTCTAGTTCCTTGTTCATAAACATTTTGAATTTTTAAAATATTGGTCTTTTACTAAATTTAGAGCCCTTCGTATATCGCAACTCTGTATCTGTAGGGATCATCATCATCATCATCATCATCATCAACTTCTTCTTCTTCTTCTTGTAATTTCTATACTTGTATTAAATCGAGTATGTGGGAAGAATGAAAGATGGAGTGATGAAAGGCAGAATATAAGACGGGCCTGCGAGCCCAATTCTTTGCCTTTTTAAAAAAAAAGATCATTCATGCATTCATTCATTCATTCTTCTTCACCTCTTCTTCTTCTTCATCATCATCATCATTTTGCGTGTACCAGTTAATGAAGAGAACAGAATTAATTATCCTGCAATAAATTTGTCAGGACACTTTAAAAGAAAATGTCGAATTAGAAACTTATTCAAACTCCAAGTCCTGTTTCTCTGTAAACAAGTTTTAGAAAACGAATTTTATCCAAATCTGTCTTGTAAGCAAGTTTTAGAAAACGAATTTTATCTAAATCTAAGTCTTGTAAAAAAATTTTAGAAAACGAATTTTATCCAAATCTTTGTCTTGTAAGCATGTTTTAGTGAACGAGTTTAACCCAAAGAGTTTAACTCAGGTCTTGTATGTAAGTTTTAGTGAACGACTTTAACCCACATCTGTATGTCCTCAAATGTGGTATTGTTTTCTAGAAAGGCATTTCTCGTGTACACGTGAGGTACAGTAAAGCTAGCCCATAATCCATCCTATATGCAGTAAGGAATTACTAGTTAGACTGAACAGACTTAAGACTGGGGCCCAGAAGGGCAGAGAGCCCTGCATCATGTAAAAAAAAAATGAGAATACCGAATATTGTTTTAATAATTCTATATCAATAGACAACGATATAGCTCGGAGAGGCCCTGTAAAAAAATTTAACATAGGGCCCTGAGTGGTTGCAAATTCATCACTACTTATATGACGCTAAGTGAAACACGCAGTATGTCCACTTTACACTATGAATACTTGAGCGAAGTACTTTTTTCTGGGTACACGTTTGCCGCGGATCCTAAATTCCATTTATTTGCCAAAGATCATGATACTTTCGAGAAGACAGTCTTGGAAGGGTACATAATGGGAAAAAAGAGAGGAAGACCAAGGAGAAGATGGCTGCAAGGCATCGTTGATAATCTGCAAATGGACGCATCAGCAGCAGGGCATCTTGCTTACAACCGAGAGGCCCACAGGAGAGCTGTTAGAGAGTCAAAGTTTCGCAAGGGACATCCGAATGACTGAACTGAACTGAATGTTTTTAGCTGAATCCATTGCTCTTGATTTTACAAGTATATATGCTCCATCTTCTGAGATTGTTTTCTTTCTCAGCGTAATAGTGCTAGGTACTTATTTCTTCGGGTAGAAAGACTGGAGGGTACTATTATTGGGTCTCGAACCCATAACTTTCAGGGTGATAAGACAGACTACTATCGACTAGTTTACTCTCGTTCCTTGAACATCAACAACAACAAGCAAACTCCAGAATTGCCCAAAAATTCTGAAACTTGACTTGCGTGAATAACTGTTTTCCATTCATACACTGACAAGAAGGTGTACAATATTTCTTTGTAGCCTGGTGCGTCTTGCGGAGCAGATATTCTGCGTTTTCATTGGCAAGAATCTAATTCCAATAGCAAGGGGTTCACTATATGGCATGACGATAGTAAAAGAACAGTAGGATTCATGATAAACAATCCCATTCACTTGGATCTGTTGAATCTGAAACTCTTTGCTCTGTTAAACCGAACACGAAACTCTTTGCTCAGAAGAAATGAACCTGGAACTCTTTATTATACATAGGAAGCAAGAGGCTTTTGTACGGTAAAGTAAGAGACCACAGTTTTGTAGACTAAGCATTTTAGTGAGACAAGAGAGAAAGAAAAAAATCACAAAAGAATTGCCTAGGATTCGAACCACGGACTCCGGTAGGACGAGCAGCCGACTAGCCACGAGAGAACAGCGTACTAACGAACTGCACTATCTCGCACCTCCTTAGGTGATCCAAGGTAATTCTCCTATGATTTTTCTTTCTTTCACGTCTCACTAAAGTGTTTTGTCTACGATTTTTTTCGAGGTCTAATCCTAAAACACTGTGTTATCTTATTTTACTGGAACTCTTTGTTCTATAAAACCTTAACCTAGAACTACTTGCCCTGTAAGTACTGAACCTGAAACTCTTTGCCCTGTATGTACTGAACCTCGAACTCTTTGCTTTGTAAGTACAGAACCTGAAACTCTTTACTTTGTAAGTACAGAATCTGGAACTCTTTGCTTTGTAAGTACAGAATCTGGAACTCTTTGCTTTGTAAGTACAGAATCTGGAACTCTTTGCTTTGTAAGTACAGAATCTGGAACTCTTTGCTTTGTAAGTACAGAATCTGGAACTCTTTGCTTTGTAAGTACAGAATCTGGAACTCTTTGCTTTGTAAGTACAGAATCTGGAACTCTTTGCTTTGTAAGTACAGAATCTGGAACTCTTTGCTTTGTAAGTACAGAATCTGGAACTCTTTGCTTTGTAAGTACAGAATCTGGAACTCTTTGCTTTGTAAGTACAGAATCTGGAACTCTTTGCTTTGTAAGTACAGAATCTGGAACTCTTTGCTTTGTAAGTACAGAATCTGGAACTCTTTGCTTTGTAAGTACAGAATCTGGAACTCTTTGCTTTGTAAGTACAGAATCTGGAACTCTTTGCTTTGTAAGTACAGAATCTGGAACTCTTTGCTTTGTAAGTACAGAATCTGGAACTCTTGCTTTGTAAGTACAGAATCTGGAACTCTTTGCTTTGTAAGTACAGAATCTGGAACTCTTTGCTTTGTAAGTACAGAATCTGGAACTCTTTGCTTTGTAAGTACAGAATCTGGAACTCTTTGCTTTGTAAGTACAGAATCTGGAACTCTTTGCTTTGTAAGTACAGAATCTGGAACTCTTTGCTTTGTAAGTACAGAATCTGGAACTCTTTGCTTTGTAAGTACAGAATCTGGAACTATTAGCTTTGTAAATATAGAATCTGGAACTCTTTGCTTTGTAGAACTGAACCTGTAACTCTTTGCTCTGTTGACGTAGGTGTTTAACCACTTGGTAACTGGATCACCTTCAATTTCATTCGTTATGTTCCTGTAAAACAATCTTTTAGATGCCATTTTCAGTGTAAAAGTTTTTATTGAATCATTCGATTCATCAGCAACAGAACATAAATGATATCCATATTGTGAAAGCGTATTTAAACTGTCAAATTTCTAGTCAAAACAACTTTTTAAAAAACAAGGTCAGGCTGTAATATATATATATATATATATATATATATATATATATATATATATATATCCCAGAAATGTCTTTCAAAAGATTGACAAGAGAGCTTTGAATATTTTGTTCCGTTAAAATTTTAGCAAAGAATTTTTAATATTTTTAAGTAGTCGACACCAATATTAATTTGACAGTTTAGCACGACAAAATTAATGTTTCATGTCTAGATAATATCTATGTTAACTGGTTGCTTTATTAAATCGCTATTAAAGGCGTCGTATTTCGTTCACAAACCTGGTTCTAAATAAGATGTACGTGACCTGCAATGTTTACCAGTTGTCTCCCTTCTGTAGTGAGAAAGGCACCTTGCACGAACTAATAGGGGAAAGGGATATTTTTGTTCAAGTTTTAGTAATAAATTAAAAGATACTCAAAAGTCTGTGCACTATATCTCCCTTCATACTCTCAAATTTTAGTAAGGTAATATTTTTTATGTCGCTTTTAAGGAGCGAAAAATGAAAGGTAAGTTAAAAGGTAAAAAGGTAAAATCCTCGTTTCCATGCCATTAAGGCAAATAGGGGATAAGTTGTTAGGCCCGTATTTCCAAGACCTTCGACACATGAAAGTGTGATGAGGTCAGTATCAGGCCTGGCCGAAGTTACCTCCCAAGATTTCTCTGATCCCGACCTTTAGAGCCTGGGTGGACCCCGGGGTATTTTTGGTGTGGTGATACAACAATAACACCAACAGCAACAACAACAAAATCCCACTGTTGGAACTTGAACCCGGTACCATCGGATTAGTAAACCGTACGCCCTACCCACTCAGCTAACAAGCCCGCCAAAAACATCCCTAGACAAAATTATGCTTGAAAATGAAATTATACAGGGTCCGGCATAAAGCGTAGCTGGATTTAACTGACGTAGTGCGCAGAAACTGAATACGTGTGGAAAAAACATGACGTCAGAGATGAAGCAGACAAACGGTCATTTTTAACAATGGCTTCTTGGCAAACACAACATCGCGCATTCACCGCTGAAACTTATTTTAAAAGTGGAGAATCATCTATTACAGTACAACGAAAGTTTCGTCGCCAATTTGAGTTGCATTGCCGTGGTTATGTTCCCCATCTGAAGACAAAACAGTTTTGAGATATGTAAAAAAAAAAATAAGTACACTGCTAATTGCCTTAATAACAAGTCTACTGGTCGTCCAAGAACTCAACGGACACCTGAATGAATTCAAGAACTCTGCAACTCATTGCTGAGTAGCCCTCGGCGATCAGCTGTTAGGAACGCTTTGGCACCTAGCATTCTCTTAATAGTGATCTTTATGTGCAGATGCTAACAGAATACTTCATTCCAGACTTGGCCAATAGAAATAAGAGACTAATATTGTTTCAACAAGATGGAGCAACTGTCCACACAGCCAGTCAGTCCATGGTCATGCTGCGACAAGCATCTCCCAATCGTCTTATTTCCAGATTTGGGGATATTCATTGGCCGGCAAGGTCACCAGATTTATCGGCCCCAAACTTCATTTTGTGGGGGTATCTCAAGAACACGGTGTAAGCTAGTTGACCACAGTCAATTGCAGACCTAAAAGATCGAATCCGACACTGCATTCAGTATCTCACTTTGAACATGTTAAATGGTATTATGCAGGAATTTTCCAGACGCCTGGCTGAATGTATCAAATGTAATGGCGGTCATCTAACCGGCGTAATTTTCAAAATCTGAATATGATTGTCAGTAATAATAAAAATTACTACTTCTGTGAGTTTCATTTCACTTTTTTTTTTTTCCGTTAAAATTTTAGCAAAGAATTTTTAATATTTTTAAGTAGTCGACACCAATATTAATTTGACAGTTTAGCACGACAAAATTAATGTTTCATGTCTAGATAATATCTATGTTAACTGGTTGCTTTATTAAATCGCTATTAAAGGCGTCGTATTTCGTTCACAAACCTGGTTCTAAATAAGATGTACGTGACCTGCAATGTTTACCAGTTGTCTCCCTTCTGTAGTGAGAAAGGCACCTTGCACGAACTAATAGGGGAAAGGGATATTTTTGTTCAAGTTTTAGTAATAAATTAAAAGATACTCAAAAGTCTGTGCACTATATCTCCCTTCATACTCTCAAATTTTAGTAAGGTAATATTTTTTATGTCGCTTTTAAGGAGCGAAAAATGAAAGGTAAGTTAAAAGGTAAAAAGGTAAAATCCTCGTTTCCATGCCATTAAGGCAAATAGGGGATAAGTTGTTAGGCCCGTATTTCCAAGACCTTCGACACATGAAAGTGTGATGAGGTCAGTATCAGGCCTGGCCGAAGTTACCTCCCAAGATTTCTCTGATCCCGACCTTTAGAGCCTGGGTGGACCCCGGGGTATTTTTGGTGTGGTGATACAACAATAACACCAACAGCAACAACAACAAAATCCCACTGTTGGAACTTGAACCCGGTACCATCGGATTAGTAAACCGTACGCCCTACCCACTCAGCTAACAAGCCCGCCAAAAACATCCCTAGACAAAATTATGCTTGAAAATGAAATTATACAGGGTCCGGCATAAAGCGTAGCTGGATTTAACTGACGTAGTGCGCAGAAACTGAATACGTGTGGAAAAAACATGACGTCAGAGATGAAGCAGACAAACGGTCATTTTTAACAATGGCTTCTTGGCAAACACAACATCGCGCATTCACCGCTGAAACTTATTTTAAAAGTGGAGAATCATCTATTACAGTACAACGAAAGTTTCGTCGCCAATTTGAGTTGCATTGCCGTGGTTATGTTCCCCATCTGAAGACAAAACAGTTTTGAGATATGTAAAAAAAAAAATAAGTACACTGCTAATTGCCTTAATAACAAGTCTACTGGTCGTCCAAGAACTCAACGGACACCTGAATGAATTCAAGAACTCTGCAACTCATTGCTGAGTAGCCCTCGGCGATCAGCTGTTAGGAACGCTTTGGCACCTAGCATTCTCTTAATAGTGATCTTTATGTGCAGATGCTAACAGAATACTTCATTCCAGACTTGGCCAATAGAAATAAGAGACTAATATTGTTTCAACAAGATGGAGCAACTGTCCACACAGCCAGTCAGTCCATGGTCATGCTGCGACAAGCATCTCCCAATCGTCTTATTTCCAGATTTGGGGATATTCATTGGCCGGCAAGGTCACCAGATTTATCGGCCCCAAACTTCATTTTGTGGGGGTATCTCAAGAACACGGTGTAAGCTAGTTGACCACAGTCAATTGCAGACCTAAAAGATCGAATCCGACACTGCATTCAGTATCTCACTTTGAACATGTTAAATGGTATTATGCAGGAATTTTCCAGACGCCTGGCTGAATGTATCAAATGTAATGGCGGTCATCTAACCGGCGTAATTTTCAAAATCTGAATATGATTGTCAGTAATAATAAAAATTACTACTTCTGTGAGTTTCATTTCACTTTTTTTTTGTTTACCAAAAACATGTATAGCGCTTATTTATTTTCCATTTTAAAAATCCAGCCATGCTTTATGCCAGAGCCTGTATATTCTGTTCAGGTTTGGCGGGCAAAAAAGATTGTAACAGAATTAATATAGAGCATCTTTGGTGAAGATTAAGCTGTGACAAAAAAGCTAAAGTAAAGCAAAAACTGGGTTTAGATTACACCAGTATCTCTACTCCAGTTTAGGTTGTAGGCCGAGGCAGTTTCTCTAGTCTAGAGGAAGTCGAATAGTGGAATAGCCTCAAGATAACAGTAGTTTACTTCTCGGTTTAGATTAGGTCTGAACCCCGAAATAAACAGGCGAGATTAGGTTTAGAAAATATAATCACAAATCTATATTACGTTGCAAATTTAAATATATATTATTCTAAGTCCTGTAAAAATGGAACGAAAAAATTTCATTTACAATGTGAAATTTTCAGGGACTGTATGTGCAGGTGCTGATATGAACAATAATTCACTATAATGATTTGAAAAACATTAATTTGTTTTCAAAAAGGTAGGTCGCCAGAAAGATTAGAAAAAGATTACAGTCAAAAAGGAAGTGCAGAAATGCCGAAACAGTTGAAATTGTGAAATAAAATCAAACGTTTCAGAAAGGACTAATAATCCTTATCCTGCGTCCAAAAGCCAAGGTTTAGTTCTACAGGTAAGACTTAATTCTGCGCGTGTTTTTCTTATCTCCTGTATGATTTACTACATGCTTCAGCCGGATTTTAATATAAATGAGTATTATCTGGGTTGTGATAAGTTAGAGAAGACCGTCTTGGAAGGATACATAATGGGAAAAAGAAAGAGAGGAAGATCAAGCCGAAGACTGCTGCAAGACATCGTTGATAATCTGCAGATGGAAGCATCAGCAACAGGGCATCTTGCTTACAACCGAGAGGGCTACAGGAGAGTTGTTAGGGAGGCAAAGTTCCACAAGGAACATGCAAATGATTGACTGACTTGGTATATAGGATAACATGTCTCTTTTCTCCTCTGTTCCTACTGTGCTGAACCCAAACGGGGCTCGTTGTGGCAAGATATTTCTACTTTTATATCAGTCCATTTACAGTCTTTTTTTCGCTGTCTCTCACATCAGTCTACTTTTCACCAGCTTTTTCTCTGCTGTCTTGTCTCTGCTGTACGTCTCCATGTCTCCGCTGTACGTCTCCATGTCTTTTTGGGTCGTCTAATGCTTCTTTTACCCTTTGGAGTCCACTTCAAAGCTGTTCGTGGTAAGGATTCGTCTATTATATCCCATTAAGGCTAATCCAACGCCACGCTCCCCCTCTCAGTGACTACTGACAAGGGCGCCTTGCCTTCTATGAATGAGATGTCATTTTCTTCTGGTATCTGCTCAGAATGCTCCTTTGGTCTTATGTAGACACTTTACAGCTGCGGGGAGAGGTAGGATTTGTTTGTGGTATGATATGTTAACTCTAGTATGGGCAATAATCTATCCGTTTGTGGTAGGATTTCTTTTTTCGAAATTCCAACTTCTTTAAGGGAAAAAAAAAAGAAAACCTAACCTTATCGTGCCACAGAGACCTAGGGGCTGCGGTGATAGGGCCCATATTTACCTATCTGTAGAAGGAGCCATCTCTACAGTTGCGTGACGGGGCGCCTCCAGTCAGACTCAAACTATGGAACTTAGCATGAGAGACCACGTTTCACAGTTGTCTGTTATAGTATTCAGAAGTCCAGAGTATAAAATACGTACCAGAGGAACAAAAAAAGAAATCTCGAAACACAAAATACAATAGTTCAGAAGATAAGAGGAAGTAAACATGAAATCAAGCACCCAAAATACAATAGTTCACCTCATAAAAGGAAGTAAACATGAAATCCATCATTTTAAAAGGCATTGTTTAGAGAGTAAGAGGACCTGATCATTTTAACAATGAATGTAAAAAAGGACTGTAACAATAATTGCAACAAGGACTGACGAAAACAAAATCCCATGGAAGTTTGACGTAGCATAGAAACAAAAACAAAAATAAAGATAAAGAAAGGGGATTCCGAGATTTAAGGGACAGTTATTGTATGAGAAATGCCTAGACAGTCACCCAGAAAGAGGGACATCGAGACACACAGACACACTGACAGACTTGCGTCTTCAGCTTCTTGTAGAGGGTTAGATTCAGATTTTGGTGATTGTATGAAGGATCATTGATTGGGTACATGGGACCAAACTAGAAGATCTTGGTTTTGCAGATGACATAACTCTTTTCAGTGACAATGTGAAATCGATACAAGAAAAAACAGATACCCTGTCTTCAATGGCTAGTAAAATAGGACTAAAAATTAACAAGGAAAAAAACAAATAATGAAACTTCTCATTAATCAAGAAGGAAAAATATACATAGAAGGAATAGTTGTTGATGAAGTAAATCAATTTGCATAACATGGCAGCTACATAGACCAGGATGGTGACGCCAGAAAGGAAGTTAGAA
This sequence comes from Achatina immaculata, assembly GCA_009760885.1. NCBI lineage: Eukaryota > Metazoa > Mollusca > Gastropoda > Stylommatophora > Achatinidae > Lissachatina > Lissachatina immaculata. The sequence goes on along the minus strand of CM019716.1, from coordinate 34,383,294 downwards.
TTCGAACTGCAAAAGCAGCATTGATCTTTAGAATCTTGAGAATATACGGCATTCAAAAGTTATAAGCACAAAAACCAAGTTAAGATTATTCAAGTCAAATGTAATATCTACCCTCATTTATGCGTGCAAAAGCTGGAAAACAACTAAAGAAATAGACAATAAATCAGACTGTTTTGAAAACATGTGCCTAAGCAAAATACTTGGTCTAAATTGGAATGAATTAAAGAACAGTGAAGAGATAAGACAGATTAGCAAACAACAACAACCTGTTTCATGAATGATCAGAAAAGGAAGACGGACCTATGTCGGTCACGTGATTAGAAGAAGCAGTTAGAGAATCCCCAAACACGCTATCAAGTGGAACACAACAGGCCGAAGAAAGAGAAGTTGACCACGCGAAACTCTAAAGAAGACATTGTTAAGAGAGGCCAGTTTAGTGGGCACAACATCCCTTGATGAGGTTGAAAAGATCGCCGAAAAGAGGAAATCTTGGAGAACTATCTATTCGAGCTCTATGTGACGTTTAACGGCATGGGAAGGAGGTAAGATATAAAGAGAAGGATTAGAAATTACGTGTCACGATACTGTTTCAAGATGTCGATATGGTACGTTATGCCTTTTGTTTGTTTGGTTTCTGTTAACCAAGGACTGACTACAGTTTTGCGTCATTAAATTCTGATGAGTTGATGAAGGTTTCGGTGTTTTCTTGATTACTATAGAAAGTTGTGTGAGTACTAACCACTGATCACAGGACAGCCATCCATCAATAATGTCATCAACTCAACATCAACAATATCACATAATCACAGGACAGCCATCCATCAATAATGCCATCAGTTCAACATCAACAATATCACAACGACGGCTAAGACTATTTCTAGACCTTTTTTCTCTGTACATCGAGAATATTCTAAGAACGATCATCATAGAACCAGGCATAAAAATTGGAGGATACAATATTAACAACCTTTGATATGCTGACGAAAAAATACTGATAGCTGAGAACCGACAAGACCTGCAAAATCTCTTGGATAAAGTCGCTAAAGGAAGTGAACTGAAAGGCCTTAATTTAAACATCATAACGACAAAGACCATGGTTGTATCTAAGAAACAGAATCCACCAACATGCAATATAAAATTAAATGGAACTATTCTAAAGCAGGTGCAGAAATGTAAATACCTTGGAGCAGTAGTAACTTCAGATGGGAACTGCAGAACAGAATATGCCAAGCAAAGACTTCATTTCAGAGAATGAGAAACATATTATGCAACATATCCTTATCAGTGAAAACAAGTCCTAAAATGCTATATTGAACCTATCTTGTTATATGGAAGTGAATCATGGATAATAAGCAGGTCCCCACAAAAATTATTGGAAGCAGCAGAAATGTGGTTTATTATAAGAATGTTGCGAATCCCCTGGACAGCAAAAATTACTAATGAAGAATGTATTAGAAGAGGTGGAGAGACAAAAAGTCTTGTCAAAAAATAAGAGAGACAATGGACTTTCATAGGACATTCAATGAGAAGAGGAGGCATTGAAAATATTATAACAACAGGAAAAATAGAGGGAAGAGATCAAGAGGAAGACCAAGAGAAATGATACTGGACAGTCTGACGGGATGGTGTGAGAGGATATCATCAACTGAGCTGATGGCCTGCATGAAGGATCGTGTACTCTGGAGAAGCATAATAGCCAACGCCAGTCGGCACGGCACTTGATAATGATGATGATGATAGCTAAGAAACCTCCTTTTCCATACCACCAACATCAACAATGTCACAACGACGGCTAAGAAACTTCCACAAGGTCTTATGTAAGTCAAGTCCAATGAAAAGCTGAGTGATCTCATATCTGTGAATCATTTCTCCACCTACGTCACTGGAAATCCATCACAGCTCTATTTCTCCACCTACCTCATTGGAAATCCACCCCCAAAGCGTTTAGTGGGTATCGAGATCATTTTCCTATTCAGAATATTTAATATAGGGTGAAAGCTACTTCCGGATCATTCACGATGACGGAATTTTTCCCGATTCAAATTCACCATTTAACATTTCTACGGACTATAATTATTATAGGCTCAACTGGGTAGGTCCAGCTTTTGCGGAAAACTTCATCAGATTAGTCATGTGAGAGGGTTATACAAAATTGTTTTTCTTCCAAATGTTTGTCACTACCTGGCTGTTAGAAGATTCTTGGTTCGTAATTCGTCGCTGCGTCCCAGAGTTTTGACATTTAACAACAAGAACAATATTCAGCAATGAAGGTAAATCCTTTGATGAGGTTGAAAGACTCGCCGAAGACAGGAAAAATTGGCGAACTACTTTGCGGGCCCTATACGACGTTTAACGGCACGGGAATGATATAAGATAAGATAAGAAAAAGGTAAATGGGTCTTCCACAACAAGAAATGCGAATAAGGTTTTCTCTTCTTCCTTCTTTTAGCAAAAGATTGTAAGTTAAATCTAAGTAAGATGTCAGGCAAAAGCGTTTTCTGTCAAGGGTGAGAGAAGAGCTGGAAACTATCTGTGATATCAGGCACAAACTTACTGCGAAAGGTGATAGAAAAGCTGGAAACTATCTGTGATATCAGGCACAAAAGTTGTTGTAGAGGATGAGAGAAGAGCTGGAAACTATCTGTGATATCAGGCGCAAGCGTTGCTGTTAAGGGTGAGAGAAGAGGTGGAAACTATCTGTGATATCAGGCACAAGCGTTGCTGTCAAGGGTGAGAGAAGAGCTGGTAACTATCTATGATATCGGCCACAAACGTTGTTGCTAAGTGTGAGAGAAGAGCTGGAAACTATCACAAACGTTGGTGTGAAGTGTGAGAGAAGAGCTGGAAACTGTCTGTGATACAAGGCACAAACGTTAGTGTAGAGGATGAGAGAAGAGCTGGAAACTATCTGTGATACCAGGCACAAGCGTTGTTGTGGAAGATGAGAGAAGAGCTGGAAACTATCTGTGATACCAGGCACAAGAGGTGCTGCCAAGGGTAAGAGAAGAGCTGGAAACTATCGGTGATACCAATCACAAACGATGTTGTAGAGGATGAGAGAAGAGCTGGAAACTATATGTGACAGCAGTAAAAGCGTTGCTATCAAGGGTAAGAGAAGAGCTGGAAACTAGCTGTGATACCAGGCACAAGCGTTGTTGTAGAGAATGAGAGAAAAGCTGGAAACTATCAGTGATATCAGTCACAAGCTCTGTTATCAAGCTTGACAGAAGAGCTAAACACTTTTTGTGATACCGAGCAGAAGCGTTGTTGTAGAGGATGAGAGAAGAGCTGGAAACTATCCAACATAACTATGTAGAATAACTGTATCATCATCTCCCTAGAATATCAGACTCCACACACTCACACTCACACACACACACTCACACGTATGTTTACACACATACTCGCATACGCTGTCTCATTCTTCAGCCCATGTTCTGCCTATAACCACCTCTCAGGTTCCAGTCTACGTGCCAAAGTAACCGTACCACATTTTCTGAACCTTGTCCTCAGCTACTGCTAATCATAAAAAGCATTATTAAAAAAAAAATTCTCTTCCGCATACTGAGAGAGAGGGGTACGCTATTTTAAGCTCTGTTTTTTTGAATAGCATTTTTCAAATTTAACGAATTTGACAAGGCTGTAATGTTAGAGATTAAGAGCCTCTAAGTATATGTCGGAGAAAGAAACCTGCAGGGGACATTAATCTTTTATGTAGCGGCTTCTATGCTGATAACACTTCAGAGACCATTTATGAGGAACAAAACTCACATACTTGTACCGTCTAAGAACTAGAAAAACGAAATAAGTCTGAAATGAATTTTTAAGTTGCTAATCTTACAGTCTTGAAGAGTAGAGGACTTTCAATGGTAGTAAAGAGTTACTTTTTTATGTGTAAAGATTCAGTAGGAAATCATCATAATCATTATCATCATCATCATCATCATCAGTCTTGTATACTCCCAATGGAGCATAAAGCATCAACAAATGTTCTCCAGCCAGTTCTATCTTGAGCAAGTCGGGATAGCTCAAACCACGTCTTTCCTGCTTTCTTAAGTTCGTCTTGTGTTGTGCGTCTCCATGTCCACAGCGGCCTTCCCCTCTTTCTTCCGGTACGAAGTAGGAATACTGGATGTTTAAGTGACTGATCTTCCGGACTATCCTTCTTGAGTGAACAGCACACTATCTGATCTTCCGGACTATCCTTCTTGAGTGAACAGCACACTATCTGATCTTTCGGACTATCCTTCTTGAGTGAACAACACACTATCATCATTTAATGTGCAGTATTGTGAACTTCTAAGTGGACTTGTAAGTGAACTTGTAAGAAGACTTCTGAACATGTTAGTGGCTTAGGAGAGTGAAAGGCTATGAGAGTGAACTCCTAAAAAAAAAAAAAGGTATGGAGTGATGGATCTGAAGTTATGGTGGTGGGGCTCGATTTTCAGACATTTGGACCTTGTCTTTACTTAGAAGTTTAATAGCACAGGTCGACATCTGAAGTTTATTGGCAGGATGGACATCTAAAGTTGATTTGGCAGGGTCGACCTCTGAAATTTGTTGGCAGGGTTGAGGAAGGTAATGTGCAAAAACAGAGGCTACTTTCTCAGACGAAGCAGGAAAATTACAAAACTAACATCTTCCTGCTTGATAAAAGTTTCGCAAGACAAACACAAAAACTGATATCTTTGTAAACTTTTAGTAGAAGGACAAAATAAAAACTCCGAGGTGATGCAAGATGCTAAGCTTCGGATACTTAAGACAAGCTCCTGGTGAATACGATCATAAAAGAGTGAGGTATGAACGAACTGCGATCACTTCCCCATGCAAATATTATCTGGTAAACTTCTGTAAGAAAGGCAGCAAAATGGTAGGCCAAATCTGAGGCGCCACGTTAACTACAAGACATCCTTGAGGAACGTTTCTGTTTATGTATGAAGGCTGGGCAGAACTGGCTACAGGTAGAGTAACGGAACGTTGCATAATTAATAATTAGACTATACGAAGAAGGCCAAAATTATAACAATAATAATAATAATAATAGTTAGGCTCGAGTACAAAGACACTGTACCTCGCAATTCAAGCTTGGCTTTCTTGTTACTGTCGCAGATGTATACCAAATAATTCAGTCAACACAGGCTCGACTGGGCACAAAATATAGGTAAATCAGTCATCAGAGGTCCGACTAAACAACAAATACAGCTAGAATAAGTCATAAGAGAAGATACTCGGCAACAAATACAAGTAGAATCAGACATTAGAGGTGCGACTCAGCAGTAAACACAGATAGAATCAGATATTAGACTTGCGATTTAGCAATAAATACAGGTAGAATCAGACATTAGAAGTGCGACTCAGCAATAAACAGAGATAGAATCAGATATAAGACGTGCGATTTAGCAATAAATGCAGGCAAAATCATACATTAGACGTGCATCAGCAATACATACAGGCAGAATCAGACATTAGAGGGTCGACTCAACAATAAATACAGATAGAATCAGACATTAAGGATGCAGCTCATCAACAAATAAATATATAGAATCAAATATCAGAAGTGCGACTCAGCAAAATAATGCTCGGCAAACTCTAAAAATATGACACTCACCTGCTGCATTACGGCACTTGTTCTGGGGAAGAAACAGCCAGTGTGTATTTCCAATACTTGCGGCAATTGTCTTATATGTGCTTATATATCTTGGGAATGAGTGGGTTAATTCGCTTATAACAGTGGTTATATCCAGCATAACCTCATAGCTCTACATTTGTATATCCTTAACCTCATACATGCATGGTATGTATCTATACAGTATCCAAGCACTGTCTCATTTTAAATGCTCACCTGTCTACCTGTCTGTGTTCAGGTGAGTCTTATAACTACTGGCGCATGTTATTTTACCGAAATAACTTATCTCTGTTATATAAAAGACAAGATAATCGTTAAAAGTTAGCTGTGTCAGTGATTTTAGCAAGCAAAACTTTCATTTAGATACTATATGGTCTGTATGCTGTCTGATCCCAGGTTATGGCATAGGCTTTCATTGACTGGACACTGGGATACAAAGATGTTTGCTGCTACCATTGGCAGATTATGACAGTCAGATAGTGGTAGAGTCTATCGTGAGAAAAGCAGATGTCCACAGTGAGGTTCAGCAACTTCCACCAGAAACGTAAACTTCTGCCGGCTTTATAACCAACTTTGGGTGAAGATGATGTCCGATGAGGCAATCAGAGACCCATAGCTGATATGCTAGAGTCAGGCTTAGCGAACCATAGCTGACCAAGACCCTGTCCCACCTCTCCGTTGGTACCCCCAGTAACACTTTTACCCTGGCTAACGGGGTAGGGATCGCCATAGTCCCAGTGGTGGTGGAGTCTGCTAAAGAAGTAGTGCACACCCCCTGCTTTTTAAATGCACTCCGGGACTGAAAAAATAGCTGCCATAACCCGCCCCCACGCCGATACGATGATGTGCCTCAACACTTTCACAGCATCGACTACAAAGAACACCAGCTCACAGTTACAGGGAGATAAGACATAACAACCACCACTACAGCCGACTTCTAAGATTAAGAGTGTGATTTGATCTGTCCTGCTATGTATGAATTTATTGTACATTTGTCCTTCTCTGTCCTTACATGTGTATCATATATTTGATATGAGCATAATTGAATGACAGCGCGGGGAAGGGCATGCCAAGATGGAGATTGCCATATCGGCATGGAGGTGTCACATGAGGCGGATCTAATACTCAGTTTAATCAAATGAAACGATTTACAACATGCTGGAATGGCTCATGTAAGTAACGTTGACCTTAAGTGTATGAAGGTGTCATGACTCAACGCGAGATTAGATTCAGTTTCACTTCCTGTCCCGGTTTGGAAGTTTATTGCTTGCCATGAATCGATATTTCGTAGTTATGGATTATGAAAAAATAATAACCAGAGTTTATATTTAAATAATATTTATGATATTAACGTCGATTTCTTGGAAGCATTTAGCGGATTGTGTGGAAACGAGGGCTTGAGGACGCTGTCTGACTTGGCATTAAGTTACTCGTAGTTAATATACAGTGTCAGGGTTGACGAGCCTCAGCCGATCAAGATCCTGTTCCACCTCCTCGTTGGTACTCCCAGCAACGGGCCTAATCTGGCTAACCAGGGCAGGGATCGCAATAGTCCCTATTGCTAGCTACCGTAACCTGCTCCCAGCCGGTCACTGTGCTGTGCTTCAACATCTTCAAGGCATCGGCTGGGAAGCACACCAGCTCATAGTTTCAGGGAAGAAGAAGAAGAAGAATGAATGAATGAATGAATGAATGAATAATCTTTATTTTTAAAGGGTAAAGAAGAAGAAGAAGATATTGCGATTCTACAGATCATTCCCTTATACTCCGGGAAATACCATTCTATCACGTTAAAAAGATATGACGCATATAATTTATGAAAATGCCCGAACTGACGACTATTCGGACAAAGAGATATGGCATATACCGCAGGTGCTGCAAAAAAATAAATAAATAAATAAAAGGTCTCGCTGGTCCTAACGTGTGTACCGTCAAACATTCTATACAGTTCTATTCTCTGCATAAATTATAAAGTCAATGGCTAGCTTGTATTTCATATTCCCGGATGCTTGACGCACGGTGTGGGTTGGCATTACTTCTGATTGTATGTAACTGTGTGCATGTTTCGTTTTTTATTTTAGTTGCATCCTTCACCTTTCTTTTTCTTTTTCTATTCAGTGCTTTAACTGAAACCTGGTATACTCGCATGATTCTTTCATGTCAGCCATTTATAAGCATGGGTATATTAAAAATGCACCCATGAACTTTCCCTACGTGCAAGCTCGGTGAATTTAACTAATTTTTATGGCAGCTCGTACCATCCACTCTCTTTCAGACCTCGTCTTATTTGCTCCATGTGAAAGACTAGAACTATTCCTCGGAATGCGTTAAACCCAGCTTAGTATTTTGTTAATTGTTTACCTTTATTCTCAGCGGGAAAATTGGAAAGGGGGAAAGAGAGAGAGAGAGAGAGAGAGAGAGAGATGGCTTCCACATTGTTAAATTAATTCATTACCTACCTCAAATCCCCTGCAACCCTACTCCAAATCTCCAGCGACCCTACTTCAAATCTCCAGCGACCCTACTCCAAATCTCCTACCTTACCTCAAATCCCTCACTACCCTACCTCAAATCTCCAGCGAACCTACCTCAAATCCCTCGTTACCCTAAATCCCTCGCTGCCCTACCTCAAATCCCTCGCTACACTATCTCAATCCCTCGCTACCCTATCTCAAATCCCTCACTACGCTACCTCAAATCCCTCACTACCCTTCCTCAAATTCCTCGCTACCCTACCTCAAATTCCTCGCTACTACCTCAAATCCCTCGCTACCCTACCTCAAATCCCTCGCTACTACCTCAAATCCCTCGCTACCCTATCTCAAATCCCTCGCTACCCTACCTTAAATCCCTCGTTACCCTAAATCCCTCGCTACCCTACCTCAAATCCCTCGCTACACTATCTCAAATCCCTCGCTACCCTACCTTAAATCCCTCGTTACCCTAAATCCCTCGCTACCCTACCTCAAATCCCTCGCTACACTATCTCAAATCCCTCGCTACCCTACCTCAAATCCCTCGCTACCCTAAATCCCTCACTACACTACCTCAAATCCCTCTCTACCCTTCCTCAAATTCCTCGCTACCCTACCTCAAATCCCTCGCTACCCTACCTCAAATCCCTCGCTACCCTTTCTCAAATCCACTACCCTACCTCAAATCCCTCGCTACACTATCTCAAATCCCTCGCTACCCTACCTCAAATCCCTCGCTACCCTACCTCAAATCCCTCGCTACCCTACCTCAAATCCCTCGCTACCCTTTCTCAAATCCCTCGCTACCCTACCTCAAATCCCTCGCTACACTACCTCAAATCCCTCGCTACCCTACCTCAAATCCCTCGCTACCCTAAATCTCTCACTACACTACCTCAAATCCCTCACTACCCTTTCTCAAATTCCTCGCTACCCTACCTCAAATCCCTCGCTACCCTACCTCAAATTCCTCGCTACCCTACCTCAAATCCCTCGCTACCCTACCTCAAATCCCTCGCTACCCTACCTCAAATCCCTCGCTACCCTTTCTCAAATCCCTCGCTACCCTACCTCAAATCCTTCGCTACACTATCTCAAATCCCTCGCTACCCTACCTCAAATCCCTCGCTACCCTACCTCAAATCCCTCGCTACCCTACCTCAAATTCCTCGCTACCCTTTCTCAAATCCCTCGCTACCCTACCTCAAATCCCTCGCTACCCTACCTTAAATCCCTCACTACCCTACCTTAAATCCCTCACTACCCTTTCTCAAATTCCTCGCTACCCTACCTCAAATTCCTCGCTACCCTACCTCAAATTCCTCGCTACCCTACCTCAAATCCCTCGCTACCCTATCTCAAATCCCTCGCTACCCTACCTCAAATCCCTCGCTACCCTACCTTAAATCCCTCACTACCCTACCTTAAATCCCTCACTACCCTACCTCAAATCCCTCGCTACCCTACCTTAAATCCCTCACTACCCTACCTTAAATCCCTCACTACCCTTTCTCAAATTCCTCGCTACCCTACCTCAAATTCCTCGCTACCCTACCTCAAATTCCTCGCTACCCTACCTCAAATTCCTCGCTACCCTACCTCAAATCCCTCGCTACCCTACCTCAAATTCCTCGCTACCCTACCTCAAATTCCTCGCTACCCTACCTCAAATTCCTCGCTACCCTACCTCAAATTCCTCGCTACCCTACCTCAAATCCCTCGCTACCCTACCTCAAATCCCTCGCGACCCTAGTTTGGGTTGCGACCTGAGACTCTGGAACCATTGCTCTAAAGAGTGTATTGCTGGTGATGTTTCTGACTTCATCAATTAGAATCTGATTCCCCCCCCCCCCCCCCCCCCCCAGAACCAGTCAGCTCTTCTTAGTAATGGCACTTTAAATATGTTGATTTCCCCTTCTTAATTGTGGTTTGACTGCGCATGACAAACAAAAGAACAGAACACGGGGAACAATGAATAGACGGGAAATTACGGGAACGAAACGCTGACAGCCGCGAACTGTTGTGTCCTTGCGGAGAGAATCCCAGGCAATCATAAACCACAAACTATTGTATAGTTGCGGAGAGAATCTCAACCAAATCACATAACCACAAACTGTTGCACAAAAAAAGAATCCTAGACAGTCAGATAACCACAAACTGTTTTATCATCACGGAGAGAATCTGAACCAATCATATAACCACAAGTCAGAAAATATTTTTAAAAAAAGGAAACTTCGATTTCGTGTAAGTTCATAATACTCTAGTTCAGCGATTTTTAATTTCTTTTGGCCGTGGAACCCACTTTCCAACTTGAGAACCATTGAGGATCACTCATTAAAAATTATGCTACGATTTTTTAACAAATGTAGCTAACCCATGTGATGGTCTGTGAACCCTCAAAAATTCGTCTGTGGGCTCACGGGGGGGGGGGGAAAGGGGGGGGGGGGAAAGGGGGGGGGGGGGAAATAGGCCCACAAGTTAAGAACAAATGTTCTAGTTAGGAAATATTAGTTTAGTTTCGTTTGGGTTATATTGTGATTATTTTAGATTACGTAGAGTTAGTATGATTTAAAATGGGTTAAGTTAGTTTAGTTGAGGTTAGATTAATATGATCACCATCATGAACCCAGGAGAGATCTAAAGGCGCTTCCACCTTCTCTTGATGTATCCCACAGCATATAGAAATCCATCATGTATCCCACAGCATATAGAAACCCATCATGTATCCCACAGCATACAGAAACCCATCATGTATCCCACAGCATACAGAAATCCATCATGTATCCCACAGCATACAGAAACCCATCATGTATCCCACAGCATACAGAAACCTATCATGTATCCCACAGCATACAGAAACCCATCATGTATCCCACAGCATACAGAAACCCATCATGTATCCAACAGCATACAGAAACCCATCATGTATCCCACAGCATACAGAAACCCATCATGTATCCCACAGCATCCAGAAACCCATCATGTATCCCACAGCATACAGAAACCCATCATGTATCCCACAGCATCCAGAAACCCATCATGTATCCCACAGCATACAGAAACCCATCACATTAGCTTCAGGTTGCTTTTGCCAAATTTTCTTTCGCCGTTAACACAAGCTTCGTTTCTGATATCATATTATATCCGCAGCTCTTTCTTCCTAGCAGAGATGACGTGTCATTTTGTGACACAGTCCTCTATCTCGCCATCGACAATGAGACTGTTAATAACATTCATCTGTTCCTGTACCAAGTCCGGCAAACTGGTCTGCTCTTTGATCACTGGAGTCATCAGCAATATCTGGGACGAAGATGAGCTTGATTTTTAGAATGCAGCGTTGATCAAATAGATTAGTTTCTCAGCTTTCAGCTTAACTGTTCTCCATAAACGCCGTGGAATACACCGATTAGACACTAATGCTGGATTTAACATTAATTTGCTAAATCTGACAAAAGCTCTTCTTCTTACTTCTTACATCTTACATCCTTCCCGTGCCGCTAAACGTCACATAGGTCTCGCATGGTAGCTTGTTAAGATTTCCTGTTTTCAGCAAGCTTTTCATCTTCATCAAGGGATGTTATTCCTACTAATGGCACTTTAAATATGTTGATTTCCCCTTCTTAATTGTGGTTTGACTGCGCATGACAAACAAAAGAACAGAACACGGGGAACAATGAATAGACGGGAAATTACGGGAACGAAACGCTGACAGCCGCGAACTGTTGTGTCCTTGCGGAGAGAATCCCAGGCAATCATAAACCACAAACTATTGTATAGTTGCGGAGAGAATCTCAACCAAATCACATAACCACAAACTGTTGCACAAAAAAAGAATCCTAGACAGTCAGATAACCACAAACTGTTTTATCATCACGGAGAGAATCTGAACCAATCATATAACCACAAGTCAGAAAATATTTTTAAAAAAAGGAAACTTCGATTTCGTGTAAGTTCATAATACTCTAGTTCAGCGATTTTTAATTTCTTTTGGCCGTGGAACCCACTTTCCAACTTGAGAACCATTGAGGATCACTCATTAAAAATTATGCTACGATTTTTTAACAAATGTAGCTAACCCATGTGATGGTCTGTGAACCCTCAAAAATTCGTCTGTGGGCTCACGGGGGGGGGGGGGAAAGGGGGGGGGGGGAAAGGGGGGGGGGGGGGAAATAGGCCCACAAGTTAAGAACAAATGTTCTAGTTAGGAATATTAGTTTAGTTTCGTTTGGGTTATATTGTGATTATTTTAGATTACGTAGAGTTAGTATGATTTAAAATGGGTTAAGTTAGTTTAGTTGAGGTTAGATTAATATGATCACCATCATGAACCCAGGAGAGATCTAAAGGCGCTTCCACCTTCTCTTGATGTATCCCACAGCATATAGAAATCCATCATGTATCCCACAGCATATAGAAACCCATCATGTATCCCACAGCATACAGAAACCCATCATGTATCCCACAGCATACAGAAATCCATCATGTATCCCACAGCATACAGAAACCCATCATGTATCCCACAGCATACAGAAACCTATCATGTATCCCACAGCATACAGAAACCCATCATGTATCCCACAGCATACAGAAACCCATCATGTATCCAACAGCATACAGAAACCCATCATGTATCCCACAGCATACAGAAACCCATCATGTATCCCACAGCATCCAGAAACCCATCATGTATCCCACAGCATACAGAAACCCATCATGTATCCCACAGCATCCAGAAACCCATCATGTATCCCACAGCATACAGAAACCCATCACATTAGCTTCAGGTTGCTTTTGCCAAATTTTCTTTCGCCGTTAACACAAGCTTCGTTTCTGATATCATATTATATCCGCAGCTCTTTCTTCCTAGCAGAGATGACGTGTCATTTTGTGACACAGTCCTCTATCTCGCCATCGACAATGAGACTGTTAATAACATTCATCTGTTCCTGTACCAAGTCCGGCAAACTGGTCTGCTCTTTGATCACTGGAGTCATCAGCAATATCTGGGACGAAGATGAGCTTGATTTTTAGAATGCAGCGTTGATCAAATAGATTAGTTTCTCAGCTTTCAGCTTAACTGTTCTCCATAAACGCCGTGGAATACACCGATTAGACACTAATGCTGGATTTAACATTAATTTGCTAAATCTGACAAAAGCTCTTCTTCTTACTTCTTACATCTTACATCCTTCCCGTGCCGCTAAACGTCACATAGGTCTCGCATGGTAGCTTGTTAAGATTTCCTGTTTTCAGCAAGCTTTTCATCTTCATCAAGGGATGTTATTCCTACTAAACTGGCCTCTCTTAACAACGTCCTCTTTAGAGTTTTATGTGGTCACCTATTTTTCTTCGGTTTGGTGTGCTCCAGTTGATAGCTTGTTTTGAGATTCTCTGGTTGTTTCTTCTCAACATATGACCGACATATGTCTGTCTTCTTTGTCTGATCACCCATGAGACAGGTTGTTGTTTGCTCATATGTCTTATCTCTGCGTTGTTCTTGAATTCGTTCCACTTTATACCGATTATTTTCCTGAGGCATTTGTCTTCAAAAGAGTCTAATTTCTTGTCTATTTCATTAGCTGTTTTCCAGATTTCACATGCATAAATGAGGGTAGATAATTTGTATTGAATAATCTTTACTTGGTTTTTGTGTTTATAACTTTTGAATGCCGTATGTTCTCAAGATTCTTGAAGGTCAGTGGTGCTTTTGCTATTTCGAATTCTAACTTCCTTTTTGATGTCACCATCCTGGTCTGTGTAGCTGCCAAGGTACGCAAAAAAAAAGGGTTAAAAAAAAAGTGAATGAAGCACTGAGGAAGTTAAGACAGGGCCCATGGAGAGTCAAGTCCCTGGCTTCGAGGTCCGCGCTATCGGGTCTCCTTTTCAAATAAGGAAGACAACTCTCATATACGCACTAGATAAGAAAAGTGGGGAAAGAAAAAAACAGGACCGTTCCCCCTCCTCCATTTTCTCCCCCCCCCCCTCATCAACTGGGGCCTCGGTGGTACAATCTCGTCTATTCTTACCTCGTCTAGTCTTATCCCGTCTAATCTTACCTCGTCTAGTCTGGTGTTGGGGATTTACCATTAAGTAACAATCCCCAAAGTCACCCTCATCTATGTCCCTGGGCTTGCGAGCATCCAGGGAAATGAAAGAGTGGACAACCACTGGGTCGAGGACAACCACTGGGTCGAGCTGATATTGTTAACGCACCCAGAGAGGTAGGTAGAGTGGAGGACGTCGAGAGCAGCGGATCCACATCGCTGCTTAGACTGAGAGAGCAGCGAATCCACGTCGCTGCTTAGACTGAGAGAGCAGCGGATCCACATGGCTGCTTAGACTGAGAGAGCAGCGAATCCACATGGCTGCTTAGACTGAGAGAGCAGCGAATCCACATGGCTGCTTAGACTGAGAGAGCAGCGGATCCACATGGCTGCTTAGACTGAGAGAGCAGCGAATCCACATGGCTGCTTAGACTGAGAGAGCAGCGAATCCACATGGCTGCTTAGACTGAGAGAGCAGCGAATCCACATGGCTGCTTAGACTGAGATAACAGCGAATCCACATGGCTGCTTAGACTGAGAGAGCAGCGAATCCACATGGCTGCTTAGACTGAGAGAGCAGCGAATCCACATGGCTGCTTAGACTGAGATAACAGCGAATCCACATGGCTGCTTAGACTGAGAGAGCAGCGAATCCACATGGCTGCTTAGATTGAGAGAGCAGCGAATCCACGTCGCTGCTTAGACTGAGAGAGCAGCGAATCCACGTCGCTGCTTAGATTGAGAGAGCTAGAAGTACAGACTGACATGGCCAGAAACGAGAGACATATTGGACGCACAAGAGAACTTAACAACCAACACAGAAATGGTACTATCAGCCACAGGATATGTTCAGGGGAAGAATATGAGCATCTAAGGACATGTCCGGAGTGCACTGATATAATCCAAACCATAAAACAGAAGCCATAAACTGTTGAATTATTTTCCATCTTGTGCCAGAATAAATTTTGATTAGAAATTTTGGCGGAAAGAAACTGGAAGCAAGTTACTCTGCAATTTTAAAATGTCATTGTTTTAGAAACGTGCTATTCTCGTTTCATTTAACTTTGCATAAATATGACTGAGATGTGATTGGCTTATTTGTGCAAGATATAGCAACACTGTCAGTGTTGTTTTGGAATAAAAGCGTTAAACACAAAGAACTGTGGAAAAACTGCATTCTGTCCAAGAAACCACGTGGCTGTCGACAGAACCATTCTCACTCTTATTAACTCTTGAATTACTTTCCATGTTGTGCCAGAAAAAAATTTTGACAAGAAATTTTGGCACAGCGAAACTGGAAAAATTAACCCTATAATTTAAAAACGTGTCGGGTTAGAAAGTCGCTACTTTTCATTTTTATTTACACTTTGCCTAAATATCAATCTGAGCACTGACTGTGAAACATCTACCAACCCTGCAACATCTACCAACCCTGAAACACCTACCAACCCTGAAACATCGACCAACCCTGTTAGTGCTGTTTTGGAACAAAAAGGTGTTACGCGTGTACGTTTTTAAATATATCTTTTAGAAAAGTTCTTCGAGAATACATTTCCACAAAAAATGTCTTCTTTTGGTTATAAGTGAGTTACTGTAAATAAAAATGTGTGCCTTCTTTTCGGATATGTTGGATTTACTGTTTTTTTGTTTGTTTATTTGTTTTTTTTTTCTGTTTGTTGAAAACAAATTTCTAACAGTATATAAATACAAATAAGGAGGTAATGTATATCTTTCAGTCAGTCAGTCATTTGCATGTCCCTTGCGGAACTTTGCCTCCCTAACAGCTCTCCCGTAGGCCTCTCGGTTGTAAGCATCCATTTGCAGATAATCAACGATATCTTGCAGCCATCTCTGCCTTGTTTTTCCTCTCTTTCTTTTCTCCCCGTTATGTACATCCTTACAGAGATAAAAAAAACATACAATTGTTGATTGATTTATAGAAACTATATAATTGTTGATTGATTTATAAAAACTTTATACTTGTTGATTGATTTATAAAAACTATATAATTGTTGATTTATTTACTCCACTTCCTGATAGACCAGTGCTGAGTTATGAAAATACCGTAAAAGTCGAAGACAAGGAAGTTCACTTGTACCAAAGAAACGCTGATACAACACTCGCAGTAAGAAGTAATATATTTCTACGAGGAGGCCACATTGAAATAGAACCAGTTGCGGTGTAGGGTTTCGATTTTGCACCACATATCATACTATCCATTCTTGTCCAAGCAGTACAAGAACGTCCATATTTCTGCACGATACGCACGTTTATATAAGATTTTTATATACAAACGCTGCACCTTTGACCCGTTTGTCTGACTGCTTCCCTATAAAGCGTGCTTTCCTGTAGCTTGTAAGTTTGGCGTGTTGTCGTTTTATTATTGGCTGTTACACGCCTCGTCATACGGCCCCTTGGCAGTTCGCTTATTGTGACACAGACTAATGTGACAAGCGTGTAGTCAAAAATAGTTCAACTTGACCGTCACGCCGGTAGAGATACTACATCTAAAGGTAAGTTACTTTTTTGGATATTATTTCCTCAAAGAAATATATGTGTGTATGTTTTTTCCCCCTATTTTGATACAAACAAAAGCAGGGTACTGCATTTGTGCACAGACTTCACATGTTGCCTCGACGTCACACAGGTACACAAAGATTAAAAGAACTAGCAGACACAATATGGCCGTGGGTTTTATTTATCTCGATGGTTGTTTGTTATCCAGTATTTGTTGTCTGTAAACTATTTAAATGGCACGGTTTTGGGTAGACATTAGCAACACACATACACCGTTAGCGGCCATATTGTGTATATTTGTGCCCATAATGAAAGACACTAAATGAATTTGATGCACATAGGGACTTCGCACAGATCTCTAAAAATAGGTTGGAATGTGGCGCAGCAGGTGTAGACCTGTACCCCCGCCATGCCCTGATTATCTGGTCCAGCACAAACCCCCCAACCACACTCGTGTGGACAAAGAATTGTTTAACTGTCCCAAATTGTGATAGACAAAGTGATGGAGTCATAAACGATCATTTTGACTGCTTAACAAAAACGTTAGGCATCAGGCGAAGGTGAAGAGACATGATGAAGACTTTGGAGAATTTAAAACAACACACACGGTATCGCTGCTGTGATGTTAAGAAAAGCAATGAATATTGTTTTATTGTTTTTAATGTTCCTTGACTAGGCGGCCGGGGGGTGGGGTGTAAATATAGTCACTATCAAGACCTGCTGTCATTTCTTCTGCATCTCCGGGCGGAGTGACGGTCGTGTGTCCTGCAGTCTGGTCGACTGGGATGCCTCCAGTCCCAGTAGCCGAATCAGTGGCCCCATCCAACAAGAAACTAAACACCGTTTAGTGTGCGTGCGCCAGTCTCATTTTCTTCTTTCTGTTAGTTCGCCATCACTTCTGTGACAGTTAAATATAGGCATGTATGCATATATACAAGTGTTACTGTCGTTATATTAAGCGATTAATACTCCGAAAGTTTTTTTTTTTGTTCCTCGTCGTATAAACAAATATTATACTTTTTTTTCAATAATGGCGCACTTCAACTTCCCTTTCTATGGAGATTGTAGAAGGGTACTACAATAAGGGACTCAAATCAAAGCAATTGATCCACAGTAAGACGTCGTCAATAAACTATCTGATGGCTTGGTCGACGCACTAACCAGATGTCCCTAAACTATTTGATCGCTTGGTCGACGCACTAACCACTGAGCAACTCAGACGAGTTGGTCTTTTCATTGGCTCTCATTACTCACAGTTTGTATAATAGAATTATAGCGTTTTTCATCTATTTTTTTTTCAAACATTTATTAAGCATTCTTCTTCTAACTGTCTTATTGATTTTTTTTAAAAGTTTCACAAGCTAAATTAGACGAAGCCCTTTAGGGTATAAAGATTGTTTGCTTTTACAGCGTAGAAACTGTCACTCTAAACATGGACAATAGAAATGAATGGATGAAATATGGGTAGGGAAATAGTGGAAAACTAAGAGAATGTTCAATGAAAACATCGCTGTTATTCTTTCACTTCTTCATACTCTTAACTTAAGGAGAAGAATAGTGAAGAATATTTCTAGATGTTTCTACTCTCTACTTTCTTTGTTGTTGTTATTTGCGAGATTCAAACACTTTCACGCTTTCAGCTGTAATACGAGGGAGGATTTTTTTAAAAAGTAAAAACATTTGAAAAATATAGCTACAACGGACAGAAGTTGACGCAACACACCACTTTTGCAATGGTTGATGGGTAGTTCGAATACGCACAGCACAGCGCTCTGGCCTTAAACCAGTTGAGATTCCTTCTTGGAGTGGGAGTGACAGGCTGTTAAAATTCACGTTGAATATTTGACTAAGTTCGGAAATGGGAACAACATGACTCAAGAAGAATTTTAAGAATGAATAGGAAGGTTTAAGGGCGAAAGAGCAAGTGTACCCAACGAAGCCCAATATGGCTGGCCATTAATATCACATACAGAACCCTGCATGGACGGGGAACAGGTCTTGATCGAAGATCATCCGCCTTATAGCCCTGGTATGGCACCATGTGGTCCACTTGTAGAGTCTTCGCGGTCGCAGATTCAGCTCTGCTGATGACCTTAAAGGAAGCGATGCAGGCCTGGATTCTTGAGCAGCCGAAGAGCTTTTTCTCCCAAGAATTGAAAACAGCTGGTGGAACGACACAAGAAGTACATCATCCCGCAGAGGGACTTTTTTTAAAGAGTTATATACACTTCAAGAGAAGTGATATAACTGTTATATTCATTTGCTCACAGATACTGGTATATAAGACTATGTTCGCCTTTACGGGTTTTTAAAACTCTTTCATGTATATATTTATATAGAGTCTGTCCGTCTGTCCGCCCGTCCGTCCGTCCGTCCGTCTGTCTGTCTGTCTGTATGCATGTATGTATGTATGTATATATGTATGTATATATGTATGTCTGACTGTCTGTCCGTCCGTCCGTCTGCTTATGAATAAAAGATAACATCTAAAAGTGTAAAGAATAGGAATTGTCAAATAGTCAAGATGGCCTTAAAAGTGGGTCGCAGAAACATGAACATGAACCAACTTAATTAATCTGTCTCACACAAATCTTACACATTTCGTACAGTCTAGCCGTCGTGTTTTCCCCGAAGGTATGGTTCGCCCGGTTCGCTCGAACACGTTTAATTTGTCTGGTTCGTTGAGACACACTCTTAGCGAATCCCACAGGCTTTGTTTACATACAAATTTAGTTTCTTAAACTTGACTTTAGCTCAGTTTGTTTTTTTGTTCAGAAATATATGAATGAGACGTGAGAGTAATATAATAGTCTTTTATGTAATGTTGTTGATGAATGTTAGAAAATTGAAGTCCGTGGTTTATATATCTGTCATCCTGTACATACGAGGGGTGATTGATAAGTTCTCAGCATAAGGTACAACGGATTATTTGAGGAAAACCTTTCGGGATTATTTCTCAACATAGTCCCCTTGCAAGTCTATGCACTTTGTCCAGCGATACTGGAGCATACGGATCCCTTCTTTGTAAAAGTCAGCTTCTTATGCCAGTAGAAAGTGGTCTACAGCGTGAATGACGTAATCATCTGAAGCAAATTTGCGACCACTGGGCTCCTTTTTGAGTTTGGTAAACAAACAGTTCGAAGGGGCCAAATCTGGGGAATAAGGATGATGTTCAAGAAGCTGGAAGTTTTCATGAATGGCAGCCGTTGCCACAGTCGAATTGTGAACTGGAGCATTGTCTTGATGAAAGATGACTCCTCTCGTCAATTTCCCTCAACGTTTTTCCTTCAGTTTGACCCGCAGTTGCTTCACAAGATTAGCGTAATAGATGATCGTTCTGCCCTTTTGAAGATAGTCTACCAGTAGCACACCTTCTGAATCCCAAAAGATGGAAGCCATCACTTTGCCTGCAGACAGAACCACCCTTGTTTTCTTTGGAGGGAGGTGGGGATCCATGATGTTTCCACTGCTTTGACTGTTCTTTGGTTTCTGGTTGAAAATGATGAACTTCCAGACTCTCTCTTCCATGTTTGAATTGAGCTGCCAATTTCTTCACTGTGCTGTAAGAAGGGACACTCTCCCCTAGAATCTCTACCGTATCCTCATAGATCTCCTTCTATGATAAGCCCTTGATGCAGAGGTAGCGAATGACTGTTCGATGAGAAATTTTATCCATTTTCTCCATTTCTGCCACCCCTTACTACTTTAGTAGCCTGTAAAAAAATTGGTTGCAGTTAATTTCTTGAAACTTGATGTTTAATCTTACATTAACCTGATCTACAGATGCATCTAATATCAACTGTGCGTTTCAAGTATTTGTACTTTATGCCGAGAATTTATCAATCACCCCTCGTATGTGTCTGTTTTTATCTGTCTATGTATCTGTCTTCCTGTGCATTTATGTCTTTATTTGTTTCCTATCTCTGCCATCTGTCTATATACTCTCGTATGTCTGTCTTTATTTGTTTATGCAGGGTCCGGCATAAAGCATAGCTGGATTTAACTGACGTAGTGCGCAGAAACTGAATACGTGTGGAAAAAAATGACGTCAGAGATGAAGCAGACAAACGGTTATTTTTAACAATGGCTTCTTGGCAAACACAACATCGCGTATTCACCGTTGAAACTTATTTTAAAAGTAGAGAATCGTCTATTACTGTACAACGAAAGTTTCGTCGCCATTTTGAGTTGCATCGCCGTGATAATGTTCCCGATCGGAGGATAAAACAATTTTGAGGTGAGTCAAAAAATTTAAGGAAGCCGCTAATTGCCTTAATAACAAGTTTACTGGTCGTCCAAGAACTCACCAGACACCTGTCTACTGGTCGTCCAAGAACTCACCAGACACCTGAACGAATTCAAGAAGTCCGCAACGCATTGCTTCGTAGTCCTCGGCGATAAGCTGTTAGGAACGCTTTGGCACCTGGCACCTTCTTACTGTTAATAGTGATCTTTATGTGCAGATACTAACTGAATACTTCATCTAGACTTGGCCAATAGAAATAAGAGACTAATATGGTTTCAACAAGATGAAGCAACTGCTCACATAGTTCGTCAGTCCATGGCCATGCTGCGACAAGCATTTCCCAATCGTCTTATTTCCAGATTTGGGGATATTCATTGGCCGACAAGGTCACAGAATTTATCGGTCGCAGACTTCTTTTTGTGGGGGTATCTCAAGAACACGGTGTATGCTAGTCGACCACAGTCAATTGCAAACATAAAAGATCGAATCTGACACTGCATTCAAAATATCCCTTTGAACATGTTAAATGGTGTTATGCAGGAATTTTCCAGACGTCTGGCTAAGTGCATCAAATGTAATGGCGGTCATCTAACCGGCATGATTTTCAAAACCTAAATATAATTGTCGGTAATAATATAAAAACCCACTTTTCTGATTTTGATTTCACTTTTATTTTTAAACCAAAAACATGCATAGCGCTTATTTATTTTCCATTTGAAAATCCATCTATGCGTTATGCCGGACCCTATATATCTGCCATCTTGTCTACACGTCTGCCCTTATGTATTTCTGCCCTTCTGTTATCTCTAACTGATTATACCTAATACATTTCTTCTGTAACTCTCAACGTAGTTTACCTCACTATGTGTTTCAGACTATGTACTCCCCATCTCTCCCGTCAGCACATTGTGTCCCGAAACTTACTGAAACAACTAATTGTATTCACTATTCTTGTTTAGCAAAAACACTTCATGTTTTTCATAAATATATGTTACAGCCGTTGTCTGAGACGTAGTAAAGGGATTATTTTTAAACGCAACGACCTCATCTGGTAATATTCATTATTCTTCAACCAAAATCGCCCCCGTAGGTAACTCTCCTATAAGGTGAAACGTAGTTCTAATTCAGCCATGTTTACATTGTAGATTATAAACTTTCTAAGCGATGATTATTTGGTGACGATAATCTATTCCCTTATTTTCTTCCGTTAATTTATTCTCGTTTTGTTTTCATAACCCCCAACCTAGGGACTATAACTTGCCGAAAGCAAAACACGACCCTATACAATTATCATCGTCATCATCATCATCATCATCATCAGGTGCCTTGCCGACTGGCGTTGGCTATTATGCTTCTCCAGAGTACACGATCCTTCATGCAGGCCATCAGCTCAGTTGGTGATCTCCTTTCACACTATCCCGTCAGACCGTCCCGTATCATTTCTCTTGGTTTTCCTCTTGATCTTCTTCCCTCTATTTTTTCTGTTGTTATATTTTCAATGCCCCCTCTTCTCATTGCGTGTCCTATGAAAGTACATTGTCTCTCTCTTATCTTTTTGACAAAATCTTTTGTCTCTCCAGCTCTTTTCATACATTCTTCATTAGTTATTTTTGCTGTCCAGGGGATTCGCAACATTCTTCTAATAAACCACATTTCTGCTGCTTCCAATGATTTTTGTACAGACCTGCCTATTGTCCATGATTCACCACCATATAACAAGACAGGTTCAATATAGCATTTTAGGACTCGTTTTCTAACATTTATTGATAAGGATGTGTTGGATAATATGTTTCTCATTCTCTGAAATGCAGTCTTTGCTTGGTCTATTCTGTTCCTAATTTCTGTTCTGCATTTCCCATCTGAAGTTATTACTGCTCCAAGGTATTTGAATTTCTGTACCTGCTTTAGAATAGTTCAATTTAATTTTATACTGCATTTTGATGGATTCTGTTTCTTAGATATAACCATAATCTCTGTCTTTTTGATGTTTAAAGTAAGGCCTTTCTGTTCACTTTCTTTGGCGACTTTATCCAAGAGATTTTGCTGGTCTTGTTGGTTCTCAGCTATCAGTACTGTGTCGTCAGCATACCGAAGGTTGTTAATATTGTATCCTCCAATTTTTATGCCTAGTTCTGTGATGATCGTTCTTAGAATATTCACTCTGTACAGAGAAAAAAGGTCTGGATATAGTACACATCCTTGTCGCACCCCTTGTTTTATAGGTTGATATTTTCCAATCCTATTTTCAACCCGAACTGCTGCTTCTTGCTGCCAGTATAGATGTTTTACAATCCTTAGGTCTTTGCCGTCTATATTGATGTATTCAAGCATTTTAATAATTTCATTATGTTTCACCTTGTCAAATGCCTTGGTGTAATCAATGAAGCATAAGTAGAGATCTTTCTGTACTTCTAAAGCTCTTTCTGTTAGTGTTCGTAAAGCATAAATGGCATTGTGTGTTCCCTTTCTTTCAACAAATCCAAACTGTTCATCTGCTATTTCCATTTTAAATTTTTTCCTTGTTCTTCTCATAATAATTCTCAGAAGTATCTTCGTTATGTGACATGAGAAGCTGATAGTCCGGTGGTTATCACATTCCTTTGCACCTGGTTTCTTTGGTTCTATAAACGTGGATTTAAGCAGGTCACTGGGCATATAACCCCTGTTGTAAATGTCATTCAGTAACTTGGTTATTATTTTTATTCCTGTCTCCTCTAGTGCCTCTATTTCTTCTGTTGTTATATTATCAGGCCCAGTCGCTTTTCCTTTCTTCATGTGTTTGATGGCATCTATGATTTCATCTTCAAGTATTGGCGGTCCATCACAGTTTTCAGTATCTGGTGTTAATTCTGATCTTTCGTCTCCATATAGCTCACCGATCTACTCTGTCCACCTGTTCACAATGTCTTCTTTTCCCATTAACATTTTACCTTCTTTTGATTTCAGGCATCCTATGGTATATTTTGTTTTCCTGCCTGTAAGTTCACTAATTCGTTTGTGCATGTTTTTGCTGTCATTATTATTAGAGTCCTCTATTTGACTGCACTGTTTATTTATCCACACTCCCTTTGCTTCTCTGCATTTGCATCTTATTTCTTTATTTATCTTGCTATATTTTTCTTGGTTATTTTTACTCCTCCTCCTCCTCCTCTTGTCCATCAGTTCTAAGATGTCGTCTGTCATCCATTTATTTTTAAGGGCTTCTTTTTTTGGTGGTATTATCTCCTTAACAGTTTGATGGATAGAATCTCTTAACATTTCCCATTGTTCATCTATATTATTTATCTTTGCTATTGCATTGTATCTATTTTTAGAATAATTCTGTATTGTTCTCGGAGTTCTTGGTCATTTTTAAGGAGTTCTGTATTAGTCTGACATTTCTCACTTTTCTGCCTGCTTTCTTTAGCTTTATTCTAATTTTTCCACAGAGTGGGTCATTATCACTATTGCAGTCAGCTCCTGGCATGGTTTTTGTTGTCAGTAATGCATTCCGGAATTGTTTGTTGATTAATACGTAGTCATTCTGGTTAAGAGGCTTTTTGTCTGGGCTACACCACGTTGCCAGTCTTCGGGGATGTTGTTTAAACCAGGTGTTTCCTACAACCATGCTGTGTATTCTTGCCAGTTCAATTAATTTATAACCTCTGTCATTCCTCTCCCCCAGTCCATAGTCACCAACGATGTCTGAAGTTCTTCTTTTACCAACTTTGTCGTTACAATCTCCCATGACTATAGTAACTTCATGTGACTTTGTGTGTTTCAGGGCTGTCTCTATGTCATTATAAAATAGCTGAACATCTTCTTCAGAACTTTCGGATGGTGGAGCGTACACTTGTATAATATTTATGTTTATTGGTCGTCCTTTCAGTTGGGCTAGCAGGCCTCGGTCCGAGATGTTCAAATATCCCACAACTGTCCTTTCTGTTTGTTCGTTAAATATTATTCCTACTCCTCGTTCATGTTTCTTACTTCCTGAATATATTATTGTATATTTATCAGAGTTTATCTTCCCTGCACCTGTCCATCTAACTTCACTCATTCCTAATATGTTGGTCTTCATCCTTCATTTCCCTCGTTTCTAATTTTCCAGCCTGGAATAAAGTTCTAATATTTCATGTGCTATTTTGAACTTGTTAGTTTTCCCACCAGTAGCTTGATGACGATCTGGCCTCACCTGTGGCTCGTGAGCTGCCCTACCGGACGAGGCTGTTCCAGAGGAACATCCATTAACGTGGTTCATGACAAATCTATTACTCTGAATAAGCATAATTGTTCTTCGGAGCTACAACAGTGGTTTCCCGTTGCCGTCTGTCGGTTTGTGTACGGACTCTCCGCTAGCCTTTGGACTTCCTGTCTTACCCGCAAGGCAGTGGGAGCGAGAGGTTTTAAGGCGCCTCTTACACCCCTGGTATTCCTTCACTGAGCACATAAGGCACTTTATAGGAGCAGTAGATTAATTCATTGATTGATTGATTGATCTTCATTTCAAAATGGTTAAGAATTGGGCACGCAGGCCCGTCTGACATTCTGCTCTTTATCATACATCTTTCACTCTATTCCAGACATTCTACAAATATGCTGTTCATGAAACAAACATAATTAACATTGAAGCTGAGAGACATAAAATAAAATATAACATTTACTTTTCGCTCTTGTCCATTCACTCAGTACAGAAGTAACTACATGCATATATAAATGACTATCTACTAAACAAAAATTTCGGGACTGTTCAGAATAAACAATTAACTGTATTCGGTGTCTGTAAGAGAAGTCTAAGATAACTTTTAAGTTTTATGATTCATGGAGGCATGTAGTCGACATCAAATAGATATTGGGAAAGTTTGTACTTGTAGGAAGGAGTATAATTTATATTTTTAATACAGGATGGAAGGTTATTCCAAAGATGAGCAGCAGAGTAATTAAAGTTTTTCTTGTAAAAATAAAGTTTTGGAAGACGTATGTTGTTCAAACTTTGGCTGTACTTTGGGCTAAATTTAAACAGGTTCCATAGATAAGGTGGGGCATGCCGTGAAAGAATCTGATGTACTAACTTGGTTTTGTTGAAGAGGAACCTGTTCTTAAGAGACAGTATTTTGATACGTTTGTGTTAGTTAATTGTTTGTGCTTGATCTCTGTCACTAATAAGCTTTATTGCTCTCTTTTGGAGTGAGCAAAGCCTCTTTGTACTTGATACTGAACAACCATCCCAGATTGTTGAGTAATAGTCTAAATGTGTTTGTATATGTGATATGTAGTATGTCTTCCTTTTGTCTTGATGGATGAAGTGCTTAATTTTGACTAATTGGTATACTTTTTGTGCGATGATTTTTGTTTGACCTTGCACATGAGAGTTCCAGGTCAGATGTTGGTCAATAATAAGACCTACTGTTTTGTGCTCGCTAACGTTTTCTATCTGTGATGTTTCCATGCTGAGCCGAAGTATTGTTTTTGTTGCATTTTGTAGTTTCTATCTTGTTGTTATGAGCATTGATTTTATTTTATCGATAGTTATAATCACGCCACTGTTTTCGCGCTATCTAATTAAATTGTATAAATGGACCTGAAGAGTTGATTCTAGATTAATAAAATCGTAGTCATTGATGTAGACCGTGCAATCATCGGCAAAAAAAGTCACAAGAAGAGTGTTTAAGATGAAGTGGAAAATCATTGATATAGATAGCAACGGGCCTAGAATAGAACCTTGCGGAACACCAGTGTCAACTATAGCAGAATTTGACAGAGAATTGTTGAAGACTACTACCTGTTGTCTGTCTGAAAGAAATTATGCAATTAATTTTATTAGGTCAGGGTGCAATTTATAAGTCTTTATTTTTCTTACAAGAATATCGTCGTCAATCATATCAAATGCCTTTTTAAAGTTGACAAACATGTCACCACATAGTATATCATCATTTATGTTTACTAACCAGTTTTTTTTTTGTCATATTGGTAAGAGCTATGTGGCAGGAATGATTGGGTCTAAAGCCTAACTGACAGTCTATGAGTAAATTGCTCTCTTGCATGTGTCGTAGAGTTATTTTGTGTATGTGTTTTTCGAGTGGTTTTGATAATAACGATAATATGGATATTGATCAAAGGTTGGTAAGATTGTTGGATGAGCCAGATTTAAAGCGAGGATACACCTTAGCTGTTTTAAAAGCCTCGGGGAAATACCATTTTGCAATGCACTGATTGTAAACATTTTGCAATGCACTGATTGTAAATATATGTTAGTGTATGTGAAATGACAGGTGTAACATCAAGCCCAGTTATATTGTTGTTTTCAAAGGTTAATAGATAACTGTGAACTTCATTGACCGTTAAGAATGGAATATGTAACTGTTTAAAATCAGTACATCTGCTGTCCAGGAATGTTTGTAGTTCATGTAAGTCGTATACAGGAGCTGATATTGATGATTTAAGAACGTTGATTTCTTCTCTGAAATGTGTACTGATGTGTGCGCTAGTGTATGCACGATTGATGGCTTGAAAATCAAATTCTTGTCTTTTATTGGATAGAGTATTTATGGCTTTCCAAATTGATTTAGTGTCTGATTTATTCTGTACTAGATTCCTAAAGTAATTTTTTTCTCTTGCCTTATTAAGTACTGAACTTTGTTTCTGAGTTAACGGTAGGTCCTAAGTCCTTGATTTTGTGCGCCCGATCACGTTCTCTCATGGATTGTAGTATTTCAGGTGTTATCCAAGGTGACTTCGTCTGGTGTTTTACTCTCACCTCTTTCATGAGAACATGTTTGTCTAATGACAATGATGAAGATCTTTAGCCAATATTCTATTGCCTCATCAGAGTCAATTAGTTGGTACACGTGTGTAAGTGAAGATTCTTGCAAATCATTAACGAATAATTCTAGGTTAAATTTTCTGAAGCTTCTAAATTTCATACTGGTGTGATTGTGTTTAGGAAGTTTATACCCCTTTCTTGTCCACGTACAGCAGACTGGGTAATGATCACTTAACGAAGTATGAGGGATGTTACATTCAATGATGTTTTCTGTTTGGGCTACATATATGTGATCTAATAATGTGGATGATACTTCTGTTACTCTTGTAGGTTTGGTGACAATTTGGCAAAAAAAAATATTGTAGAATGATATAATATTGCTCCAAGTTGGATTTGATTGTGTTAGATGCATAATGAAATCTCCAAAAATGATAATATCTTTGAACTTAAAGGTTGAAACCTCATCCATCATAGTCTTGAAGTGATCATACCGCGGGGATTGATTGATTGATTGATTTATTGATCTTTATTTCAAAAGGGTTAAGAATTGGGCACGCAGGCCCGTCTGACATTCTGCCCTTCATCATACATCTTTCACTCTATTCCAGACATTCTACAAATATGCTGTTCATATAACAAACATAACTAACATTGAAGCTGAGAGACATAAAATACAATATAACATTTACGTTTCGCTCTTAAACATTCACTCAGTACAGAAGTAACTACATACATTATAAATGACTATCTACTAAACAAAATTTTAGGGAATATTCAGAAAACAATTAATTGTATTCGGTGTCTGTAAGAGCAGTTTAAGATAACGAATGGGATGATGCATTTGGATTACGGTACAAAAGTAAAAGTCCAATAACGAATGGACTCTGGTGTGACAATTTAACTTCCACCCAAATACACTCTACCTCTGATGATTCGAGGTCTTCTCTACGACTAAACTGGATAGTTGTGGAGGCATACATTACTAGACCTGTTTCTAGTTTCCTGGTTGGGTCACGCCGGATCAGGTTAAAACCGTTAATTCTAATATCTTCATCGGTTATGTTCCTATTTAAACGACTTTCAGAGACGCCAAAAATGTGGAAATTTTGATTTAATATGTGTGTTACTTCAGGAATTTTACCTAACAGGTGATATGCATTCAGATGGCATATTCGAAGTCCTTTTTTATGTAACAATTTTTCGGTAGGTGAGGTCATTTTATTTTCCTGTCTACTGTTAATGGTTTGAAAGTAATTCCTATTATTATACTGAATACTGAAGTAAATAAACTTTTAAATACTACACAAAGACACACTCTGTGTATTAAATTTTCAACTGGTAAACAACTCACCAGATGAAGTAATTGGAGACTGAAAGAGAAACACGCCTAATTACTGAATAATTAAACCCTGAAATATGCGAATTCACTAACAAGAAGAGTAATTGTATACAGTTCTCACACACAAACAGATACAACTCACAAACGGCAAGGACCTATAGAAAGTTAACAAGAATTAGAAAAATAGGTACAAAAGAAAAGGGGCAAGAAATAAAATGCAATAATAAAATGTAAAGAATTCTAAATAAACTTAAGGAAAAAAGGATATCAGTCACTATGTCCTGCTGAGTAATAATTCTTTTTCGACATTCCGGGTTGAAGATTTCAGTTTGTGATGGATCACGATGATATTGTCATCAGTCTAAGGCATGTGGTGTCTGTAAGGTATCATGTCACGTGAATTATGCAGAGATAACATATTGGTATGACTCAAGGCAGAAGCGATAAATTTGCAACAAATACTGCAGCTCCAGATTTCTTTGAGGATATTGCATGGAACTTGCTTGTGTGTTGAAGTCTTCCAATGAGCTGTGCGACTGTGGAAGAACCCTGACGTTGTTGACGCTCGTATCAGCTCGTCTGAAAGTCTGAGGCTGACGTGAGGGTAGGGGTGGAAACATTGTGTCATAGTCGGTGGTTTGATGTGGAACAGGTGGTGCAGATTTGAGGGTCCCTATGGTTTTAGTGCTCGGAGCACAGCTGGCTTTATGGGGTTTTTTTTTGTTGGATGTGGGTGTTGTTTGTGGACATCCAACTGTACTGCGTCTTTCTGTAGTGTACGTTCCAGAAACTTTAGATTTTGGGCAAGGATGCTGGTACCAAGTTTTGATGTATGTATGTAGTCCCTGTACATCCGTTCTACTACCCTACCTCGCTCTCTGAGACTACCGTCAGTTGATCCGCGCCTGCTTATTTGGGTAAATCCTTATTCACAGGGATCCTCCATATCTGGAGGACTTTCACCATCCGCCAAATGTGACGGGCTGGGTTGAGGATGGTCGCCCAGACAAGTATTTACTCCTGTTCCTTGTGAGAACTTATTTTCTATACACAGAGGGCGCAGATAGGAAATCTGAAGGTTGTTCCATGGCGTTGCAGTTTCGGAACTGTGTATTCAAATCGAGTTTGTAATTCTGTATGTACGTATAATGGTAATTGTTAATGATAAGAATTTTGGATATTTGGCATATGTCTTTCTTTAGCTCTCTGATAAAAGGCATTTGGCGGGAAGCATTCTTTATTACATATACACAATCCCATGTATTGTAGTAATGTGGCAGTAACTATACGAGATACTCTGTGCTTGGGTACATGAGTAACAATGTTTTACTGTCCTCGTCTATCAAGACTGTGGTAGGTGCTTCGATTCCGATCAGAGACGAATAGGTCAAACCAGCTGTAAAAATGACTGCCTGATTCATTCTGGAGATAACAGTTATGGGTGACATTGGCCTTATCAGCCTTTTGTGTGCCAACAGGTCGATGAAAATATCCTAGAGATAACAGCCAATCGTCAAGTTGGCTACATCAGCCTCTAGTACCAGCAGGTCTATGGAAATATAAACATTGTCACAATGTTATTTACATGCTATACTTATACACTTTTCATGATCAGGTTTCTTCGCTGTATGCAGTCAAACAGCTTGTATATGTCCTTAGCTTTTATTCCACACTCAAATCTCTGAAAGTAGAACGTTTTCGAATATATTTAAAAACAAAGTGTTCTGGTGTAGATTTTTCTCTAACGCGGGCAAGCACTGATAGACACATCAAAGAAAAACCTGCACCAGAATCTGGATAACCCAACAGAGGCATGTTAAAAATTAGGAACAATACGAAAATCATCATGAAAAAAAAGCAAGTCGTGACCATCACCAATGAAGTAATCTCAACGGAGATCTGCCCGAGACAAGCAGCAAATGAAAGAACTGAAACATTTCACATGCCTCATGACTACATTATTATTCTCATGCAAAATCAAACATTCGATAACAGATGCAATAAAAGCAGATCAGGTCGCTGGACAAATGACAACTTTACTGGAAAAACAAATACAATCTTCGACCCAGCTTTGTCTTATCAACGTCACACATGGACATTAACAGCCCCCCCCCCCCCACCCAAAAAAAAAGGAAAATTATCAAGAAGTAAATGATATCTTCGAGGAGAATCAATCATCTGCATGTCCCTTGCGAACATTGGCACCCTAACAACTCTCCTGTAGGCCTCTCGGTTACAAGAAAGATGCTCTGCTGCTGATGCGTCCATTCGCAGATCATCAACGATGTCTTGCAGCCAACTTTGCCTTGTTCTTCCTTCCTCTTTCGAGGAGAATACAAAGAGTAGGAAGAACAGGTAAAATTAGAACTGGCACCGTACAGGGCAAGGGTTGAAGAACACCAGAAGCAACAAGTCAGATGGTCTGACCACATGTCGTGATAAGCACTGGATTATTTAGCATAGGAAACATTCACATTAAGAATGGTAGGTAGCAGAGAGAGAGAGAGAGAGAGAGAGAGAGAGAGAGAGAGAGAGGCAGCCAGCGAAAGAGGTGGAGAGAGAAAAGTAACAGAAACCATAACCATTTCCTTATCGCATTATTTCCCAATTTTTATTTGATCTGGCCCCACTTCAGCGCCTCAAAGCTTTTGATGTCCTGCGGTTCCGTGACGTCCGTCTTCACCCCACCCCCACCCCCACAGATTAATACTGAACAAAGTTCTAAAAAATTATGATATATTCCACTTGTACACCCCCCTTTCAAAATTTTTTTTTTGAAAATGCCCCCATGTGGGGGGTGTATGCCCCACGTTGGGAAAAACTGCCTTATAAGAAGGAAACTTCGTGCCTTAACGAAATGCCTCTTTGTGCACACCCCCCACCCCCACCAAACACCGAAGGGTACAAGAGGAAGGAGACGAGACAAAAGACATAGATATTTAACCATCGTTAGCGTAGAGACCTCTGTAATCATGATACACAAGTCAGTGCTTGTCATAGCGGGCAGTACCACTTCTCCCTTCCCTCTCCCACTCCCCCGGGGCCGCTGAGAGTATCAAAGAGAGGGAGGGAATGGGTGAAGGAAAAGGGGGTGGTAGATAATATTAGAACCAGCTGAAACAGAAATGCTTTGACAGGCACTAGAGATGTGTTTGAAAGGCAAGGGGGCGGCAGCCATAAAACGTTTGGGAACCGCTGATCTAAGCTTTAGCCGAAGCAATTAACCCGGCATTATCTCAGTTCCGTGTCCCCTGAGAAACGTATGAGGGTACATTCTTCCTTGTTTTGAAATGCGCAGTTTTCAAATTATTAGAACACAGGACAAATGCAGTGTTCAGTAGCGTCCCAGTATGTATAACGTCTGAACTTCTTCACTGTACTAATAGAAATTCAGTTATAAGCAGATGGACTTAGAAAGCAGATAACTTACAAGTAGAAAATGAACGCATAACTATCGCCTGTTACCAACGGCTTTATAGTCAGGTCTGTTTTGACAATCAGGTCTGTTTAACAATCAGGTCTGTTCTGATTGTCACAAACCATAATCTTCCTGACCCATAATTATTTGACGATAATAACCTCTTCCCCTCTTTTCTTCACTAATGTATTTTCACTTTTTTTTAAAACATTCATTCGAAGGACAATAGCATCAAGAAAACAAAACAGTTATTTATCTGTTTCATATGAATTTTCTTTTCTTTAAAATATTATATTATTATATTATATTATTTCTATATTTTATCGTTGTTTCATGTGCATTTTCTTTTATTTAAAATATTATATTATTATATTATATTATTTCTATATTTATTTAATATCTCTCTCTCTGAACTTTAAGTGCCCAGGGCACATGGGGCTTCCGCAAGGGTTTTCCACAAATGCCTGTCCTTCGCCTTTTTTTTCTGCTCTTGCCCAGGTGAGCCCTCTATTGCTCAACATCCTTTCTGTTGTTCTTCTCCATGTCTTCTATGGTCTACCCTTATTTCTGTTCCCCTGTGGTGTCCATCTTAGTGCTATTTTTGGTAGTGAGTTATCAGTCATAGTGGACGCTTATCTTCTTCTTCTTCTTCTTCTTCTTCTGCGTTCAGTTTCGTATGGGCAGTCTTTGCTTCTTGTACTCTCTCTCTCTGTAACTGCGAACTGCTCTTCTTTGCAGTCGATGCTGTGGATATGTTGAGGCCCAGCATCGTATCGGCGTGGGAGCGGGTTATGACAGCTATTTTTTTCAGTCCTGGAGTGCAGCTAAAAAGCAGGGGGTGTGCAATGCTTCTTTAGCAGACTCCACCACCATGAGGACTATGGCGATCCCTGCTCCATTAGCCAGGCTAGGCCTGTTACTGGGGGTACCAAATGAGAGGTGGGACAGGGTCTTGGTCTGCTATGGGTCGCTGATTGCCTCTTCGGACGGGCGTCTTCACCTCCCCCCCCCCATGTCATGTTGACAAAAAGAAGGACCCCCCCCCCTTCGAATATCCCACCATGTAGTAATAGTTCTTCACGTGTTCCCACCGTTCTCCATCTACGTGTGTGTCTTGTGACCAAGTCTGGGCTCTTAAGTCACTGTAGAGAGCACAGGGTTACAGTGTGGGCTCTGGAATCTGATGACCTTTTTTTTTCTGGGATTATGCAGAGTGAAGTTTAAACACCCACCAGTTTGTGCGGATTAGCTTGTGGTCTGTAGTGTCATGTTCTATGCCTGATAATTGTGGTTTGTAGCTAAAAAAAAGGTATAGAAACATTTATTTCTATAACAACCAAAGCCTGACAAATTGTCATTCCCCCTTCATTTTTTTCTTTACTTCACAAATCTCTTTACTCTCATCATTTGTTCGCTTCCCTCCACTTTCTTGTCTTCTATTTCTTTCCCGCTTCCCTCAACTTTCGTGTCCTCTATTTCTTTCCCGCTTCCCTCAACTTTCGTGTCCTCTATTTCTTTCCCGCTTCCCTCAATTTTCTTGTCCTCTATTTCTTTCCCGCTTTCCTCAACTTTCTTGTCCTCTATTTCTTTCCCGCTTCCCTCAACTTTCTTGTCCTCTATTTCTTTCCCGCTTCCCTCAACTTTCTTGTCCTCTATTTCTTTCCCGCTTCCCTCAAACTTTCTTGTCCTCTATTTCTTTCCCGCTTCCCTCAAACTTTCTTGTCCTCTATTTCTTTCCCGCTTCCCTCCAACTTTCTTGTCCTCTATTTCTTTCCCGCTTCCCTCCACTTTCTTGTCCTCTGTTTAATACGCCCATTTTATATGAGCTCCCAGAGACTCACTTATTGTGAACCTTACAGTTCTTGGTGTAAATACTAGAGACATACTCGTGCAAGAAACTACTATAGAGAGTGACACAGCTATACAACTCCCTAGATCAGGGGCATGTCCAACTTACGCCGGCCCTCGAAGCATCTTTCTGGAGTCCGCGATGCTACTATGAAAATATAATCTGATTAAAATTAGCATTTCTGTTTTCTAAAAACCATGTTAAAAAAGGCATATGCAAAAGACCTGGAAGGCTAATTAAATTAAATCAGTTCACCTTTACTTCATAACTGTCGCTTTTTCTCATTTAAAAAAAAAATGAGTTTGTAACAACTAAGTTGTTTAGATCCGTCACGTGATTTCTGCATAAAGTTGTGGCTCTTGAGGCCACTTAATTTGGGCATCCCAGCTCTAGATCATCAAATAAAAACTCCACCCCTCAAAATGAAATTCCCCCCCCCCCGTAACATTCTAAGGGGGTTGGGGCTCTCTAGGCCATGATTCCCAGAAGTCTGCTGTTGATTATTTATTACTAGCAGATTACCCGGCGTTGCCTTTATATTTATTTATCCCAATCAACAAAGTTCTACTCATTTTCACAACCTTCTAGACGGTTCTACAACGTTCTATTCATTACCATAGCCTCATAGAAGGTTCTACAGAGGTCTTATTCAGTTCCACAATCTTTTAGAAGATTTTACAATGTTCTATTCATTTCCACAACTTTCTAAAAGGTTCTACAGAGTCTAGGCGGTTCTACAAATTTCTATTCCTTCTATTCGACTAAACGTGGGCCTAACTGTCATCAGGACTGCCACCAATCAGCTTAGCGACCCCGAACACTATGGATTCGACATTAATCTCGGTCAATTTGGACATTTTATTTTTCACCATTTCCCACCCCCCCCCCCCCCCCCCCCCCCCGGCCGATGGCGGCTGAACGTGCAAGTGTCACTATTCATTTCAGCGAATCCGAAAACTATGGGTTCCACACTAATATCGGTCGTTTTCCATTATTTGTACTTGTCACCCCCATTCCACCCTCGCCCTTCGGCCCCCCCCCCCCCATGCCGGTAGAGGCTGGAATTGGACTTAAACGGCATTAGGAGTGTCACTATTCATCTCTGCGACACCGAAAACTATGGATTCGACACTAATATCGGTCATTTTAGATTACTTGTACATGTCCCTCCATCCCACCCCATCCCTAGGGCCCTACATGCCGTCTGGGGCTGAACTTGGACTTAAACGGCATCGGGAGTGTCAGTATTCATCTCAGCGTCCCAGAAAACTATGTATTCGACACTAAAATCGTTCATTTTCGATTATTTTTAATGTCACGCCGACCCCTAAGGGTCATAAGGGTATCCTATAGATGATCTAACCCATACAGTGCACTGTCCAGATTGTAAGTCATATGTGTGCCAAGTTTGGTTGAAATTGCTCCAGGCGTTCCAGCATGATGCTCTAAAACACACACACACACACACACACACGTTCATTTATAAATAAATATAAGATTATTAATTTTTCCCATTCCCGGAATTGAACCATTATCTTGCGTGCGACACAGAATCTTAAAAAACTCGTCTTATCTATTCTGAGAGATAGGACAGGGATTAGAAGTGTCAAATTAAGCTATTTAAGTTTTATCTTGCTTAGCGTTCAAGCCCCTACACCCAGCATGAAGTCTTTTCTGCTGTTAATACTCAAGCCCCTACTCTCAGCATGAAGCCTTTTCTGCTGTTAGTACTCAAGCCCCTACACTCAGCATGAAGCCTTTCTGCTGTTAGTACTCAAGCCCCTACACTCAGCATGAAGCCTTTTCTGCTGTTAGTACTCAAGCCCCTTACGCCCAGCATGAAGCCTTTTCTGCTGTTAGTACTCAAGCCCCTACACCCAGCATGAAGCCTTTTCTGCTGTTAGTACTCAAGTCCCTACACTCAGCATGAAGCCTTTTCTGCTGTTAGTACTCAAGCCCCTACTCTCAACATGAACCCTTTTCTGCTGTTAGTGCTCAAGACCCTACTCTCAACATGAAACCTTTTCTGCTGTTAGTGCTCAAGACCCTACACTCAGCATGAACCCTTTTCTGGTGTTTCTGAAAAGCTATTCCGTATTCTTGTTGTTGCGTGCCACTTTTTGCCAAGTTGTTTACTCAAGTCATTAAGCTTATATCGCAGCCTCTAGCTCCAACTTCTACAGCTGTCACTTCAGACTTTGCTCCTGCCTTTTGTTTTAATTGCTTCACCAGATCATTGTACTTCCAAGTCTTGAAAGTGTGCTGCTCCTCTATCCTGGTTTTATACGGGACCATATTAAGTCCTCCTTTGCTTCTGAATACAATGCAATGTCTAGACGAATTCCCTTCTTTCTGATGACGGCTGGCTATTCTCCGCTTCCTGGAAGGTCCGCTACGACATCCTATTCATTTGTATACTCTAGTAATGGCGGTAATCCACAGTATTAATGTTTGATGTTTTACCAGCACAGATAGATAGATAGATAGATAGATAGATAGATAGATAGATAGATAGATAGATAGATAGATAGATAGATAGATAGATAGATAGATAGATAGATAGATAGATAGATAGATAGATAGATAGATAGATAGATAGATAGATAGATAGATAGATAGATCCCTGACTTTTTTCTCTGTATTGATACAAAGCCGTGCTCAGATCGTTCACAGCTACTTTCCTTAGCCTTTGTGTCTGTAGGAACATCTACTGTCATGATATTATTATTATTATGACAGAAATAATATGTCTACAAATGTAATTCTCTGTGTGTGAGACTAGCCTCTACTACTTTGTATAGTGAGAGTGCTGGGGAAGACTGGTGTGAGTGAGTGAGTGAGTGAGTGAGTGAGTGAGTGAGTGAGTGAGTGAGTGAGTGAGTGAGTGAAAGACTGCATCCACCCATTGCACAATGAACAGATTACGCTGATGTGTAGGTGTAATGAGTGGAGGTCACAACCTGGTACAGGATTATCAGCAATAATGGACTGTTTTGTTTTAATTAAATACTTTTTTCTTTTTTTTTGGGGGGGGGGGGGGGCAGAGGAATGTCAAAATGTTAGTGGGAAGAGAAGCCTATTCGAGTAAAAATTGCCTTTAAATTTCATTTCTTTCCCTTTATTTTTGACTAGTCACAGTTCACATAGATAGTACAGGGAGAAATGCGTCGAGAAACTATCGAGATCAGTATGTGGCATCACTATAGTTAAATAGTTAAAGGTCCAGGAATAAAATAAAGCAAATCGTTGTGGAAGAAATCTTGTCTCAGAATGTGTGCTGTAGATAAAACCTCAAGCAGCCACTCTCATTGGATGATATCAAGATTTTTAAAAAAAATCATCACGACAGTCCTCTTTGTGACGAACTTGTGACGGGGAAGTAAAGATAAATAGGTCACATTATCTCGCTTTGTCTGGTTTTAAGTGTAGCTGCTATCTTTATTCTGAATATAAAATGCATTATGTACTCAACAAACATAAAGGACTTTGTCTAGATTACATTTGTTGCGTATAATTTATATAGCACCCTTGTGTGAGGTTTATGTTTCCTGCTGGCGTAGTAATACAATAATACTTGTATATGGATATAGTTCAGGGCTCCGTGGATTCATGGACAGAGCTGTAATCCTAGAAACGTTCTAAAGTAAACTTTTGCTGATTTGGAAAAACTGGGAAGGCTATAAAAGTAACGGATAAAGTTGTGAATCCGTGTATATACACTTCAGACTGCCAAGTTACTTTTTTTTTTAAACAGTTTATTGTGAGTGTTAGGCTCTAAGCCATTCTGAGATTTCCATTCGGGGTTACCAACCTATGACGTCTGGGGGCCTCTCATTGAACAAGACCAAAGACTGTATGTATAATGAAAAAAAGCGGTTGGGGGGGGGGGGAGTATGGAAAAATAAAAGAAGACAGACAAAGAGAGAAATACACAGTGATAGGATATTTTAATATGATGGCAGTATAGAAAGCTACCACTTGATCTGATGGAAAAAAATTATCAGTGAGCCAGATCTCTTGAGAAACATGAACGCCAGTTGCTACCACCATCATCGTGTGCTGTCTTTTGTACGACGGTTGGCGGCAATGAGTCTCCAGGTTCCTCGCTTCTTAGCCTTGATGGTGCACTCAGCCAGGCTGTGTCCTGTCCACTCTTGTATGTTATCTTCCCATCTACATCTCTGTCTGCCTCCTCCTTTTCTTTTGTCCTTTCACTTTTCCCTCCAGTCTGGTTTTTAGTATATTATTATGTCTTCTGACATGTCCAAAGTATTTTTTTTCTTGATTCTTATTTCTTTAAAACGTTCACATGGCACCTGTAGGCACTCTAATACTTGTACCAGTATCCGTAGGAATGACACTAATGATGATGATGGATTCACTCAACATTCTCAAATCTCTGTGATATATATATATATATAGGACATGCAATGAGAAGAGGGGGCATTGAAAATATTATAACAACAGGAAAAATAGAAGGAAGAAGATCAAGAGGAAGACCAAGAGAAATGATACTGGAGAGTCTGACGGGATGGTGTGAGAGGAGATCACCAACTGAGCTGATGGCCTGCATGAAGGATCGCGTACTCTGGAGAAGCATAATAGCCAACACCAGTCGGCACGGCACATGATGATGATATATATATATATGCGGCAGATGAGAGATCAACAACTAGTCTCATGGGTGATAAAAAGGGAGATGGACATACATCTATATCGGCCACGTAATGAGAAGAAACAGTTAGAGAATCTCGAATCCCAAAACAACAGGGCAAGTGGAACACAGCAGGCCAAAAAAAAAAAAAAACAGAGTCGACCACGTGAAACTCTAATGAGAAGAAACAGTCAGAGAATCCCAAAAACAACCTATCAAGTGGAACACAACAGGCCAAAGAAAAAGAGACGGTCGACCACGTGAAACTCTAATGAGAACATTATTGAGAGAGGCGACATTAGTAGGCATAAATTCCCTTGATGAGGTTGAAAAACTCGCCGAGAACACAAAAACTTGGCGAACTGCCATGCGAGCTCTATATGATGTTTAACGGCAGGAGAATGATGTCCGTGTGTGTTTTAATGCTTTGTATACCAGTATTTTCTCTGCTGTGTCATGTCTCACAAAATGTCGCATTAACTGACAGATAGAAATATAGTTACTATGTAACCACAGCATAGTACACCCAGGAAAACTGTATTCCATCACAAAAGGTGCTCAAACTGTGTCTTTGAAAGACAGAAAACTGAAATATTAAAAGTTCTGAAGAATGAATTGAAGCAAGGATAAAAAAAAAAGTTCCAGTGAAGACTGCATCTTTCATCTGGGTCAGTTAGAGTCATAATGTGAACACATGGTCCCATAATAGCAAAAAACTTGAAAACCCTTCAACTTATCATTGATTTGTATTCTACATTTGGAATGGTTGATTAATAACCACCTGTCTTTTTTCTAGTATCACCTGAATATTAAACACAACTCTACGTGTAAAACGCAACATAATCGATTGTGTCACGTGTAAATTATGTTTCTGCGTGAAATTCTTCATTTTATCCATTTTATTTAGGAGACTAGACCTGGAAACAGGATACATAAAAATATGAGGTCACTGGTTATTTTACTACCCTGCGTACTGACTCGCAGTAAATTTCCCAATAAAAAACTAAATTTAAATGTCATTTAATAGCCCACAAAAAATAAAGAACATGTCTAGCTATAAAACATGACAAGAGGGTGCAGGAACGTTAAAATACAGCAAGAACAGCTTTCTTATTCTTCTGTTCTGAAAAGTTGCAGCAATTAAAGGACATGGATTAACTCTTTAACACTTGCAGACCGTGTGTACTACGACGTCATGAATTGCTAAAACTTAGAACTTTCTGACATTTGTCAGAGTGGAACGAGTTTGTTCGTCTGAAACAGAGACCAATAAAAACGTATGAACGTCCTAACATGTTCTTAGCTCCATGACATAAATTACAGAGTACTGTAACATGCTCCGCTTATAAAGAAGAATGATATTAGGACGAATAAACATATTCATGTACTGAAAGGTTTAATAACGGGCTGGAAAGATATAGTAACCCCAGTGTATTAATCAATCAAGTGCCGTGCCGCGAGGCGTAGGCGATCATTTCTCTCCACAATTCCCTGTCTTTAGACTTGATTATGAGATCCGCCGTTGACTTTCTTCCTAGCCACACTGACAGCCCATCCAGTAACTTCTCTCTCTCTCTCTCTGTCTTTCTCTGTCTCTTCTTCCCTCAATTTTTCCAGTTGCCACAACGTGTTACAATTTCCCAGTATCTCTCTCTCTCTCTGAACCTTAAGTGCCCAGGGCACATGGGGCTTCCGCAAGGGTTTTCCACAAATGCCTGTCCTTCGCCTTTTTTTTCTGCTCTTGCCCAAGTGAGCCCTCTATTGCTCAACATCCTTTCTGTTGTTCTTCTCCATGTCTCTTTTGGTCTACCCTTACTTCTGTTCCCCTGTGGTGTCCATCTTAGTGCTATTTTTGGTAGAATTTCCCAGTATATTTCACAGTATATTAAGAGATTGAAAAAAAGAAGCAAATTGTCACGAATAAAACTTATAATAATGAAACTGTATATTCACAGTCAGTATATTATTATACTCATGTTTTATCTTTTCTTGTCCATACAACACACTTGGCCAATGAACAATACAGGTTCCTAGTTCCCTTGAGCTAGGTTCATTTTTGGAGTGCTTGAAGATTTGCATGGATATTTCAGGACTGCTAATTAAAAAAAAAAACTCTTCAGCTTGCTGTGGTGATATCTGTGGTAGTCTTGATAACATTTAACAACATCTATATGTTCCTTTATCGTGCCCATGTGAGACGGTATTAATACTCGTACCTCGATCTTCACTAAAATTCACCTTGTTCAGCTTATACATACTTCTGTAATTTCTGTGTTTAGATTTTTTTTCATCCTCTTTCAGCCTACACAGAATGAATTTTTAAACCTTATTTATGACCCGTAAATTTTAAGTTCTGTAATTAGTAGTAATTTGTTTATGTCGTTCTTTTATTGCTTTTTTTCGATGGGTTTCGATTCCACATTTGTTTTTGTTTTGCATCTCACTACTCCATTGAATCGGGCGTGCGAGACTCATGATGTCCAGAAACAAAGCCACTGTCTAAATTTGTAACAAACGAAGTCACTTTACAGGCAAACTAAATACAATGATCAGTCAAAAAATTATCTACTTTCGCATCTTATCTCTCACGATCATTTTTAACGCAGAACTTTGTCTTTCATTGACAAGGAGAAAGTTTCATTGTTCGAAAGCATTTTCCCAAAAATCTTTATCAAATTTTAAGAAAATATCTTCTTTATGTTATACTATCTGATACAGAGAGTGCA
Source organism: Achatina immaculata (assembly GCA_009760885.1). Classification (NCBI taxonomy): domain Eukaryota; kingdom Metazoa; phylum Mollusca; class Gastropoda; order Stylommatophora; family Achatinidae; genus Lissachatina; species Lissachatina immaculata. The sequence goes on along the minus strand of CM019716.1, from coordinate 34,341,659 downwards.
CTTATGTCAAATATATGTGACAGTATTAGAATAAAGCTGTTCTAAAAACTCGGTTACACTTAAACACACTTTTTCCGATAAACTGATTGTTCCGTTCAAATTCTGCGCCGAATTCTTTGCAAGACTCTGGTCAACTTTCGCAAGACCATGTTGTATGCAAGGTGGGGTGGGGGGGACAGTGAGAAGGACAACGTTCTAGAAAGGACACGTCACATGAAAACGTTTTCATAAGCAACTGGCGCCATTCAAAAGCAAATGTTTATGTTGTATACGGAAAAAAACAAACCGTTTAGCTTCAAGCGCTGTTATCGTCTTATAAATTAACGGTAGTAACATCACAGCCATTTACGTCTTGAACATCGTTCCTAGTGTGTGATGTTAGCTGCCGAGTAGTTCTCTTGTCAGATTCTTACTAGCTCAAGATTTACGCAAGCTGTGGCTATCCTCAAATCTGACTGAGAGGGTGATTGAGTCTGACATGGTCCTAGTGACTGTCTGAATCATCCGATAAGATTTAAATCTTGGTTCGTCTACGTGATTTCAAGAAAGCAGCTGTGAGCCAGCACCTTAGCCTACACAAAATCTGTGCTTCTAAATGTATCATGCCATCTGCTGCAGAGTAAACAAGTGCACAGTTCTATGGAAGATAAAGGATTAGTGTGTTTTTATTCCACAAATGTGTCTTCTGTATTTCTCTGATTCTTCCAATAAGTGTCTAATACACATATTTGTCTGTCTAAAAATAGATTTTTATCAAACTTTTCAATATGGAAGAGGACTAATTCATTTTTACGTGTAACGTCGAGAGGTCAAAGTTCGGAGAAAAGATCATCATGTTAGTTATCTTGACTACTTTTAACTACGAACTTTTGTTCATTTTATAGGGAAGAGAGGGAGTGAAACTATCCGTTCGCGGTTCAGAAGAAAGCAGATCTTTAGATAACATTAAAGAATATGTAGTGAAACTACTTTAACATTTCACTGTGTATGATAACTTTGAAGCGAACATATCTATATCTCCTTCTTCTTACATATCCATAACATGGAACAAAAGAAATTATTTTCATTTTTTTAAAAATTAAAGTAATTTAGACGTAATTCTTACATGATAGTTTTATAATAAACATATTTTAATTCAAGAAACAACTTTTTGTATCTATTTTATTTGTCAGAAAACATAGTTTTGTTATGAATTCAGTCAGTCAGTCATTTGCATGTCCCTTGCGGAACTTTGCCTCTGGGTTGTAAGCAAGATGCCCTGCTGCCGATGCATCCATTTCCAGATTATCAATGATGTCTTGCAGCCATCTTCGCCTTGGTCTTCCTCTCTTTCTTTTCTCTATTATGTACCCTTCCAAGACAGTCTTCATAATTGTTATTACTTATGTGAAGTAAAATAAATCCAGGTACATTTTTAAAAATATTTTATAAATTTAACTTAAAATGGAAAAAAAAAATCATAAAATAAATAGTTTAAATGGAGAAAAATTACAAAACGACTCTTCAATTAAATTCGATAATAAGTCAAGTTCTTGGGTACTTTTTTTAAACTTAAATAAGAAAACAAACGGTTTCGTTTGAATGTTTTTCTATGAAGTTGCAAAACCGTAAATCTCCAGTGAATAGGAATGTGACATGAATTGATATGAACTGTCTCGTAATCCCAGGTCCCTATTCTTTGAGACTGGGTTGACCCCAGTGCAGAGTGAACCCCAAAAAATTCCCCCGGAGTGCGAAAACGAACGAGGTATCTTCTGATTGGCAGACAATTGCACTAACCAATATACAACCATAAATAATAATAATATATTATTATTATTACTGTGTCGAAACCTGTACTTGAAAATTTAAAAAGCTAGCATACTTTCTTAGGCCAGTGCTTTTCAAACTGTTACAAACTTTGACACCTTTGATAATACAAATTTCTGCGCTGGATACCCACTTGTATGTCCATATTAACATAAATTTATGGTATTTCACTGTTTACATTACACTGAGAGTAGGGTATTTTGAACTGAAATATTTTTACGCCCAAAATGTGGTCGGAACATCTCTAGCTGTCTTGCAGCATACCACTGCATACCGGGGCACGACGTTTGAAAAACACTGGCATAAACGAGAAACTTCATCTGCCAGGCTTTCTCTTTGACCTTTTAGTAACCTCTGTTTTAGAAATCAAACTGCATAGACTAGGGTACAGACACTAGATCAGTATCTAAACTAGATCAGTACGTGCACTAGAACAGTAGGTACACTAGATCATCCAAACTGCATTAACGATGCATGTTGTATCAGTCTTTCCAAGTTTGTCCCTTACAAATAACTTTTCTTTTGTTGGTGTCGCTTTGGATTTTCAGACTTCAAGCATGAGCGATGTTAGTTCTAAATCAGCATGTTCATGTAATTGTAAATCCACGCATGACACAAACTTGAGCTTATTTCTTACAGCATGACAACAATAAAAAGTTATACTGCTGAATTTTTCGTGAACTGCCATTAATGCCTTTATGTTTGCTTCATATTTCATGACAGCACTCTTGCCACAACATCGTTAACATAACTCCGACAACAGTTCCGTTTTTTTTTTATTTTGTGTCAATACTAAAATTGTACAGAATCGTTGGCTTCAAACCACGTTGCTCTGTATTCACACGCCACTGGTCTGCTCTTACTATTGCATCTTAGTACATATGCCCTGGGTCTTGATAGAGTAAGATCAAAACTGTAAGTTCCTGACCACAAAAACATGAAATTTGATGGCCTGGAAGTTTCTTAAATGTATTTTTCTTCTTTGTCTTCGGCTCCTTAAAAGGACGGCTGTTGCGTTTGTGCTGCGGGTACGCGCCAGTTCGTGGCAACACATCCGACTTCTGCTCCGTGCATTTTAAAGATCAGGTTCGTCTTCCCACTGCGATCCCCGTTCACTTGGTCAGGCTGCTGTCTGTTTCCAGGGGGGCACCACTGGGAAGTAGGACAGGGTCTTGGCTGGTTGTTGTTCGCCAACCCTGACCTAAGCAACCAGCCATGGCTCGCTGACCGCTGTCTCATTCAGCACTAGTGCTCTTCTGCTACTCCCCCCTCCCTTTTCTTACATTTATTTAAAAGCCAAAACGTAAAAGTAATGTTGGTCTTCTTGTTGTAACCAAACATCACGGCTGTCATCTCTTGTAAGGAATTACGTAATGCCTATTTTTAACGTTTACAGCACATTAACATTTACCAACTTTCAACTACGGAACAGAATCACACGATTGCATTTATTTTATTTAAATCTTTTTTGTTTGTTTGTTTGTTTTATTAAGCCATTTTCAACGAATCCAGGCTAAAGGTTAAACTGTAAATCTGCTGAAGTTTCGCTTGATCTCAGCTCCTAGTGTGAACAAATCATAATAAATTCTCTCCCTTGAACTTGCTTCTTTAAAACTACGGTATTGTTTTATTGCAGCTGGTGAATGTGCAAAATAGAACACAAAAAAGTTTGTGCAACCGTTTTTTTTTTTTTTTAGTTTTATCAACAAGTGGTCTAAAGGCGTATGGAATGACAGAGATATGAAAGGGAATGAATCTTTCTTCTGTGCAATGTTTCTTCAGGGGTACAAAATGATGATAATGGCACTTGAAGATTAAAGAATCAACTTTTGATGAAAAGGCTTTGAAGGATCTGAAAATTTTAAATGTAGACCAGGGTTTGAAAGGGCCGATCACAAGAGCAGAGTAGAACCAACACGTTACATACTGGCAGAGGGGAGGTCTTTGTTATGTTTAACCCTCTGAGGCAAAAAGTGTTATGTTCCACGCCATTGTCTATAATAGGAATATTATGTTAGTGCCCATGGGGTAAAGACGCCTGTCCGATGAGGCAATGAGCCACCCATAGCTGATATGCTAGCGTCAGGGTTTATCGAACCATACCAGACCAAGACCTTGTCCCACGTCTCCTTTGGTACCATTTGGAACAGGCCTAGCCTGGTTAACGGGGCAGGGATCAGTATAGTCCCCATGGTGGTGGAGTCTGCTAAAGAAGCATTGCAAACCCCCTTGCTTTTTAGCTGTACTCCGGGACTGAAAAAGTAGCTGCCATAACCGACTCCCACGCCGATACCATGCTGTACCTCAACACCTCTACAGCATCGGTTGCAAAGAACACCAGCTCGCCAGTTACAGGGAGTTCGTACAAGTTAGTACCCAAATTTTCCTTAATCTATTCCACGCCGCTCAGTCATGAGATTGTGTTAGAGTTCAAAATTTCCCCACATTTTGCTTTCTGTACACAAAAGGAATGGTGTGATCATTACAACATCTGGCCACCTTTCTTTACCTACCTCCAGAAGGAGCCAGATACCTTTATTAACAGCTAGGCTGACTGGTTTATCTCCTGCTTGAATCGACACACCAACCATTTTCCAAGGCAGACAGTTGCGTATTGAAGCAATTGATTTTCGGTTTTTTTTTTTCTGTTCTGGTTTCCTCTGCTTCGTTCAGGTACTACTCTTTGCCCTTCTGAAAAGAAATGCAAAATACGAGCTGATGCCTCGGTTTGTTTTGTCTCCTTAGAGATCTCGGCTGCGTAATTCACTGAAGGTACTGTCTCATTGCTTTAACTTCTCATTCCCTCGTATAGTTTTAAACAGCAGTTGGTTTTCACACATGATACCGATGTCTGCTTTCCCAGAAACGCTCAGTGCGTATCTGGCCTCATAACGCTAACGGATATCATTATCTCTAAGAGTTCCATGGGTCGGCTTTTATCAGATGATATACAGAACTCTAGTTAGTATAGTCCAATGGTCTACTTGTTACAGTTACCTTTCCTTGGGTTAACATGATCAGAACTTTTGGTTTAGTCACGCGCATGCGCAGTGTAGTACTGTCATACGATAGACGACTTTGGGAGGGGGAGGGGCTAGAGATGAGGTTGGGAAAGGAAGACCCTATAAAAGCGGTATAAGTAAACTAAAAAATCTCATAATGTACGCCTACCCGGTCCACTCATTCATTCATTAGGTGCGATGCCATACGGCTCGGCTGCCATACTTCTTCGTCGTGCGCCGTGCTGGACATTCTCAGTCACTTCATATTCCTGCGCCGTTTGGTCACATGTTGAGATATAGTTCTCTTGGCCTTTCTCTCTTTCTTTTTCCCTTGAGTTTCTCAGTTATTACCAGTTCACATAGAACAGATATATGGACAAACCGTCCATTTTGTATTTAAAAACTGACTTCCACAGACCGACTAACGCTCTCCTTATATACGAATGTTATACCACCTCAACATATCCCATAGAGAAGAACATATGAGAGAATGAAGTACTCTCTTCACAGCACATAGCCCAGTGTCTAATGTATATAATATATACAGACATATGAAATCAGCTCTGGCTTAAGGGTTTAGAAACAGAAACTTTTGCGACTGCCACCAAAGCAAGCCCAGGAAAACAGTGTGGGCTTCATCCGGGAACCAGCGCTCCTGGTTTATCATGGACAAGTGCTTTAAACACTGAAGAAGAAGAAGAAGAAGAAGAAGAAGAAGCAGGAGGAGGAGAAAAGAAAGAAAGAAAGAAAGAAGAAAAAGAAGAAGATTGATACTCTTTATCTTTGTGAGATTGTGCAATATTTATATGTGCTGCTCTTTGTTCTTCTATTTAAACTGAACGTATAGTTTATGGCGTACCTTCTGATGTGTGCACATCATATTTACATGTATATAATATTTACAATCACTGATTGTGTACGTAAGAATGCAAGGAATGCGGAAGTTTCTGCAAAATGTTTCATCCAAGTACCAGCTCGGGTCACCCTCGGGTCCACCTCATCCGTTGTCCTCAATGATAACAAGTTACGAAATCATTCGTATCTCAAACACATACTGTCCAGATACTGTCAAATTTTATCGCTTTAGTAGTTTCTATAATGACAGATTTGTTATAAAAATCTTCTTTATCTCTACTTTAAAAAATCAGATCTGCGCCAAAATGGCGGGTCGGTAGATAATTATCTGTCAGTTGAGATAATTCTAATGCGTGAGCTCCTGAAGATACTAGACGCTAAAATTTGTAGTTCCCAGCCGTCTGAACTTCTGACTTTTGAACATTAACATACATAGCTACTACATTTGCATTTTTTTAGTTATTAACGTTTAACCCAATTCCAACAGTAAATTAATAATTTTAGTCATTATTATAATATAGCTCCTGGCCATTAAACACGTTCAAGTCGCAGCTTTTAACATATCTCCAAACCATTAACCCTTTAAGCTCCTTTTAACAAACATCGTCAGTATGTGCGGCTCTTAACAGTTAACGTGCATAAGAAACTGAGCAACGGCTGCGATGAGATTTCATTCAGATTATCATAAATATTTTGTCGGTTACAACGAGGAAAGGTGAGTCCTTTGTCTCCTTCTCTTTCGTGTAGTGGGAGACGACTATAATAAAGGAATGATGAAAAAACTGTAGAATGTGCCTTTTCGAAGTGGCTGGCGAACCATAGCGGGGAATGACACTACGTTATAAAGGCCTGCGAAATGGTAGGATCCAGTATGACCCCTGTAGTGGAACGTAATAAGAAGCTTTGGCACTGCACTCCTGCTGGGAATACATCGACTAGGACGCACAGAAATCTGAAAAGTTACGCTCTGATTGCAGCTGCCACCACTGTGACGACGAACACCGTTCTCATCATCATCATCATCATCAAGAATCGTATTTTCAAGCACTGAGCAAGAGAGTTAACAACTAGAACAAACAACACTGGGAACACTAAAGGCAACAAATTCTGAATCATGAATTAAAAGTAGGACCATTGGAAACACCAATACATGCAACATTATTTGAATGAATACATGAATACAACTATCAGTTACGAAGCACCATTTAGATACATCAGAATTCGAAACATCAATAAAAGCAACATTATTCGATACATCCATAGAAGCATCAGTAATTGAACATCGCTAATAGATGTTTATTTTTTTTCCAATAAAAGCAACATGATTTGTAATACTATATTTCTATCATACACTGAGATGTATCAACATTTGAAAAACTCTTTTAAAAGCAACAACAGCGTTGGAGACAAAATTTAACTAAAACACGGCTTATTGACATGGAGCATTCTGCTATACAGAATTGCATCTAGAGGCGTAGACAATCAACACTGCTTCTTATCTGGACACGACTCTTCAATTTTTTAAGCTTGGAAAACTTCAGGACGTACTAGATTTGTTCATACCAGACTTCAGAGCACCAAACAAACAAAAGTGTGAGTTTAGCATTTTGCTTCGAGTGGACAGTTAGAGCGATGTTAGTAGTAACAAGGCAACTTTAAACAATCATGAAGGTTAAAAGTCTTCCCTTTTTCCGGGACTTTTTCTCCCATATGAATTTGCTGATGCTGCTTCCGTCGCAAGACTCTTCTTCTTCTACTACATCTTAGAAATTGGAGCTTGATGCTCTTTGCAGTTGATGGGATGGTGGTGTTGAGGCACATTGTGTCGGACTGGGAGCGGGTTAAAGCGGCTATTTTTTTCAGTCCCTGACAGAAGCTGAAAAGCAGGGAGTGTGCAATGTTTTTTTTAAATCGGACCCCAAAGTCAAGACGGGGCCGGATTAAGACGCTTAGAGGCCCTAAACACTTAACAGATTTTGGTGCCCCATATACATATATGTAATTCAAAATATAAACAATAATAAACCATAAAATAATGTTTTGTCCTGTGGTGCCCTCCTTCCCTTGGTGTTTTGCTTAATGGTTAATCCAGCCTTGGCCACGGAGACTAGGGCGATCCCTGCCCCGTTAGCTAAGCCAGGCCTGTTGCCCGGGGGTACCAGCAGAGAGGTGGGACAGTTCTTGGAGGACTGTACTCTACAAACCCTGGCACTGGTGTGTCAGCTTATGGGCTCCCTGACTGCCAAGTCGGAACTGTCTTCACCCACTCCCCCCCCCTCCTCCTCCTCCTCCTCTTCACGCTCACACAAAAGATTGATGGCAATTAAATTTTTTTTAAAATTTGAGAAAGCTGAACTTTGCTTTACGTAAATAATTAAGAGATAATTATTAAATGTGAAGGTCGCCAAATTCCAAGAAATGATTTCATTTTTCTTAGAAACACTTGTCACGTGACCTATTCCTATCAGCTGAAAACTATGCTTCTTTTTTGCCGTTGTTCTACGGTTTGATTATTTCTAGATACAGTTTGAAGCGCATGGTAGTGTATTCTGATAGTACATTTTCTAAGATAGTTTGAAGTCCTATATGTTCGTCAAATCCTATATCACTTTATATTTCTGTTCATTGTCTTTGGTTTTAACGTAACTTTCACATTTATTTTGAAATGGAACTATTCTTTGAGTTTTTCTTCATGAGCAAAGTTCTTTTGTTTTAGAGTAAACTTTTTTATGTATGAGCAACTTGGTGGTGTAGTGGTTAGAGGGTCTCGGTGGTTCAAGTTCAGGCAGATACGCCCCACTAACCAAGCCGTAGAGGTGGGCAACCGGCTCCTTTTGGAGTGGGGAAGAAAGAGTGACCAGGCGTAGTCTGACCATATCTCCTGCTAGTGGACAGTAAGGTCACAGGAAATTACGAGCAGCAACATTATCTCCTTAACAGTCTCCTTGCCATAACAGGGCATTGTTAGTCTTTCTCCAGTTACATGTCTCTTCCTTTCTTCTGAAGCGAGATTTCTATCATCATTGGAGTGGTGGAGAGTCTTGATAGCAATCATTATTCAATCTCTGTCTCATTCTGGCATAATAGTTACAGGTTCATGTCACTCCGTGTCCTTATCTCATTCTGGCATAACAGTTACAGGTTCATGTCACTCCGTGTCCTTATCTCATTCTGGCATAACAGTTACAGGTTCATGTCACTCCGTGTCCTTATCTCATTCTGGCATAACAGTTACAGGTTCATGTCACTCCGTGTCCTTATCTCATTCTGGCATAACAGTTACAGGTTCATGTCACTCCGTGTCCTTATCTCATTCTGGCATAACAGTTACAGGTTCATGTCACTCCGTGTCCTTATCTCATTCTGGCATAATAGTTACAGGTTCATGTCACTCCGTGTCCTTATCTCATTCTGGCATAACAGTTACAGGTTCATGTCACTCCGTGTCCTTATCTCATTCTGGCATAACAGTTACAGGTTCATGTCACTCCGTGTCCTTATCTCATTCTGGCATAACAGTTACAGGTTCATGATACGATTCCTACTTAGCTATAAACGGCAAATTCATGTTAAATAATCCAAAAAGTGAAGACTCCGGTCGATTTGAAGATTCGACTTGGATTCGACTCAAGGGGTGAAAATTGTTGAATCGGACCTAATTCCAAAGATGGAGAGTGATTATTAGGAATTGACTGGAAAGATTAAGAGGAAGAGCAACTCGGGCTTGCCTCGACAGATGAAGAGTATCGTCTTAGACCCAATTCACGAACTGTCTTTTTTTTAGGCAACTTACTCGACGGTTTTGCCACAGCTGAGTATTGATAAAACGTGTATCAAAAAACTCTTATTTCAGTATTGACTTCTGCATGTACACTGCTTCATCTCCGCTTCCGTTATGGATGCTTTTGTAGTATCCATAGCACAAATCTAATTAGTATTAAAGATGTGGAGTTCAGTTCTACGATTCAGATTTCAGTCGGGTTTTGAACACTCGACTGGAAAAGTGAAAAAGAGAGACTCAGGCTACAGTCGTGTCTTGTAAAAAGGGTCATGGCTTGTAAATAGGATCATGGCTTGTAGACAGAGTCGTGACTTGTAGACAGGATCATGGCTTGTAAAAAGGGTCATGGCTTGTAAAAAGGGTCATGGCTTGTAGACAGAGTCGTGACTTGTAGACAGGGTCATGGTTTGTAAAAAGGGTTATGGCTTGTAAAAAAGGGTCATGGGTTGTAAAAGGGGTCATGGCTTGTAAAAAGGGTCATGGCTTGTAGACAGAGTCGTGACTTGTAGACAGGGTCATGGTTTGTAAAAAGGGTTATGGCTTGTAAAAAAGGGTCATGGCTTGTAAAAAGGGTCATGGTTTGTAAAAAGGGTTATGGCTTTTAAAAAAGGGTCATGGCTTGTAAAAAGGGTCATGGCTTGTAAAAAGGGTCATGGCTTGTAAAAAGGGTCATGGCTTGTAGATAGAGTCGTGACTTGTAGACAGGGTCATAGTTTGTAAAAAGGGTCATGGCTTGTAAAAAGGGTCATGGCTTGTAGACAGAGTCGTGACTTGTAGACAGGGTCATGGTTTGTAAAAAGGGTCATGGCTTGTAGATAAGGTCATGGCTTGTAGACAGAGTCGTGACTTGTAGACAGGGTCATGGTTTGTAAAAAGGGTCATGGCTTGTAGACAGAGTCGTGACTTGTAGACAGGGTCATGGTTTGTAAAAAGGGTCATGGCTTGTAGACAGAGTCGTGACTTGTAGACAGGGTCATGGTTTGTAAAAAGGGTTACGGTTTGTAAAAAGGGTCATGGCTTGTAGATAAGGTCATGGCTTGTAGACAGAGTCGTGACTTATAGATAGGATCATGGCTTGTAAAAATGGTCATGGCTTGTAGACAGTGTCGTGACTTGTAGGCAGTGAATTGCCTCAGATTTGAGACTTACCAAGGATATGAGTACAACATAGCAGTATATACAGAGATTGTATCTATCACGGCGCAGTGCATCTTTAACCTTAACTAAGTGTACACGATCCATGCATCACACTACAGACCGTTAGAAAATTGGAAAGACACTTAACTTGAACACTGACCCGAAAGGAAATTCATAGCTTGATATGTTGTCCCTCTTCATTACAGGTAGCCTCCTCTGTGTGTATGTGTGTGTGAGATGGAGAGAGAAAGAGAGGAGAGAGAGAGAGAGAGTGAGTGAATGAATGATCTTTATTTTCACAGGGTAAAGAATTGAGCAACGCAGGCCCGTCTTACATTCTGCCTTTCATCACTCCATCTTTCATTCTTCCCAAGCACTTGATTTTAATACAAGTATAGAAATTACATGAGAGAAAAATACATATATATATATATATATATATATATATATATATATATATATATACTCATAAGAGAGAGAGAGAGAGAGAGAGAAATGCAGTTACAACACAAGCCGTTACATGCTGCACCCAGGTATGAAGAGATTTATCTGGTCCCTGGCCCCTATTTTTGAATTTTTGGCAATCCATACTGTCATTTCGTATCACACGCTGAAGTCATCCATCAGTTTCCTTAAACGGCATACTTTTTATTTCTTCAGTACGCCAAGGAAGTTAGAGATAAATAATCCTTCACTATCTATGCTCTTGTAGAGTTCCTTGTCGTGTTTGATGCACTCGGGGCATATAACTTTGCTGTAGGAGATACAACTCCTATTCATTCTGGCTTTTGGTTTTAAATTTGTAAAGCGTTTTTTATACATTACATTACACGAGTAGATATATCATTCATCACCGCACCTTGTTGATGTGCGCCACATTTTCGTCTTTTAAATAGCCCAAAATGAATGCTGGGTTTTTTTCCAATCTTTTGTTGCTGTCTTTTATGCGCTTCACAGACGGCCTCAGAAAAATGATGCTTTTTGTAGGGCGTTCATGTCAATGTGTTTATGCCGCTTGTTCAACTTTAATGTATTCAACATCACATCCATTTCTATGGTTTGAAAGAGGTCAAGCTGGATAGATGATTTGCAGGATATTTTTCTATGTCTTTTGTCGCAGCTTAACTCTCTGTGTGTGTGTGTATATATGTGTGTGTGTGTGTGTGTGTGTGTGTGTGTGTGAGAGAGAGAGAGACTGCGATCTGTTTTATGTAAATTATCTTGTCATCTCATCCAATCTTGTCACGTAATCGGTTATACTAACTGAATAAGGCATTTTGTGTCCAACTCTCTTTCAAGGATGATACCAACCAGCTTAAGAGTCATGATACCAACCAGCTTAAGAGTCTGTTTTTCATCTATTTTTTTTTTGTTGCCGTTGCATCTGCTGTGTTGTGTTTTTTTTAATGTGTTCTTTGAAAAAGGCTTCTGCCGAAATATTGGATTGCTGTGTGTTCTTCATTTATATGAGCTGATTCTTGTTTCTGCCCATTTTTCCTCACTCTATCATTTTGTAAAACTGAACCATACACCTTTGTCTGCATTCATCACCAGCTGAACGTTCTGCCAGTCAATGTTCACAGGTGACATTCAGAGTGCCACATGGGCATTGAGGGGAGAGGGGAGGGAGACTTTTCTAAAATAAGATGTGTTCGTTCGCTCGTTTGCTCACTTTGACTAGTATGTGTATATGTTAATCTTAATAGTTTTTTAACAGGAGAGCTGTTAGGGAGGCAAAGTTCCGCAAGGGGCATGCATATGACTGACTGACTGACTGACTGACTATAAACGTGTCTGCCTACTCCATGTTCTTTCGTCACTTTGTGGGCACGTTTACGCTGGATTCACAGATGCGCGTCAGAATTTAAAGAAAGTTAAATAATACACCTAAGGTATTTTTATTATTTTTTGTCTTTGAAAGCACTGGTTTTAAATTACAGGTAATTACTGACTAGAGAATTATCTCATTATAGCTTTACATATTTAATTCCCTTTATATCGACTAGGCTCGGAGGAGCCGGTAGTAGAAGGCACAATGCTTGGCAAAAGAGAAAGGGGATGGCATCGCCGCAAGTGGACTCAGGACATCACTGAAAGTCTGAATATGCCATTGCGAGACGCCGGTCAACTTGAGCAAGAACGTATTGCGTTCAGGGGGGCTGTGAGAGGAACAACGTTGCAGAAAGGACAAGCCACATAAATGAATGAGGCATTTCTCAAGATAACTGGCAAAGTGCTAGAGGAAAAGATTGAAGCCATTTTTGATGTTGTCATATTTTGCACCAAATTCAAGGCATATCATATTTTGAATCATATTCAAGGCATAAAGAAAGATTGTTGAGACGTCCTGTTGTGACAGCTTTCGAGAATATGTAGAAAGAAAGATTGCTGAAACGTCCTGTTGTGACAGCTTTCGAGAATATACAGAAAAGTGTGAATTCGCCATTTTACTCAGTCCGAAGCATATCTACGTTAATTATTTCTTTTCCCGTCATTTTCGACGTGTTACTTCTAAATGACCCTTTCCTGAGCCAGTTCCAGACTAAAAGCAACCGTTATAACCAACTCCTCATCCGACACAATGTCTAGAGGCTCGAGATCACAATGAAGTGGATATCATAAAAAAACTCACGGTTTTAGGGAGAGAAATCATAAACGAAGCCATAAAGACTTCAAATGCTCTACTCCTATGCTTTATAATAGGGATGGCGACTGCAGTAAAACTGGTTAATATAAATAAGGTAGATAGAGGTGTATGGTGCAGTTTTACAAAGTGAGGGAGGAAGTGAGCAAGGTGAGAAAAAAACGAATATAAAGTATGAGAATGTATAAATGAAAAACATACAACATCCGATATTTCGGCGTGAGCCTTATTCGAGGATACATGCAAAAACAAAATACATACATATATAACTTATCTGAAGCGTCTTGCTCTCAGTAAAGCAGAAATGTGTGTGGAAGAAGGAGAGGAGGTTTTTTGTTTTTTTTTCCTCCTCTCCTTCTTCCACACACATTTCTGCTTTACTGAGAGCAAGACGCTTCAGATAAGTTATATATGTATGCATTTTGTTTTTGCATGTATCCTCGAATAAGGCTCACGCCGAAATATCGGATGTTGTATGTTTTTCATTTATACATTCTCATACTTTATATTCGTTTTTTTCTCACCTTGCTCACTTCCTCCCTCACTTTGTAAAACTGCACCATACACCTCTATCTACCATGCTTTATAATGAACGTTGAAGATAGAAATTCATCATTTAGAAATTCGTCAATTTAGAAATTCCTCATTTATATAACTTAAACGAGTGTAATACGCTGTAAAGGACTGGTCAGATACGGTTGAAACAGACGAATTATCTGAAATTGTATGCCTTTTGTGAAAACATTTTACCCAGTACCTGCCTATCATTCTGATTAAAATCCATGTTCCTGAAATACATCAACATGCTTTTTATTATTATTATTATTATTTATCAGTGTAATCTACGCTACACGGAGAAAAGAAAGATCTTAAACGAGCCATGACTGCTTTTGAAGATGGAAGACGCTGGCAGCTTTAACGCTTCCATTGTATTTCTTATCTGTTAATAAAGAAACACAAAAATTTCTTCGAAAGAGACAGAGAGAACAATGAACAGAGTACACGCATTTCCAAGATAATCCTTGCTCGTATGCGCAAACTTAAACATTTACATATGAACTGTGAAAGAATGCGTATACAAACTCGCACAAAAAAGCCTCCAGCTCTGAGGAAATCAAGCGAGATGACATAGTGCAAAATAGGATTATATGAGGCTATTACAACAGCGACTTCCTTTTTCAGTGTCAAGCTTTCTGAATCTGTTTGTCTGTCTATAGTTTATTATATTTATTATTCTTGTTTATATATTTAGAATACTAGTGTTGTACAAATATTAAATGACTGCGTTTGAATGAAAGTCGAGAGATGAAGGGCAGAACGTCATACGGGCCTGGGGGCTCAGTTTTGTACCCGTCGAAAGTAGAAGTTGCTCGTTCTGTAATTGTCAATGCCTGGCATGGCTGTCTATTCACCCACCCTCTCACGAACTTTTCACCCACCCATGCATTCACTACCCAAGCATCCATCCATCTCCCTATCTGTTGCCCACCAATCTCTCTATGCAAGTGTCTTGTCCGTCGTCTTCATTTTTCACTAATCCAATATTTAAAGGACTTCTGGTGTGCTAGGGGATCCATGGGTAACTCAGAAGCCCACATTTACAATTGATGTGTGTCTGCCTACTCATCTAATGGGCCCAGTTAAAACAAAGGTTCCTAACTTGGGGTCCAGTGATCCCTATTGGGACCACGGAAGAAAGTTTGAGGTTCCACAGACCAGCAAGTGGAAATGCTTGATTAAAAAAAAATCTTAGGATGATCTTGCTTCTATTTAGTGCTGTACTTTTAATGAAGGATCCACTGCTGTTCTCAGGCCAACACAGGAGGGTCCACAGCGGTTCTCATGCCGGAAAGGGGGTCCACAACTGTTCTCAGCCTGGAAAGGAGGGACGAAAAATAATTAAGAATCACTGCTGTCAGTCAGTCATTTGGATGTCCCTTTGCCGAATGTTGCCTCCCTAACAGCTCTCCTGTAGGCCTTTCCGTTGTAAGCAATATGCCCTGCTGCTGATGCGTCCATTCGCAGATCATAAAGGATGTCTTGCAGCCATCTTCGCCTTGATCTTCCTCTCTTTCTTTTTATGTACCCTTTCAAGACCTCTTCTCTAAATTATCATGACGTTTAATGTGTTACAAATATTTAAATTTTCTCTGTTTAGTCTTCCTTACTAGCCAGCCTTCTTCAATATTAAGTTCTTGTATTATGGTTATATTTGTTCTTTTCTGTGTCCATGATATTTGAAGGACTCTTCTGTAGCATTTACATTCAAAGGTATTTATGTGTTTCTCATCTGCTTTGTTAAGTTTCCAGGTCTCACACACATATGTTGTGATGGGAAGGAATCACTGAGATAAAGTGAAGAAAATGATTCAGAGAAAAAAAAAATGATAATCATGGTATCTGAGCTTTTCAAAGCACAGTTTTTAAAAAATTATATATTCATCTAAATAATCCTTCAAGAAGCGACCAGTCAGCAGTGCAGAAGGACCTTGCCTGGTTAACATTGCCTGTCACATGACAACAACACCTGGATTTAACGGTTGACATAACAGCATAATAACATTTTCTGAAGAAACCCAGACGGCTGCAGTACTTACTTGGACATGCGTCCAATCAACTGCGACGCGTCCGGGGGAATTCCAGGATGTAAGCAAGGGCGGTAAATCTTTCCTGCGGCTAGGCTGTGTATGTAAGCCTTTGTGGAATGCCACCTGTGATAGTTTACGTGTGTTAAGTGTTCAAGAATTATGTCAGCGTGACTGCTGAAGTTGAAAGAGCGTAATCGCCGACTTGGAAGAGCGGCAGGTAATATGTTTATGGCAGGTGTGACGAACAGTCAGTGTTGTATAAGTTGTTCTTTGGGAACTTTCAAGGTCGTCTGCAGTATCGGTTGTGTACACGTATATGTACATAGATAGATATAATGACAAATAAATCAACGAATGAATGAACGAAAAATACAAATTTTTTTTTTCGAAAAATGATAAATCCAAAAGTAGGGGCAGAGCTGTCTTATATCCTGCCCTTGCAGAGCTGTCTTATATCCTGCCCTTGCAGAGCTGTCTTATATCCTTCCCTTGCAGAGCTGTCTTATATCCTTCCCTTGCAGAGCTGTCTCATATTCTGCCCTTGTAGAAATATACCCTTTATCTTTCTTCTTCTAATTAAAAAAAAAGCGGTCATTCAGGATCAGTAAAGAAACTGTATCACAAGCATATAAAAAGTAATATTAAATACAAACTGAAAACTATCACGCATAACCTCTTTTCTACACATTCAACAAAATATGAAAAATATAACATACACTGTGAAGTTGTTTCACACTCTTACACATTAATTACAGACAATCTGATGAACAGATCGCTTACAGAAATTATTTCAGCTACTCTATAAGAAGTTTACTGTTGACCCGGGTTCAAGTTCTACCAGCTGGATTTTTTCTGGTACACACCAAACAAAGGCCCCGGGATCCATCCACTTTTATGTGCCGATGTTCTTGGAAAAACATGTCAATCACCTTATCCCCATGTGTTTTAATGGCAGGGAAACGCGGGTATTACCCTTGTTCTGTAAGAAAACTTTGACTGCTGTCAAGGTAAAGGCATGATGAAATTAGACTAGCAAAGAGATGATCAGACGAGATGAAAAAAAAATTGGATGGATGGATGGATGGATGGATGGATGGATGGATGGATGTACAAACCTACGCAAAGTAACAAGGGGCGTACAGACCTCTATCATACATATAATGTTTTTATTTTTATTTGTCCTTATTCCATTTTGGGGGGGGGGGGAGATTTTAACAGCTTTCCCATCTCACTATGAGTCGTTCACATCTTCCTAAATAGCCTTTGTACGTTTGGTTTTTTTTTTACAACATTCCTCAATACAGTTCTGGGAATCTTCTGTTTCGTAATTTTTATATTAAAACGGCACAAAATCTTCTTGGTCGCACTGTATAGAGGGTTGTCACGTTAAACAGTTTATATCACTTGCCGATTTTGCCAATAATTTTTTAAAAATCGTTAAGTTGATGTTGGGTTTCGTTATTTATTATTTGCCACAATTCATGGATAGGTCAAACTGACCAGCGGGGTATCGTTTTTTTTTTTAAATTATTGACGCTATAAATGCATATTTTTGTTACCTGTTTTTTTCTTCCTTAGTGATGTGCGTTTTTCTTACAGTTTTGTTGTTGATGTTTTGAAAGCGTGGTTTGTAGATTCATTTTTGGCCACAGCTACTCCGCGAGACAAGACTGCGTTATATTCATTCATTCTGTGCGGTCCTTATTTCTGCTCAGATTGGTCTCTTTAATATTCTGTGCCTCTAAGGGCAGATAATTTTCTCTCCCTCTTACAGATCTTTCTTATTCCTTTTGAGTTTTTATAATAGAAAGCTTTTATATTCCTTTTGACTGAAGAGTCATTCATTCATTCATTTGCATGTCCCTTGCGGAACTTTGCCTCCCAAACAGCACTCCTGTAGGCCTCTCGGTTGTGAGCAAGATGGCCTGCTGCTGTTGCATCCATTTCCAGATCGTCAACGATGTCTTGCAGCCATCTTCGTCTTGGTCTTCCTCTTTTTCTTTTTCCCATTATGTATCCTTCCAATACGGTCTTCTCTAAATTATCATGACGTTTAATGTGTCCAAAATATTTCAGTTTTCTCTCTTTAATCCTCTTCATTAGCCAGCCTTCTTCAATATTAAGTTCTTGTAGTATAGATATATTTGTTCTTTTTTGTGTCCACGATATTTGGAGAACTCTTCTGTAGCATTTACATTCAAAGGCATGACTGAAGAGTATTCCCACAAAATTTTAGTGCTCCGGTAACATAAGCCTGGGTATAAAGTCATTCGCATATTGACCTAAATGGCGATTGCTCGTGTTCCGCAGGCTTTCACCCACACGGAATTACACTAACTCTACCCTAACACACATCCTTACCCACACCCTCAACATAACTTAAAAATGTGTGGTCAGAAATGGGGTCAAAACATGATAGTAGACCTGAGCCAGTTGTCTAAACTCGGTACCGAAGCTACCAGTCAGTCAGTCAGTCATTTGCATGTCCCTTGCCAACTTTGTCTTCCTAAAGGCTCTCCTGTAGGCCTCTCGGTCGTGAGCAAGATGCCCTGCTGCTGATGCGTCCATTCGCAGATCATCAATGATGTCTTGCAGCCATCTTCGCCTTGATCTTCCTCTCTTTCTCTTTCCCATTTTGCACCCTTCCAAGACTTCTTCACTAAATTATCATGACGTTTAATGTGTCACAAATATTTAAGTTTTCTCTCTTTAATCTTCCATACTAGCCAGCCTTCTTTAATATTAAATTATTGTAGTATGGATATATTTTTGCTATCGGTACACTAAAATCCCAGGAGAATAGACATTTCTGTTAATTTTTCAGACTCTTTTTTATTCAAGAAAAGATCATGCATGTCGTTGTTATGCTATGGTGTCTACGCAGTGTTTCTTTCAGTTTTACTAAGTGGACTTACGGGGCGACTGAAACAGAGAAGAGAACGCGTGACAAGAGTTAAAGCCTTTCAATGAATTCATATGGCATGTAATGTGCAGAGCACTGTTCTCTCGAATCGTTTCAGTGAAAACATTTGCTTGCCTAGCAGGATATCCGGTTCAGTGAGAGTAGTGTTTAGAATTTCAAGGATGTCCTCGACCCATTATCTCCTCAATCTTTCTGGTGTTCCCGGAACTATTGTGTTTTAGACATATCAAATGGACATAACGAATGTCCTGGAAATTTTGATTGGGAAAAAAAAAATCAAGACACTCTTTTAAATGAGCAAGTATTATGGGAATGACCGAATCGCCGAATATTCTGTTTCTATGTCTATGACCAAAAACAATGGGTTCTCTTCCTGTTACCGTCGCCCTTCAGTCGATTCAAAAGCAAAAAAAAAATGGCTTCTCTTTTCACTGTACTGAGAAAAATTGCTTACGAAAAAGAAAGACAACTGCTACCAATGAGAGATAAGCTGGTTTGCCAGAGACACACACAGGCATCACTGGATGAAGGGAAAATAGGTCATCATCCGTCCAGGTCTGGTCCATGAATATTAAACTCCAACTGAGCCACATTACAAGGAGAAATAAAGCGTGGGTGAGCAATACACGGAGAAGCAGAAGAATACTCTTCGCTCACTATACCATGAGTATTACAACTAGTTTTTTCATCTTGTCTTGTAGCTAACCTTCTCAGGGAAAATTACGCAAGAAAATGATGATAAGGGGATGTTACGTCTATTGTTGTGCTAATTCTTCTTGGGCTTCTTATTGCCTTCCGCGTATGCTGGACGTGTGAACTGCGTCAGTGGCATTCTGTATCAGTTCATCGAAACCTGAGCCCCAGCCACCCGACTGCGCTACTGAGTCCCCGGATGTATATATATTTTTTTTGCTTTGTTTGAATGCGGATCTGATATCGTTGTTCACGGGTTTTCTCCTATTTCATATCCTGTGAAATCATTTTACTTTGATTCCGTTTATTCTAATATAAATCTCCCCCTCCTCCATTCTCTCTTTTTCTCCTTCTCTTCTCTGTGTCTTTTTATGTGTGCGTGTGTATGTTTTTCATCTGTCTGTCTGTCTATCTATCTATCTATCTATCTATCTATCTATCTATCTATCTATCTATCTATCTATCTATCTATCTATCTAACTATAGTCTGTCTGTCTGCCTGCCTGCCTGTCTGTCTGTCAAGTTAATTCATAAAATTCTATCGCACAATGCTCTACCATATCTGTGGTCGTTGTTCAAACCCAACCAAAAACACAGTCAACGCTTAAACAATTGTATTCTCTCAAAACCACGGCTTGACATGTTTTTAAAAAATCTTCTCTTACTCAGCTGCCCACCTTTGGAATGCCCTACCAATTCACGTAAAACTTATAAGTAATATTCGTTCTTATAACTTTAAACTTTGTCAACATCTGTTTGATATGGACTATATGCTTCCCTAAGCATAGTTTAAAGTAGTTTAAAGTATGGCTTGAGTGTTGTAATTTTTAAAAAATACTGCTTTTCTATAAATTTGTCAGTTTTGAATGAATGTAAGAATGCAGGTTTATTTCATGTTGTTGCATAAATCAGAGTGTAGAGTGTATGGACATGAGATAAGTTTATTATTTATTTATGTAATCATTTAATGTGTCTTCATGATTATTATGCTCATTAACAAATGCTGAATGACTGTGACTGAGTGAAAGCCGTGTGATGAAGGGCAGAATGTCAGACGGGATTGCGTGCCCAATTCTTAACCCTTTGAAAATAAAGTATATTCGTTCGTTCGTTCGGTCTACCTGTCTGTGTGCGTGCATCTGTGTGTATGCCTCTATTTGTCTCTGTGTGCCTCTCTGTTATTATCTAAATTAAGCAACAATAACAGAATGGTCATAAACACTGATAAAACAAATTCAGTGCATCTAATAGGAAGACAGAAGCTACTAAACATAACAAAAACATCATATATATAAAACGTTAGCGAACACAAAAAGCTAGGTCTCACTACTGACCAAAATCTGACATTTAACTGTTTTCTGAACAGTCTAATAACGCTAACTGCGTAAAAAGTTTACCAGATAGTCCAAATTAAGCACTTCATTGACCAAGATACAAGCAAGATATATCATATATACAAACACATTTAGATTATTGCTCAACAATCTGGGATGGTTGCTCAGTGGGAAATACAAAGACTCACTTCAAAAGCGAGCAGTCAAGCTTATTAGTGACAAAGATAATGCACAAACCACGGGTCAGTAAAAACATATCAAAATTCAGCCTCTCAAGAACAGGACAATTTAGTACATCAAATTCTATAACATAATGCTCGGTCTTATCTATAGAAACTGTTTAAATCTAATCCAAAGTGTATCCCAAGCTTAAACAATATTCTTCTTCCAAAATCTGCACGTGATCCATTTAAGAGATACTTTTTTTACTCCGCTGCTCATCTTTGGAATGCCCTCCCATCTTTGACACTCTTTTCAATAACTGCTTGATGTCGACTATATGCCTACATGATTCATAAAATTTATATGTTATTTTGGAGTCTTTTAGCAGGCTCTCTCTCTATCTCTCTCTCTCTCTCTCTTTCTTTGTCTCTCCTGCTGTTCCTAACTTTTATCTCTCTGCCTCTTTGAGATATAAAGGGCAGAATATCACACAGACCTGACTGTCCAGTTCTTCACTCTTTTAAATATAAAGTGTGCTTCTTATTTCTTTCGTTCTCCTTCTCTTTTTTTTCTGTCTGTCTCTCCTTTTCATTCTCTCTGCCTCTTTCTGTCTTTCTTTCTTATCTCTGTTTCTCTCTCTCTCTCTCTCTCACTCTCTCTCTCTCTCTCTCACTCTATCTTTTTCTTTCTTTCTATCATTCATTCCTTTTTTTTTTGCAGTTGAAAGACCATACAGAAAATACCATACATGTGTACTCCTTTTGATGCAAATTTTAAAAAAAAACATGTTACCATGGATATGCTAAAAGCTGTGATGTAGTGTTATTTCGTCCACCTCCCCTTGCTGTTCATTTCATTTTGATTAAATCTGTAGTCATAAATAAATAAAAACTATACAGAGGATTGAATTTTCGCAGTTGTCTCCCTCTGAATCACAAGACGGTAAAGGGATTCTTATAACAGCCTTAGATTACAAAAGCTGTTTCGAGTTTTTCGCACATTAACTCTCTCTCTATATATATATATATATTTCAACATCAACATGTATAACGCAGTTAGGAAAGACACAAATGTAACATTCTGACCCAGTATGTTCTTCGGAAAACAATGCTAAATTCTGTGATAAATGAAAGGTGAACTAAAATACTGAATTATGACAAAAGAAAAGAAAACTATCGATCTTCTCCTTCTTCTTCTTCTTCGTACAAATCTTCTATCTATACCTGCAGTTCTGCCTCTTGGATAAATCTGACTGCTTTTTTTTTTTTTTTTTTGCATTTTGCATTTCCTGTATGAAACCGTAGAGCTTAACTCCTTGATAGCCTTCACTGGACCAGTAACCGCCTCTAAGTGTGTTCTTCCAATACCTATGAACGATTCCAAGAACGGGGGGGGGGGGGGGGGGGAGAACTACGAACAGACAAACAAAAGAACTTTATTTTCAAAGTGTGAAGAATTGGCCTCCCCACCCCCCCCCCCACCCCCGCGCGCCAAGTCCGTCTGACATTCTGCCCTACATCTTTCACCTTTCACTCAACTTTCCAACATTTGTATTGCACGCAAAATAATAAATACATAGGGAGCATGAAGAAGATTAAAATGGCAAAAAATTTACATTCAACCTTTGATCCAGAGGATCATAAAGGGTGAATAAGGATTTTTTCCGGGACAGAACGGGTTAATCTTTGATCTGTAACCTAACACCTCACATGCCTCTTCGTCATAGCCAGTCAACCACAAAAAAGGACATTTGGACTATTTTTAGGCAATGGTTCTTGTTATATATAGATCTAATTTTTAAAAAATATTTCTGCGCTAAGCCCCCCAAAAACCATATTGTCAAAAGCGTAACGGAAAGATTAAAGCACATTAAGCACAAATTTTGACATACGTGAAACAGATTGCAGATAATGGAAAGAAAAGAAGCAGGTATTCAAGATACCCTGATAGTACAGAATGACCTTAAAGTCTTTCCCAGATTTCAGACATTTATTACACATAAACTATACCGGATACAAACATGTGGCTTTTTAAACAAATGTTACTTGAACTCAGTATTTACTTTATTCATGCTTCTCACCTGGAGAACGTGTAAGTGATACTCACTTTCTTGCCATGCGGTATTCAACATCTCTTTAGCCACTGTCGCTAAAGGATCTGCCCGTTATTCTTGGCTTCAGAGTTTCAGTATCAAGAACTGGTGACCACTTTGTCCTTACTTATACCCCCTTTAAAAAAAAAAAAAGAAAATCAAGCGGGGGTAATGTTCGATGAATGTGATAGCCATGGTGTTGGATCATACGTCCCAGTTTATCCGTTTTGGGAAGTTTTACATTCAAGAAGTGACGAACAACTAAGCCTCACTGCCGTGACAGTGCACATAAAAGTCTTTATGTGACGAAGCAATGAAGTACAGGAAAGTTTGCCAGCGGGTGGACATCGAAAATAATTGAACTCACTTTCAGCAATTGACTGCCATCAATTTATTATTTAATTTATTATTAAGTAATAAGTTCAGATTCAGGTTCATTACGGATTCGGCACCGCAGCGAACGAGAATATCCCATAATTTCTCCGCCGCCTGTGCCAGTGACATCTCCTGAAATATGCAAGAACCGTCCTACGTCTTCTTCTTCTTCTTCTTCTTTTCTCCTTCTTCTTCCTCGTACGCACACTGGCGATGATGCATAGTACCCTGATTTTTGCGATGCGCCTTTTGGCTGGGTACCCCCGACTTCAGCACCTTACCTTGCAAGAGCAGACTGCCATGAAGACAGTGGTGTAGGCTGGTCTGGCCAAAACTTTGTTTTCCAGCCTCTGGTGGCTGTACTTAAGTCCCTTCTCCATATCAGACGGTTTTGAGACAGTTCCACAGAGACACTCCGACTTTGGGATAAGGAATCTGACGAGTGCCTCAACGATATCCATTCCCCGCCATCTATAGTCTGCTGGCTCTGTTTTGTTTACATCATTCTGATAGCCATTGTTATAAAGACCTATAGGCTTGTCATGTCCTGGATTCATTGGTTTCACACCAGACTTCCCTCATCCCCACCAGAGATCTCCATGTCCCCATCCGTCCACGAACCTGACATTACATTTTACAAAAATAACAATTACAGTTAGTGTTGATTGCTACAAGTTTCTGGGCTACAGAAATAGATCAGAGTTTGTAAGCAAACAGATCTATGTTCCCTGTCTCACAAAGACTATGTTAAGATAAGTGTGTTCTATGTTCCCTGTCTCACAAAGACTATGTTAAGATAAGGGTGTTCTATGTTCCCTGTCTCACAATGACTATGTTAAGATAAGGGTGTTCTATGTTCCCTGTCTCACAAAGACTATGTTAAGATAAGTGTGTTCTTAACACAGTTGTTCCCAGGGGTCCCGTCCCATGTAACGTTCACAGACAATGTCGAAAAGTGATCCGTGCACGATGACTGCATGCATCTCCCCAAATGTTCTCATTATGGAGACACTCACAGCCTGCTTTAAGCAGCGCTACGGTCTCAACCTTCCAAAGAACGCGGCGGAATCAATCAGCCATGTTTATCAATGATCGATAACTGACTGGGAAAGTCATGCACCACTGAAAGATTATTAAGTAATATTCTTAAGGAATAATACTTATTAAGTAAAATTATTATTAAATAGCAAAACCGTGAATACAATCTTTTGAAAACAGGTAAAAGTTCTTTTTTATAATATTACAGAACTCCCCGTTTTAAGCTGAGGAAGCTAGTAGGTATATAAGAAAATCTTAGAGGAAATATATTAGAGTGATTTGTATTAATAAATAAAATATTACTATTACTAAAATAACCTACTGATTCTGTTTAAAATTTAATACTGTAAGCTCTCACTAGCAGTCCCGTAGAATATATATATATATATATGAATGAATTCCAATAGATGATACATACCAGGAAGTCTGTAGTGAATCAAAAAATAGTTTTATTACGAATAAAAAACTTTTTTTTTCTGTGTTCCCATACACATTTTCTCTTCCGGGTATGATTTTTTTAAACTGGGGTGGAGAGGGGGATGTGACAACCTTCCGGAATAGTTAAAACAGCACATAAATTAGGTACAAAAATAGAAACATAAAATAACACACGTAAAATGTTTCCTTTCATGGGCATACAACTGATGTCTAAAATAGAGCAGGAATAGCTTTCGATAAACATGCACTAAACTTGATAGGGGAAAAAAGATATCTAAACTGGGGTACACAAAGAAAATATACATTTCTAAAATATGAAGACAGCCGCCGTACAACACTTTAGACTCACCGATCCGGCGCTTAGAACAGAACTGTCGTCAACGAGACATCACAGACAGCAGACTTACGATCATTTAGACTGTGGAGACAGACTACAGTTTTATCATCAGAGCATGTAGCAAACAGGCCTATCGTCGAAACGGTGGAGGCGACAGCCATGCCATCAATAAGACTGGAGGCGACAGGCATGCCATCAGCAAGACTGGAGGCGACAGCCATGCCATAAATAAGACTGGAGGCGACAGCCATGCCATCAATAAGACTGGAGGCGACAGCCATGCCATCAATAAGACTGGAGGCGACAGCCATGCCATCAGTAAGACTAGAGGCGACAGCCATGCCATCAATAAGACTAGAGGCGACAGCCTTGCCATCAATAAGACTAGAGGCGACAGCCATGCCATCAATAAGACTGGAGGCGACAGCCTTGCCATCAATAAGACTGGAGGCGACAGCCATGCCATCAATAAGACTGGAGGCGACAGCCATGCCATCAATAAGACTGGAGGCGACAGCCATGCCATCAGCAAGACTGGAGGCGACAGCCATGCCATCAGCAAGACTGGAGGCGACAGCCATGCCATCAACAAAGCGGTGGAGACAACAGCCAGAAGTCTGTGGTGACAAAAGCTCGCTTAGAGTGGTCAGGGAATGAAAGGAAACCTCAAGATACAGCCATGATAAGCTGATAATAAAAAAAGTGACTTGACACCCCCAGAACATTACTATATTGATAGCCACAATGTAGATATCTAGTTGTCTACCCAGGATGCTTGCATCAGTGAGTGTGGTGTTTAGACTGCCAGTAACATCCCGAGCTCGTCTTCTTCTCGACTGCCCGGCTTCTCCTTTCTCGTGAACCGTTTCTAGATCCCTGTCCTCCTTAGACTATGCTACTGCTTATAATGACCGAAGGATAACTTTATTTTATTGATGGCCGAATGGTTGGTGCCTTTTCTTATCGTGGCTGGATGTTTGTTCATTCTTTCTGTGTCTCATTTCTGGCTGTTTTCTTACAAACAGAAAAGAGCTAAAAGCTCAATTTTAACACATTCACTACCAAACTAAAATCAGAGCGACTTGAACAACAACAACAACAACAAAGCTACAATAAGCATAGTCGCCATATTGTACCTGGAAATAACTAGAAGTATATAAAAGTAATTTAAAATCTGAACCGGCAAACCAAAGGAGAAAAGCTGAACTATGCAGTTTTCTTGTTATATACATCTTCACAGCCGTTCAAATGACTCACGGCTGGAGTATCTGCCTGGGGTGATTTCAATATGAATTAGGGTCAGAGTTAAATTTAGTTGTTTTAGAGGAGTTTTGCTTTTTTTTTTGTTTCATTTTTGTACCTCAACAGAAAAAAAAAACAAGTCTGAGTAGGATCACTGTCATCATCTCAAATATAACCTGCTGATACATGCAAGAGATCATGGGCTTTCATTCCTGACAGTTTATTCATCGGCTTAACTTTAAAAACTGCCTTACAGCCCAAATGAAATCCCGTAATATCTCTACATACTCGTGGCGGGGTGGCTCAGTGTGGCATAGAACACTTAGGAAAAAATGAATTTAGAATAATTTTCTTTCTTTTCTGCTTTCCAGAAAGACACTTAAGAAAGGAAAAGACCTCCTGCTGAGGTCCCAGGTCCTGACCCGAACTTACCCTGATCGGTGATCACCGTAACGTGTTAGAATACCACGCTTTTTTAAAACCACGTGACAGCAGACATTATGTCAGAATATTCTAGCAAACTGTAAATACATTTTTTAAAACAGACATTATATCGAAACGTTCTCGGTGATAATATTAAATGACTGGCCTTTACGCGCTGTTGAAACCAGTTCCGTATATAAGAAAACTTTACAGGAGATGTCTTTCCTTGACCCCTGGCCCGACATTGTTGCCTACTCAAAATATTACATCTTCGCTACGTTCAAATATGTCTTGTTGACGGTAGAGTCTCCACTGTCTTGTTGACGGTAGGGCTGTGTTTCCCATCAGTACTAAAGCCTTCAGATGATGGTATTACAGTACTCAAATCTAAAATAGCCTTAACATGCAGAGTCA
The DNA here is from genome assembly GCA_009760885.1 of Achatina immaculata. Taxonomy (NCBI): domain Eukaryota; kingdom Metazoa; phylum Mollusca; class Gastropoda; order Stylommatophora; family Achatinidae; genus Lissachatina; species Lissachatina immaculata. Next base: position 34,314,372 of record CM019716.1, on the reverse strand, counting down.
GACCGGTTAGGGTTGTTGTTTCCACTGTCTTGTTGACTTTAGAGTCGTTGTCTCCATTGTCTTGTTGACTTTAGAGTCGTTGTCTCCATTGTCTTATTGACTGTAGGGTTGTAGTCTCCACTGTCTTGTTGACTTTAGAGTTGTCTCCACTGTCTTATTGACTGTAGGGTTGTAGTCTCCACTGTCTTGTTGACTTTAGAGTTGTCTCCACTGTCTTATTGACTGTAGGGTTGTAGTCTCCACTGTCTTGTTGACTTTAGAGTTGTCTCCACTGTCTTATTGATTGTAGGGTTGTAGTCTCCACTGTCTTGTCGACGGTAGAGTTGTTGTCTCCACTGTCTTGTTGACGGTAGAGTCTTCACCGTCTTGTTGTCGGTAGATTTGTCTCCACTGTCTTGTTGACGGTAGAGTCTCCATTGTCTTGACTGTAGAGTTGTTGTCTCCACTGTCTTGTTGACGGTAGAGTCTCCACTGTCTTGTTGACGGTAGAGTCTCCACTGTCTTGTTGACGGTAGAGTCTCCACTGTCTTGTTGACGGTAGAGTTGTTGTCTCCACTGTCTTGTTGACGGTAGAGTTGTTGTCTCCACTGTCTTGTTGACGGTAGAGTTGTTGTCTCCACTGTCTTGTTGACGGTAGAGTCTCCGCTGTCTTGTTAACGGTAGAGTCTCCACAGTCTAACTTTCTTCCCGATTCTCGTAATATCCTTTCGCTTCATATGCCCCCTTTCTGAAAACGCCGAATATTAGTCGTGTCGTGCATGTTCCGTGTCGTAATCAACAGTTCTGGGCTCAACATCTTCTCTTCATGATGACTGATTTTGATTTGTATTTATTTACTGAAGTTTCCGTCCGCGACAGCTACTCAGACATATGGCAACCCGCTACATGGCTACATGTCACCTTTCACCAGAGAAGAAGTAGCACTGTTCAGTATTCCCGCTTATGATTTCCCTTATCTCTCACGCAGTCACCATAAGGGAGATAAACAAAAAAATAAACAGCTACAAATCTTGATATTTCACGTATAGGTAGTAGTGCTCGTAACTGCAAGACGATGCATATCTGTTCTAACATTACTACAACACACATTTAAGGAAGTGACAATGTGAACATTGATCGTTTGGTTATGTAACTGAGCTGTTACTAAACTTGGTCATGAGATGGTTTTTCGGCAGGACTTTCGAGAAGTGAAAAGTAGTGAAAGCTGCAGGGCGGGTGTGTAGACTTTATGCCAGGTCTTTATCTGTCTACATGAGTACCGAGACAGACACACAGACAGACAGACACACAGACAGACAGACAGACAGACAGTTTGGAATTGGGCTTGTGCTTGGGTCTGTTCTTCAATGCAGAGGTCGCTCCTGAATAGCTATGACAGTCAGCGTGAAGTAATCGTTTTTTTTTTTTAGATATCGTTGTATGTTGAGCTGTAACTGCTTACAGCATGAGTCATCATCATCATCCACCACTAAATCACGTCGTACACGCATGAGGGTCAAACGTGTACAAAAGTCATTAAAAAAAAATGAGGAGCAGCTAAAGCGAATCCTCAGATACAATTCCTGTAAATGACAAAGTGATAAGAGATCACAGAGATACACATATCCTACGAGATTTATAGAAGCGATCTATTAATAAAAGCAATTTAGATTTCATCAAGGAACTCTTAAAGGAAATAGAAGCACTAAAAATGTTTTTTAAAAAGTAAAACATACCTGCATTTAACCTCCCTCCAGGGAGAACTACTTGTTCAGTAAATGTGGCAATATCCCCAGAACAGGACATCACGGAAAAGCCCTTCTGTGTATATGTGAACAAGATGGAAAGCTTGTATTTCTCATACTTTAGTAAGAATTTGCATCATACTGGACATGGACCATTAGAATAGATTATGTCTGAAACATGGACCATTAGAACAGATTATGTCTGAAACATGGACCATTAGAACAGATTATGTCTGAAACATGGACCATTAGAATAGATTATGTCTGAAACATGGACCATTAGAACAGATTATGTCTGAAACATGATATTCGGAGACTCTTATTTGATAATCTCCCTTTAATGCAAGGGGCCGGCTAGCGTAGTGGTTAGAGCACTCGTCTAGCAACCAAATGGTCGAGGGTTCGAATCCCCAGCGGAGCGGGATTTTTTTTCCGACCAATACGGCCCCGAGGTCGACCCAGCCTCGTAAAATGGGTACCAGAGAAAATCTGGGAAGTAAAGGCAGCGAGGAAAGGAACTGGTCACCCTACCTCATACGCTGATGACCCAGCATAATGAGGTCTCTAACGCTTCACCCCTTACGGCATTTGCTATGGGACTATCTTTACTTTTTACTTTTACCTTTAATGCGCAGCATTTTCATCGAAAGTAAATGTCGCACTGCAAAACAAGTTCTATCCTAACGTCTGTTGCAATGTACACAAGTTCTATCATAGCGTCTGTTATTGTGTACACAGGTCCTACCATAGCGTCTGTTGTCATGTACACAAGTTCTGACATAGCGTATGTTGTAGTGTACAAAAAGTTCTATCATACCATCTTTTGTAGTGTACACAAGTTCTGTCATGGCGTTTGTTGTAATGAACACGTTTTGTCACAGCATCTGTTGTAATGTACAAAAGTTCTACCACAGCATCTGTTGTTGTGTACACAAGTTCTATCCTAGTTCTGTTGCTGTGTACACAAGTTCTATCCTAGTTAAGTTGTGTACACAAGCTCTATCCTAGTGTTTATTGTTGTGTACACAAGTTCTACCATAGCGGCTGTTGTAGTGTACACAAGTTATACCATAGCGTCTGTTGTAGTGTACACAAGTTATACTTTAGCGTCTGTTGTGGTGTACATAAGTTCTATCATATCGTCTGTTGTAGTGTACATAAGTTCTAACAATACGTCTGTTGTAGTGTACACAAGTTCTAACATAACGTCTGTTGTAGTGTACATAAGATCTAATAAGTTCAGAGAATAAAATAAATACATTTTGACAGTTAATGTTTGGTTATAACGACCTAGACCAGCGGTTCCCAACCTTTTTTAGCACGACCCTAAATGTGACCTGCAACACATGAAAATGTCTCTTTTAAAGATAAAAATTCAACAAAATTTATTTAGCTGAATAGCAGTGATTATGGCTGTTGTTATTTTAATATTTGTACTTGAAAAAAATGAAGAAGGAAGATTTGCTTAAATCCTGTGTCATTTTTTTGTTTTGTTTCTTTTACTTTTTTTTTCATTATATTTTCCGCAATATCTTCTCGCATCTTTATAGCAGACCTTCTCACCCCCCTGCCCCCATCTCCTTTGTACAGCAGTCTTAATCTGGGTTGCTATCTTAGTTCGGGAATCACCGGCTTATGTTCTAAATGCAATAATCTGAGAACCTTCCACGCACATCATCGTTATCCTTGGTAGTTCCTTGACTCTTTCACCCCAAAGCAACACTGGCAGGTTTGGTAGATATATATATATATAAAATGAAAAATATATTACATTTCTAACCGAACCCATATTTATAAATTATAAAATAGTTTCCTAGCAAGTAGTTTCCTTCTACCACACTTTCTCATCAAAATGTATTCTGGCAGAGCATGAATAATATTTCATGAGTGAAAGAGTTAATATCTTAGTCTAAAATAGACAAGATCGTTACCTTACACGGCTACATTTGCCTTAAAACAAACACAGGTATAACAGTATACGATCAGATTAGTTACTCATAAACCATATCAAGTCCTCTTTTATTTAGCTCATTTTATAAATTATAGGAGGATTTGTGCAGCGTTTGCTTTTATTTATTTGCCTGTATAAAGGTATAACAAGGCATTAAATTTCTCTCTCTCTCTCTCTCTCTCTTCATATATTTGTGTAACACAGGAAAGTAGTCCATGTAAACCAGCAGTTGACAATCATAAACATCATGATTTATTGACTTTTCACTTTATCATCCAGACCCCCGGACTGATATTTTCTGTGAATCCTGTTCCAGTTCTTTCAATGTTGATATAAAAATCAGTCAGCTGGTTATCGTAAAGTACAGACTACTCCAGACACATTAAGAACGGCTATTGGCACGTAGTAGATACTGAAGATAACAGGGAAAATGTTTAGAATGATTTAAGTCAGAAATCTATAAACTTATCGAGTTTAAGGGGGATAAATGTTTCTAAATTCACTGTATTTAACATCAAAGTGTTGGAATACATTACGGTTGATTAGTCTGTGCAAGAAGACAGTGGCTTGTCTTCCGTGGGCTGGCAATAGGACTGCTCATACCGGAGTCCTAAGTTAGAGTTATGGGTATTATCTGACTATTTTTTTTTATTTGGAGTCATGGGTATTATCTGACTATTTTTTTTTCTGTGGAGTCATGTGTATTATCTGACTATTTTTTTTTAATTTGGAGTCATGGGTGTTATCTGACTATTTTTTTTCTTTGGAGTCTTGTGTATTATCTGACTATTTTTGTTTTATTTGGAGTCATGGGTATTATCTGACTATTTTTTTTTCTTTGGAATCATGTGTATTATCTGACTATTTTTTCTTTGAAGTCATGAGTATTATCTGACTATGTTTTTTTCTGACAACTCACTACCAAAAATAGCACTAAGATGGACACCACAGCGGAACAGAAGTAAGGGTAGACCAAAAGAGACATGGAGAAGAACAACAGAAAGGATGTTGAGCAATAGAGGGCTCACCTGGGCAAGAGCAGAAAAAAAGGCAAAGGACAGGCATTTGTGGAAAACCCCTTTGCGGAAGCCCCATGTGCCCTGGGAACTTAAGGTTCAGAGAGAGCGAGATGTTTTTTTCTTTGGAGTCATGGGTATTATCTGACTATTTTTGTCTTTCTCCCACGTCTAAAATGTTTTGCCTGCTACTTTCTTTTTCGAGACAAATCACACTTTTACTGTTCCCTAGTTTTTGGCTGTTTCCAATTTGATTTACGTCAAAAGGCAAAGATTCGGCAGTAGGCAGTGTAGATTGTTGAACTGTTAAACTCCTTTCTCTTTACAGACACATCCCCACTAAATGCTGGGGATCTTTCTGGTAGCTTTTGGTACCATGCTCTATACCGATCTCTTGATTCATGAGATTGGATGTATAGTTTTTGCCTCCATAGAAGACATACAGAAGACCATTATACACGGGGCTTTGGTGATGTTAAAGAAAAGCTAAACAACCACGTTAAAATATTTCCGCAGATTGATGGAATAAAAACCAGATTCACTCCTGTGTTTTAAACAAAGCAAAAAAAAACAAAGTTATCTATTACAATATCAGACCAAACATTCAAAGATCACGCAACAATTTTATAATAAATACATCCGCTATATTTATGTCGGGAAGGAGCAGGATGCTTACCTGTAGCCCACATTGCAGTTCAAAATTTTAATGTCCGCTATCATCATCATCATCAGTCCCCTGTATTCCCAATGGAGCACATGGCATCAACAAAGGTTCTCACTCAATCCTGCCTTGAGCAAGTTGGGATATCTCAGACCATGTCTTTCCAGCTTCCTTTAATTCTTCCTGTATTGTGCGTCTCCATGTCCCCAATGGCCTGTCTCTCTTTCTTTTCCCTTGAGGTGTCCAAGTCAAGGCAGTGTCTGGGATGAACATGCCTAAGAAGGATAAATACACGAATAAACAGTTAATTTATTTATTTTCGTTTTTACCAAAAGCCATCCATTTTTCTCTCGATAAGAAAACAATTAAGATTTATCAGAAATTTTGAAAAATATGAATATAGGAAGTTTCCAAAGAAAGCTATAAGAAACAATTACATAAAAGACAAGTGAACAAGGTCATATATTGAAATTACTCTGAAGAAACCAGGCTCTGGATTTGTTTCTTAGGCCCAGATGGGAAGTCTGCAGGAAAAAAAAGTAAGCTGAAAGACTTGGAGCATATAGAAAACATATCCGGAATAAACGGAATGGAGTTTTGTGAATGTAGCTCTGAAGAAAATAAGAAGAAGAAGAAAGAGAAGACAAAAGCGCTTTCAAAAATGGCATTCTAAGAGTATTCTGAAAATAGCAGGAGTGGATACTGTGATGCCTTTATTGCTAGCAGCACTCTGGGACACATCATGAGACACAGTGGTTTGGAGAGGTTGACAACAGGGAAAACATAGTACCCAGCAAAAGGAAAAAAAGAGACGACCTCGCTGCAGATGGATTCGGGACATCACGGAAAGTTTGAATATGTCGCTGGTAGAAGTTTGTCATCTTTCTCAAGACGCATTGCATTCTGGGAGGCAGAGAGAGGGACAGCGTTCTGGAAAGGACAAGTGACAAGACAACAACTCTGAGGTTACTTTAGTTCCCCTCCGACTACAAAATCCTTCATGTTGTATGTAGAAGACACATGGACAAGGCTGGTATGTGTGCAACTTTTTAAAGGTGTCGCATTGTGAATATTTACCAATTAAAGTTGAAACAGCGGCTAACTTCTTACAATACAAACGTCCGCGTGCGAAACTGGAACTTCTTGATTCCAGTCCTTCCTTTCACTTTCAGCTGTTTCACATCATCATCGTGTGGCCTGCCCTTGGCCTGGATGGTCACTTCCACAGACTTCAGGACCTCAGTTTTATTGCTTTCTGTTAGCTCGGTTAGCATTCATCTGTACGTCATCGCTCCATGTATTCCATCTTCTCTCTCGACCTTCCTCTGTCTCTAATACTGTTTATATTTCCTACAATCATAATATCTTCCAACCCTCCTTTATTTATTATCGGTCCATCAAATGTGAAGTCTTCTCCTTTTGCTTTAATTTTAATAAAGTTCCTTTTTTGCAGTTGTCTTTTCCAGATATTCCTCATTCATTAGCATAGCAGTCTATTAATCTTCTGAGACACTGGTTTGGATACACTAACAAAACATTCTTGTTATCGTAAAGGTATAAGAGAAAAATGTGTATAATTTTAAGGATTATAAACATGAGCTTTTAAAAGTTTGAAAACCGCTGACATACTTCCATAAAATGGAGGTCAATAGTATACGGCCATTTGTTTACTTTCACCTGGAACTAAGTTTTAACTCTGCACGGAAGATTTAATGTCTGTGAAGAATGTGGCCAAAGCAAGTGTTATCCAGGTTTGTTTATAATCCCTTTAAAAAAAAGAAACAGAAGAAAGATAAGAGAAAGAACCTTTGGTAGGTAATTGTTTTCTCTGAAATATTATTTGCTGGCTAAATTTAGAATTCGTATGTTGTTGTTGCGTTAGTGTGTTTCATATGTAGACAAGAAGAGACAATATGGTTAATAAACAGGAAACTTTCAAGAATATTCCGATAAATTATAACTTTTGTAAGTAAATTCCCTTAAATGTCCATTCGTGTATAGATATATGTTAGTGTATGTTTGTGCTATTTGTGAAAGAGTATGTGTGTGAAATTTGTGAAAGTCTTCGTGTGGAACAATGTGTATGTCCCCATACTGAACAATCTTCTTCCCCCCCCCCCCCCCCAAGAAACCCATAAATATATTTTGAAAGTCTGTGAGTAGAACAAAGTTAAAAACAGCATTTCCTGCAGTTATCACGGCTGTTTTCCTATCACACGTATTGCTCTGACATGAATTTGTTCTCCGACACGATTAATAAATTAGGCAATAAAACCAGTATAACCTGATTTTCACTTTGCCCTAACACTTCTCCGTCGACAAAATAAAAAATCCACAAGAACGCAGAGAAAAAGTCTCCCAGATGAACCAACAGCGCAGGAATATAGGACACAGGACGGCCGCGAGGGCGAACACATATCCAACCTGCCAGTTAGTTTTGTGGCGTATTGCCATGTGAACAGTGTTTGTGTTTCTACCGTTTGGCATTTATTAATTGTTACAGTTCCAGAAAAAAAACAAACTCATTTAGCAACCTGGAAGCATCCCGAAACATCAGTGTTCAGGCATGAAAAGTAGTTAGTTCAAAGAGAAAGATTAATATGCATAGAAAAAAAGCAACTTCAAATAATAGAGAAAGTATATAAAAGTGAAGACAAAGCACAACCATCCTCTTCTGATGTAACGTTATTCGATTCGGAGCCAGGACTAGAAGACAACAACCCTCTTTCCCCCCACTTTACATCAAATCTACACGCAACAGCAACTTTGCAACATGGAACTCCACAAGAAAACTTCAAGCCCTTTTATTTTTGAAGTACCTCTCTTTATTCATCACAGGATTACTCGATTTATTAGCTATTTCTTACTGAAAATACTATGGTAGCTTAATTTATTTGTTTACTCGTTAACTCTTTCACTCTAATACAACACTGGCAGTGTTGGCAGATCTTGCACACTTATGCACATCAATGTTCATTGCATTAAATAGGTAAAGTATAAATGCCATGTAAAGTAGGACATTTCTAACCAAACATCTCTAAGTGCCATGCCCCATGCCGTAGGCGATGATCATTTCTCTCCACAATTCCTTGTCTTTAGACTTGATTATGAGATCCGCCGGTTACTTTCTTTCTAGTCACACTGACAACTCATCCAATAACTTCTCTCTTTGTCTTCCTCTGTCTCTTCTTCCCTCAGTTTTTCCAGTTGCCACAGTGTGTTCCAATTTTCCTCTTCTCAGGAAATGTCCTATAAATCTCACTTGTCTGCCTCTGATCTTTGCTGTAATTTGCTTTTTAACTCCAGCTTCTCTTAAGACTTCTTCATTGGTTTTCTTGGCTGTCCATGGTACCTTCAACATCCTTCTTATAAACCACATTTCCATGGCCTTATAAATCACATTTCCATGGACTCCATTTCTCCATTAACAAAACATTATTTTTAAATTATAGAGTAATGTTTTTCCGGTTTTTAACCAAAATTTATCATCTAAATTTATTCCAACAGAGCAAGAAAAGTAGTTCAGGAGTGAAAGAGTCAACTTATGAAGTTTGTGTGTTTTTCCCTAACCTTATCTTTCCCATAAGGCATGTTCTCTTTATGGCAGGAGTTTGCAAAAATCGACGGAGTTTTTTAACGGAACGCAACTGTCGTTATATAGAAGCACAAGTAGTCATGGCAATACTTATTTTCAAAATCTGTACCTCTGTAACATCAAGTAAAACACTGAATTGCAGGAGTAACTGTACATTATCATAAAACTGACGAGTTCAGTCCGTCTATGTGCACTGAAGGATATTCTGATGAGAAGATGGCACTATATACAGATTTGTCCAGAGCTTCATTCATTCATTACCTGCCATGCCAGACGGCCTTGGTGATCATGCTTGGTGTTTCTGATCACTTCATTTGCTTTTCTTTTTCCACGCCACTTGGTCTC